>OZ024910.1:34829256-35271756 GCA_964017125.1 Flabesymbios commensalis | reverse complement strand
ATGGTGATTGGCCACAGAGCAACGCTGAAAAAACGAGGCGCCGTGGAAGATAAACTTTTCCCAGCTTTCATGGCGCGGCGCGGCGCAGACGGCTTTTGGTGGGGCCGTACCTTATGCCATGTATTATAGGCCGCTATAATACATGTATCATTATGATATGTATTATAACGGCCTGTGCGCCACTAACGGGATAAAATATACCCAGAATGCATCACCCTCGTCGCAGAGATGGTGAGGATAGACGACACCTGGTGAATGTATATTAACTAAATGCAGGCATTGGAGTGGACAAGACTTTTATGGTAGCGTAACTGTATATTTTTGCCGAGTTTTTAAATATATAATGGAGTCATTGTATTATTTGCAGTTTTAACCCAGATAACGATCCAGTAAGAAAACAATTGTCCTGAACGCTGACCCTGTGTCAGTTTAAGGTTGGGACAACGTCTGCGACGTTGTCCCAACCTTAAGACTGACACAGGGTGAACTTATCGAGATTGTCGAGATGAAGTACACTTGAGGTTGATTTATTCACCTTTGGTTACGTCTGGTAAGGGCCACGTATGAATCAAGCCCGGTGTTATACAAGTTATCAGTGTGATAAAACACACATGTCATAATATGTCTGACACTCCAGATAGGAACTATTGCAACACATGACTTCCCACTTTCGTTTGTATTAACCCTTTCAGCGTGGGGACCGTCTTTATACGTCAAAATCTGACGTCTGCAGACGTCAGATTCTGACATATAAAGACGGTATCCGCACTAGAAGAATTAAAATATTTACAATGGCCGTGGACCCATAACATAGGTATTCAAATGAATCGGAAAGAGCTAACTAGACATTCACAATGATTTCAAAATGAAAATAACTCTTTGATCTCCATGGTTTATACAAAAATAATTCAACGCTGTAAGGGTTTAGACACCAATCAATGCTGTATATTCCTTGGTTATGGTTGGTGATGGTTTTGTTTGATCTTTCTTTGTGATGAAAGCAGCACATGTAGGTCTATATGAATATTAATATAGCTATTGACGCAACTGCCGTTGTTCATTTTCTGTATTTTGTGAGAGGGGGAAGGGGGGGGGAAAGGTGATGTGGTGCCTGCCTGGCACGCCTTAGTTCGCAGGTTCGTCTGTCCTCCGCTATATGGTATTCTGGTTTCAAAGAAACTAAAAGTTTCTTCTCCGCCCACTGTTACAGATTCAGCGTTGTGGGTAGCTTCCATGACCGAGAGGGCGGGGGCCTTAGGGTAGTGGTTAGCACCGCTGCCTTTCACGCCAGAGTTCGGTCTCGGCGGTTTGAAAGAAACAAAAATGTTTCTTCCCCATCCACGTGTGAAAGTCAGTATTGTGGGGAGCCTCCGTGACCGAGAGGTAGCGTGCTCGGCCTCAGACCGCCAGGGCTCGAATTTCGAATCCTGTGTCTGGAGGACAGTGTCATCTCAATCATCTCACCATCCTCAGGAGGTTCTCCTGGCCCAGTTTAGCCTATATGTGCACAAAGGTGGCCTAAAGCCCGATTCATTTCATTTCATTTCCATGACCGGGATTCAGAGTTCTCGACCTCCGCCAGGACCAAAATGTCTGGAGCTCAGTGCCATCATGACCCATCGCATGCCTGCCCAGCAAACACGAGACATTGAACCAATGTCGGGTCAATGTCGGGCCGACGTCGTAGACGTCGGGCCAGCATTGACCCAACATTGATTCAATGTCTCGTGCTTGCTGGGTGAGATGTGGGCCAAGTCGCTTTGTGCACGCTGGTCCAGGATTGACAATCTTGGCCATCCATCACAACAGACCATTATCATAGTTCGTGTTGTAACTGGAGAGGCGTGTGTGTCCTCTGCCTTATGTCACAACAGATAACGGCGAATAGGACTATCTGCCAAGTACTGCGTATCAAAGCCTAAAGGTAGTATCTGCTTACTTGTGAAGCAAGCAGATACTGCCTACTGCTACGTGTCAAAGCCCCAAAATTCGTGAATTCTATATGTCTGCGAATTTTGCATCTGTTTGATAATAAGCTATTACAAAGGAAAGGAGTAGCAATGTCGCCCACTGCGTATTTCCCCTTTTGAAGATTGGACCTCATTGGGAAATTGATCGGATCCTGTACGATGGCAGATGTTCAACTGTTCAAACGTAGATGGATATTCTTAGTTGGAGAACATTCACTGGGAAATTATATTTAAGATACATGCGAAGTTGTGTTCGCATGCTGCAAATCATGACATTATTTTGTAAACACATCGCTCCCTTGGATACGAAAGGGTGTATCTGCCACTTTGCAAAGTGGCAGATACTAGAACAACTAGTTAATGCAGGAGCAAAGTAATAAAAACCACTAAGTGAATTTTCAACATCACTTTTAAAAGCCAATTTTACAAGACATGTATTTTTGGAAACTGCACCATAAATGTGTATATTGAGGCTTGAAAACAATTTCGATGAATTCGCTAAATTTCAGACGTGTGAAAATTTGTCGCATCAACTGTGGGAAAGTGTGTGCCAATCAAACACGATACGTTGATCCAATGTTGTTTTAATGTTGGCCCAGCGTCTGCGACGCTGGCCCAACATTAAAACAACATTGGCTTCAGGTATCGTGTGTGTACGTGCTGTACTTTGTACTGTGATGTGCGGTAAGTGGCTGTCATTGGTTTACCTGCCTCATTCTCTCTCTTCCTCGAGATCTCTGCGCGGTGTTAAAAACTAAACACCCAGCGATCACAAAGTTTGCACGTATCATCTGCTTGTGTCAAGTTTGACCCTGGACCTACCCCGTGGGTTACTGTACTGTCCCGCTCAACTGAGCCCCGTACTGTTCGGTCCACTGAGCAAAGTAGGGTAGAAGCCAGGCTCGGACACTGTATCAACCGTTTTGGAACTTTACCTGTGCTGAAAGGAGGAGCGGTTGACATGATGTGAGTGGTATATTTATTTATTTATTTATTTTATAGTGTACACTTTGTAGATATCTCTATTTTTTTGTCAGGCTATGTCATGCAGACGTTGGGGTGCTCGCACTTTATTGGGCTTGTAATCTCTCGCCCTTTTCAACTGGGCTTTTTAAAGGGCCATACTAGCTACATGTATTTCAATGACAGCGACGCTTTTTTCTCATGTAACTATTTTCCACGTCAATTTTTTCGGAAATTTTGCATCATATGCAACTACGATTACACCGTAGTGATGAAAATCAGAGCTTGTCTTTTTAATTCGTCTGAAGGTGAGTGAAGCAATAAGTGCGGCTTCAAGCGAATACAATATCTGTATCAATTAAAAAGTTAAGAAACTACAATTTGTATATTTACTGTCAATTTACTCGAGGCATCTTTGAATACTTTGTTTGACATTCGTCCTCAATTAATTAGTATTTTTTGTGAATTGTTTCGTCAAAGTGCAGTAACTTTTCAAGATTTTTCAAGTAAGCAGACCTTGCCTTTTGGAATAATCTGACAGGCATCCAGCAAACACGATACAGTGAAACAATGATGGTTTAATGTTGGCCCAACATTAAACCATTATTGTTTCAATGTGTCGTGTTTGCTGGGATATGCTGATGATAATTACACCAAAGGTGTGTATTCATGACAGCGTCGTGTATTGAAGATAAGCGTGAATGGGCATAGGTGTGCTGTGATGGTTTGTAAGGTCAGGCGTACATACATACTTATGTACATGATTGTGTATACGATGATTTCTAATGTACATACCATAGTGTACAGTGATGGGGGTATGTAAGTGTATCTATGTTTTTTTCTGTCTTTCATAAAATATTGGAAACAGGTTCGGCTATATTCTTCGCTCGCAGACCCAGGATATTACATTATTATAATCCACTCCAGCAAACAAGATGCTGACCCGATGTAGTTTTAATGTTGTGCCAGCGTCGTAGACTGTGGGCCAATATTAAACCGACATTTGGTCAGTACCTCGTGTTTATTCCACGAAATTTTAACCATTCTGCTGCTTAATGATTTATTTCTGTTTTTTATTTATTTATAATTTGAAACTGTAATTATTGCGAATGCAACCCCCCGTTTGAAATGACGGAAAATGTATTTATTTATTGTAAAAAATGGTCATTCGCAAAATGTAGGTCTAATTATTTGACACACTGAATATTTATCACAAACTATTTTGAGAAATTATTTTTATTTTGTCTGAAACTTGCTTAATACCGTTTGTATATTGTCACAGCAATACAAGGATTAACCATTAAAGCGCTAGAATATTTTTGTATACACCATGGAGACCAAATTTGATATCATCATAAATGTCTTAGTAAGTACTTTCCGCTTCATTTGAATGAATACCTATGGTATGGGTCTGCGGCCTGAAAGCTTGCAATGTCTGATTAAAATTGGACGCGTTGGCCCAACGCGTCCAATTTTAATCAGACATTGCAAGCTGACTCCCCAGTAAACAACACAACATTTGTATATAACATTTATACAATGTTGTACCAACGTCGAAGCCGTTGTGCTGACGCCGTTTAAATGTTATGGAAATGTTTTGTGTTTGCTGGGTTGCCCTCTATAATTCGGTCAGACAAATAGGCCTACCTCTCAGTTCTTTTTGACTGTCGTCCATAGACAGTGCTTCATTATAGACACATCCAGCATTGTGTCTACATACCAGTCTTGAGGTAGGGTGGACATGGCGGGTGTGCCGTCATTTTTATATTTTGTTAACACAACGTGATAGTGCTAAAATGTTACTTATGTGTCGACTGTCACTGAATATAGGATCTAATTTAGTTATAGCCACTTTAGGAGCCACTCCAGGCTTCATTCTGTCGAGATCACGATATACATTTTCCACAATGTAATGATCGATACACTTGACACTCACTCACTCACTCACTCACTCACTCACTCACTCACTCACTCACTCACTCACTCACTCACTCACTCACTCACTCACTCACTCACTCACTCACTCACTCACTCACTCCATACCATGCTTGCTCTCTTTGGAATTCGTTTTATCCAGCTGTATTGATTTTGTCGGTAAGAGTGGTCCAATCCCAGCCTGGTCGTGAGAGATGAAATACTAAAACACCCTGACAGAATGGGATATGCCAGCCGGAAATTTAGCTTATTACTTTGCAAGGAATATTCATCAAACGTTCTCTCTATAATCTGATAATTATATCGGTGTATTCTTCTCTGCAAAATCTGAGAGACAGTAACTGCTTACTTGATAAAGTAGGCCGTCTTTTGACGTAGTACTTTGCTATTCAAAAGGCAGTATCTGCTTGCTTGTAAATTAAGCAGATACTGGCTTTGTATGGCAGTATGTATATTAGCTTTCTGACAGAGAAATAACATGTACTCCTCTCATAAATTTGGAACATCGCTTTTTCAAAGTTTGTGTCCACAATAAAGGTACTTCAACCCCAGTGCTCTAAATGATCGACTTTAGGCGTCAGAATCTGACGTCTGTAGACGTCAGATTCTGACGTCTAAAGTCAATCACCGCACTGTAAAGATGAAAATATTTATAATGGACGTAGACCCACAACATAGGTATTCAAATGAAGCGCGAAGAGCTAACTAAGATATTTATGATGATTTCAAATGAAAAACCCCTTTGATTTCCATGGTTTATACAGAAATATTTCAGCGCTTTAAGAGTTAACGTGCCAGTACAGGCCCTCGTGACTAGGTATATATATAGAGTTATGATGAATAATGCCCGTGTTTATGGTACTTGACTGCTCAGTACTTACTG
Source organism: Flabesymbios commensalis (assembly GCA_964017125.1). Taxonomy (NCBI): domain Eukaryota; kingdom Metazoa; phylum Annelida; class Polychaeta; order Terebellida; family Flabelligeridae; genus Flabesymbios; species Flabesymbios commensalis. The sequence continues at coordinate 35,266,005 of OZ024910.1, read as the reverse complement.
CCACGCAACGCCAAAAGGCATAGCTGTTTTATAAGCAAGCAGATACTGTATTTTTGCCTTTTACAGAGCTGAATAGAAACCCACACTACCGGATCCCACACTTTTTTAACCTGTTAACCTGTTAACCAGGAGTCTTGCCAAGTAACAATGTCCTTCTCAGTCCCAATGGAGAACCACACCATGGTAATTTTGGCCCCTCGGTGCTAAAGGATGCACTTAGGCCCCTTTTGCTTCAACAATTGTGTTTTGCTATTCTCATTAGTTTAAGTCCCAATATTTACAGTTTATTAGCAAAGTAAATCCTGTCACTTCTGAGAGAGATACAACCACCACTTGACCGACGATGACGACAATGATGTACATAAATATAATTATTTCATAATCTAGGTGTCAGTCTCTGTTGATTCAGATTGATATGATAAATCATAATGTTTAATCAATGAATCTAGTAGATAATCTAAAGAGCTGTCAAGCTTATTGAAATATATTTATCATTTTAAGCTGAGAATTTCACTAACAATTCCATCTTGAAGATGATCATAACGTTCCAGCGCCCAAAAATTCAGCTTGACGTCATCATTATCTTTAATTGTGAGTACAGCTGTCCTTGACTTCATTGCTTAATTGCTTTGAAAGGCCACCATCTTTGTTGTTTACTTATTCAAGCCCATACTTTTCCACTAACATTAGTGTTTTTTCTGTCCCAGTGGGCTTTTTATACGCTTCAGAAACGGCTAATGAAGCTGACATTAGTCTGTTAGTCTGGGCATAGTGCTGGTATGTCATTACAAAATGAAGCCACTTTTTTGTTGGATTTAAAATCAATTAGCGTTTCGCACCTTTTTTACAAATGATTATTCTCTATACTGCTGCAAGATATACGACGATATAACTATTATTATTTGTTATAATTAGACCTCGTACTATAAGCGCACCTTGTCATGATTTCAGCGTCATGAATGATTTGCAGCTCCAACCTCTCCAGCTCTTTGACATTTATTTGCAAATAACTACATTGTTAGTAAGGTGGAATTGCTTGTATAAATCACACAGGAACCAGCAGATGTGAGCTATTTAAATTAAGATTGTATCTGTGCTGGGCCAATGTATGTGATGTTGGCCCAGTATTCATCCAAATATGGGCCACTGGGCTTTGCAGGGTTGCTAGGAGAAGCACCCATCACGGTCGAGCACCATCACGCTCGTTATTTTTGACTGTAGATTTGGCTTTGCCGTGGTAGATGGCATGCTGTAACTGATATTGCACATACAGCTGGGACGTCGTTTTCCGTTGTAAACCAAGCCACGGAGAAAGCGCACGAGCTCACCCGTTTCATGAGCAAAAACCAAAAGGGCAGTGTCTGTTAAACATGATTTGAAAAGTAAAAGTGAGTAGATACTGCCCCTTGGCCTTCCATGGCAGTGGAATGGCAAATAGTTATATTTATTGTATCATGGTATTGATTCGAGGAAACGAATAATATTATTACTTTTTATTATTAAAACGAGCCATTGAGTTGGTGTTTGTTTTGATTTAACCCTTTAGCCGCCAAATTATTCAATCTGAATTTTCACCCACTTGAAGTTGTGTCTCGCTGACGCGATCCACAAGTGAGTGAAAATTATTCAGATTTTACGAAATGGAGGTTAAATGTTTTCAAATATTGCTGATTGGTGACACATTTTATCTTTGTCACATGTTTAAAATGTGGTAATTAATGTGTTAATAAAAAATGAAAACCGGAATATATGCGCACCGGCGGTCACAGGGTTAAACAGTTACTGGGAATGAAATGTGTGTTTAAACGTCTAAGATATGCAATTTTTTGTCTCAATTTAAATAAATGAGTAATTTTTACCCACTTGAAATTGTGGGTCGCGGTAGCGAGACCCAACTTCGAGTAGAGACCCAACTTCGAGTAGGTGAAAATTTAAATTTCAATTTGTAGCGGTTTAAGGGTTTTTGTGCGTTGTCTGCTGTAAGTGGATGCCTAATTTATGGTGACATTACACGACACTTTAGTATAGTCAATATATATGACCTTACATTATCAGTTGATTATAGAAGACGTTACTACTTGTTAAGTTGTATACTTACTCCATACATTACTAACTGCCAGGTGTGGTTTCTGGCTGGCATTGTGTCAAATATTGTTGTGGTTAGAAATAACACTGGTCTGTTTATATGCTACCTTAATTATTTACTTAACCTATACTACTCACAGTGACATATCACTTATTTAACCTCGCCTGATAATAGAATAAATACTATAGACGTATTAATTACAACTATGTGGTTTTAATTGAATTGTATATCGTATTCATGGTAAATTGTATTAATTTAATTGAATTTAAAACCATTGACTTACATAATTTTTTAATTCAGTTCGTTTTAATTAATTTTTTAATGACTTATGAGAACCAGAAGTAGACCTTTAAAAATAATAATTTGAGCTGCACTATTATCACTCCGTAACATGTGATCTTTTGAATGAGTCGGGTGGTAACACGGTCAACAATGGCGACTACATGAGCATCAGGACTCGGTCTGTGTCGCACAAAGACAAAAGGCAGTAACTGCTTACTTTTTCAAGTGAGCACTTACTGCCTTTTGGCTTTGTAGATCAGCAGTGTGACCATTGGGCATAACGTATACTGTCACTGTATTGATGTATATTTTCACATTATTCACAAGAAAAGGTCAGGTATAATTATTATGTAGTTGCTCTGTTTGGTAGATGTCATGCATATTTAGAGAGGAGACTCTTCTAATTATATAAATCTCCCCGGATGACTTATTGTCGCCAGGAATACTTCATCTCACTTCTGCGTCAGGGTTATCATGGCTATGTAAGAAACATTATGTTTTCTATCACTTAAGTCAAGAGTTTGAAAAAGAAACTCCTTGCCCAAATGTTTGAGCTGTCTATATGGTCTACGTAAATGATCAAGAACAACTTATGTCATTCAAAAGCATGGGGACGCTAGCTTTACAATAATTGTATAATCCTTAGTTTTTCGAATTCATCTGCAATTATGTCGGCTTGACCAAGAACTTTTTACTCCGGGGTAAAACGTTCTTGGTTTGACCAAGACGTTTATTTATGTGGGGGCTGCTCCACGAGGGTAGCGTATATAGCTAGTTTGTTTTTCCGTACACACGTCAGTGTCACCTCAGGCCTGGGGGCAACTCGGACATGAAATCACTGGTTCGCAAAACAACTTGATGCGTAACTAACACATAATACACTCCGCTGAATTATTTTGGCTTGAGTGTGCGCAAACACGAGACGTTGACCCAATATCGGTTTGATGTTGACCCGCGTCTGCGACGCGGGCCAACATTGAACCGACATTGGTCAATGCCTCGTGGTTGACGCTAGCTGGTTCAATGCCCGCCCAAGTGCAACATTTGTCAAGTCTATTTTGTTCGTTCAACTTTTCATCTGTGTAAACATGGTAAACCGGCTTTGTAGTGTAATTTCTGACAGCAAGTCACGATACCGAATGCTCAGATAATCATAGACCAGTGTCAAATCGCTTGGTTTACCTTCGTCAAGCATTGTATAGTCATTGTTACCTGGTTACTGTACAGCAGTCTTTCACTGCTTCAGCATAATATAATTATTTTGTATTATGAGTGAATTCTATACTCGTGAATGTTATCGCGCACCTGTTTCGAGGTGTAGTGTAACCTAGGTCTCTTGCGTGGTGTGGCTGAGTAGCCTGTGTTATGTGGACAATCTATAATCTGGGTCTTAACCCTTTAAGCGCTACATTAAATGTTTAAATTTTCACCCACTTAAAGTTGTGTCTCGCTGCCGCGACCCACAACTACCAAGTGGGTGAAAATTACTCATATTTGTTTAATTTGAGACCAAAAATGTTCTAATCTTGATGTTTGAACACATATTTCAGTACCAATATCAGTGATTTTTTTCGGCAATAAAACGGACTAAAAACGACTGTAGTCGCGCTTAGCAGGTCAAAGGTTAAACAGAAAATGGTATGGCATGTTCTGGGAAATCGATAATGACATAGCAAGCACTGATCGAAACGGTTCTACACTTCTAGTATATTTTTGAATGTGAATGTTGGGCGGACACAGCATGTCTTGTGGTCGAGTTTCCGACCCAGGCCAGGCTAGACTACTTCGTAGACGGCGGAAAACCTTATGCCAACATTGGGTTGATTGATGGTGTGGAGTTGTTTGTCAGACAATGAATTTCCGTTCAATTCTATGCAAGATATTGATACCAAGTTGTAATCGACAAATTTTCATTGCGATGTCAGTTGTTTATTATGTTGTCACTAAAACCATTTAATCCTCTTTCACTTCAGAATCATAATGTAGAACTAGTATTGTAATTTAGATTGCATATTTATTTACAAATAAGCTTAAATGGACTTTTTGTATGTGTAATACTTTTATCTCTTTGTTTAACGCTAAATAACCTATAAACATGATAAATAACCAGATCTGAAAAATGGCATTAGCAATAACTTTTGTTGTTTGTCGATTTATTCAGTGTTTTGTCAGAAATACGATAACAATGTAATCATAGGAGACAGAAAACTAGTGATTGCTCTGTAAAAAGCTCGTGTATTTTGTTCACAGAGGAACGGCGCATAAGGCAATAAAAAAACAGCGGCGCCTGTGGCGGGTCTTTACGAAAAGTAATCCTGGGCCGATATATCTTAGGCTTCTGATTGGTCGAGATGGCCATCTCGACCAATCAGAAGCCTACAATATATTGTACCTTTGCGAGAATACGCCCTGGAATGTGAGACTGTGGTCGACAGCGTGGCGGAAAATAAATCAAAATCATCTTTTTTTGTCAACTATGTTTTTTTTTCTCTTCGTAGGTTTAACCGCTCATCCGCTATTGGCCCATATGTTACCCTTTACCCGCTTAATTAGCTTTTTTTTATCAACTTGAAGTTGTGTCTTCACAAGGGAGTGAAAATTACTCATATTTATTTAATCTGCCTACCTCAACCATTATTTGCAAATATTATTGTTTAAACCCAGTGACTGGTGTTTAGACATATCAGAATTAAATAGAAATGAAACAGATTACAAACGGCGGTAGTCGTGCTTAGCAGTGAAAGGGATTTAATACGTCGCGGGGCACAGTTTCAGTGATAATAATTTCATAGTTGATGAGCAGCCTATCGCTCTTGAACTTTCGTTCTGATATATATTACACTTAAATAACATATTTTGTAATTTTCAATCAATGCGAGGAGTGCAATTCACTCCTCGCAGTAATTGAAAATATGGTGAAAATAATATGTTGAAATTTACCAACAGTGGAATGGTTTAACTAAGATATTTTGCAATGAGAAGTTTTGGAGAGTGTGACATTATAATATCATGGTTAATTATGTATGGCTAATTAATTAATAAGTGCGAATTAATTCTTGAAATACCGAAGATAAACCATCATTGACTGCTTTTCCACTAAAATTAGTTCGGAATGTGTTTTTTTTTGTTGCGTAGCATTGCGTTAATCAGTGGCTAGATTAGCACGGCTGATTGTAATGAGATGAATACAATGTGTACTGCTTTACAAAGAAAAAATGCAGTAACTTCTCACCCACAAAGTAAAAAGGCAGTAACTGCTTAAAAAGTAATGCCCATGTATAAACACTTCCCATGACCTTAGGACACACAGTATAAGTAAGTCGTCGGTCGATGGATCTTTGGACTCTATGTCCACATATAATATACCTTTGCGTCTATTTACCAAAATCGTCTCATCGCCGTTCACGTTTCCCAGGTTAATGTATATTTCAGCCTTAACTAGCTCACCATGTCATCATTTATTATAGTTTTTATAATATTAAATATTTCAAAACGTCGCAAAACAGGATTTCCTTGTTATCCCCCGCCCACGAAGTATATAGGGGCGGGGGATTTGTCATCACCATTGCGTCTGTGCGTCTGTGTTTCGTTTCCGGACGATATATCTAAAACCGTTAGCCGGATTGCTTTCTTATTGCATACACACCCCTCGGGGGTGTATATTATGCCTTTTGGGGGTTATGACCTTTGACTTGATTTTTGACCTTCGATTTTAGGCTAGTATTGACTTTAATCATGTTATTTGATGGCGGATGATAAGTTCAGTTTCCGGATATCTCGCAAAGCGTTTGCCGGATCGTTTTCATACTGCACACATACATCCCTCAGGGGGTGTAGATGTGCCTTTTGTAGGTTTTGATTTTTGGCCTAATTTTTTACCTTTGATTTTTAGTCGATTATTGACTTTAATTGTTGGCGGATGATAAGTTCAGTTTCCGGACGATAGCTCGGAGAGCGTTTCTTGGGTTGTTTTCATAGTGCCACATACACCACTTAGGGGGTGTTGATGTGCCTTTTGGGGGATTGTGACCTTTGACCTATTTTTTAACCTTTGCCTTTAAGGCCATTATTGACTTGCTGGGTGATGGTTGCCGGGTTCTTCAAAAGCGATATATTACACTGGCGGCGTCCTCGAAAGACACATTCCTGGGGTTAAAAAACAATACGAGAACTATTTCATCAAATTAAGTGATATATTAGATGCCTAGTAAATCCGATGATTTAATATCGCAGATATCCATATTTCATAGATATACATTTTTTTTCGCCATTTGAAGCTGGAAACCGGTTTTAAAGATGTTTTAGATCAATACAAATATCACTTAATTTGATGAAATAGTTCTTACGAGAACTATTAGGTGATATATTAGATGCCTAGTAAATCCGATAATTTAATATCGGAGATGTCTATATTTCATAGATTAGAATATACCGGTACATTTTTTTCGCCATTTGGAGCTGGAAAAGGCCTTATAAAAACGGAGTGGCTTTTCAGAGACCAGAGTTATAATGGAAGTCAATGGCAGCCCGTCATTCCGTAAACGAGGCTATCGATCCATTGAGTTTCATTGTAAAGAATTACGTATTTTTAGCTACTGTCTATTAAAAAAATACCGAGTAAGACGTCAGTCAAGCCAACTTAGTGACAACGTAATCCAACAGAACACGAAACCTTTACCCGATGCTGATTTATTGCTTATCCACTCTCTGCGCAGCTGGCCCAACATTAAAACAGCATTGGATAAACGTTTCGTGTGCACTGGGACCTTTTTGCAGAGATAAAGCATTAGATACGATAGCTTAATACGTGGGTCAGAAAACCACGAAACGTTGACCCATTGCTGGTTTAATGTTGGTTCACCGTCTAGGACGATGGGCCAACATTAAAACAGCAATGGGTCCAACCTGATGTTTGCTGGTCAGCTCAGAAAAACACACTCGGGAAATCAGACGTGTTGTAAGAGGATTAATGCGATGTTATCATTAACCTTACATACAATACTGGCGAAGACAAAAGGCAGTATCTGCTTACTTATAAAGTAACTAGATACTTTTTTTTGGTTTTGCATAGCAGAATCTGATCTGATGCCCTTGGGGACACCTATTCAGAATAGGTGTCCCCAAGGGCATCAGATCAGAATGGATTTTGGATATCAAATGACACGATACTGTATGGTTGTTGTGTGCCTAATCCGTAATATGTGACTACATGTACATAAAAAGAAATAGACACATAGAGGTGAACAAAAGTTAGGACAGCAAGCTGCGTGCAGCGTGTATTACATATCAGGTTTCTGTTTTTGAAATCACACCCGCTATATTCTGTTGCTGATAATTATACATTCCCGGGACACATGTATGTGTTCATGATATATCCGCCGCCGCCGCCTCTCGCAATCTTGTCAACGCGCTCTCATGAGAACCGCTAGTCAGAATCAATCGTGATTTTGTATGTAGAGGCCACTTATATCAACCTGTCGAGTCGCGAAATAGGTTTTGATCGCAGGTACTATATGATTTCGTCAAAATGGCGGTCGTAGGCGGTAAGGCCTACTATTTAGTTGCTGTTCAGTTTTGGGTCATCGTCGCAGACATTGTGTCACCATTGAACCAACATATACTCAACGTTTCTCTTTAACTGTGAAACGATGTTTGAAGATACACATACACAAGACATCAAAAAGTAGTCCTTTTAATTCTAGACAACTTGTCAAGAAATAAATAATCTATCAAATAACATAATATGGTCGATAGCAATCAATTACTGGGTAAAGATTAGGAGCAGTTTATTTAAGTAAATTGGTTGACAAATCAGTGTGTATTTGTCCACATTATATGCAATGTTTATTACGAAAGGGTATTTATATATAACAGCACTTAAAAGGTCCGTGCTGTTATATTGTTAACCCTTGATGTGCTAAAATGTTTTTACATAAACCAAGAGAACAAAAATATTTTTTTCTCTTTGAAATCACAATAAATGTCTCAGTTAAATCTTCCTGCTTCATTTGAATACCTATGTTATGGGTCTACAACCATTTCAAATATTTTAATCTTTCAGCGTGGGGATCGACTTTAGACGTCAGAATCTGACGTCTACAGACGTCAGATTCTGACGTCTAAAGTCGATTCCCGCGCTGAAAGGGTTGACGTGACTTATGCAATTTTCCCTATGTGGTCGGTCAGCGACACTATCCTGAAAAAAACCCCAATCTATATACATTTCTGACGTCTTTTCTGAACATTTGCCCAGTTTGAATCCAACGCCCGGACCCGTGGCTCCTTTGTCGTTTGTCTTATGTATACATATTGTATTCTTTCGCGCCGTTGATTGGCAATTACCAGTGTAGGTCATCATTAATCATCTCTCTCTCAGCCCATATTACGGTTAAATGCTGGATACTCGTGTATTTCCAGTTACAATGTTTACCCAGCAAACATTGATATTGCCCCAATGCTAGATTACTGTTGGGCCACCGTCGTAGACGGTGTACCAGCATTCATATGATGTTGGGCGAAAGTATTGTGTTTCCTGGTCAAGGTTTACGGCTCGTATGTAAACGCTTTGATATTTCATATATTTTATACTTCAATTTGCATTATTTTTGCAGACAGTGTCAAAACTGACGCGTTTTTTACTCTCTGAACATATCCAGATATCCCAAATGTAGCAAAATGTTGTTTTACAGAAAGACATGACATCTTCAGTTAGCAATTTTAGAGGAGTTATCAGTTGTCTAATACTATGAATTTCGTTCATTATGGCAATAATGTAAACATGGCTACATGGGCTGTGAAATATTACAATTTTTACTGTACAAAATTTAACCTGGATTGATTCATGTTTACCAGTTGTTTAGCACATGGTGACACCTTCAACATCCCCATTGGAATCACCCAGCATACAGGGCACATTGATTCGATGGTGTCTCAATGCTGGGGCAGCGTCGCAGACGGTGGCGCAACACTTAGCCAACATAGAATCACCTATGTACATGTCGGGCACTTGGCTTGCTGAGCACTGCGTTAGCAGGTGCGCTAAACACAATCGCTTTTCTAGACTATTGTGAGATGTTATTACTATGGCTTCAAGAACCGGGCATTCAATTTATTACGATTTTCACTGCCAACTAAAAAAAGTATTTGAACCAGTATTTTATTCTTTTCAAGTGAAATGTTTTATAGATAGATAGATAGATATTTATTGACGACGGTAAATCTATGCAGACTTATGCGTCATTAAAAATGAACATATGTACAAGACTATATACAACAGGATTAGTTAGGTAAAATATGCATGCTAAGTTAACTTGAACATGTTAAAATCAAACGACATTATATACTAAAACAAGCACAGGTTAAATAAAATATGCATCAGAACTTTTTAAAATAACCTACAGTTAAACAGCATGTGCATGTGAAGTGAAATGTTTTATAGATAGATAGATAGATATTTATTGACGACGGTAAATCTATGCAGACTTATGCGTCATTAAAAATGAACATATGTACAAGACTATATACAACAGGATTAGTTAGGTAAAATATGCATGCTAAGTTAACTTGAACATGTTAAAATCAAACGACATTATATACTAAAACAAGCACAGGTTAAATAAAATATGCATCAGAACTTTTTAAAATAACCTACAGTTAAACAGCATTGGCATGATATTTTTAAGTTTCCCACACCAAAACCAGAGATAAAATAGCTACTGCATATAGCAAAAAAACCCTCTGGAAAGCGTAGAAACCGAGTAATTACATAATGAGTGAGAGTATGTATAAAGAAGAAAATAATAATATTAGTTACATTAAACATGTTAAAAAACAATGACGTACCTCTATTAATATGGTCACTATAATTGAGGTCATGAACCGATCTCGCTTCCGAAATCGCTTCGTAAATTATTAAAAGATCAAGATAATAATTGTTTGATGGGTACCTTAATATTGCAAAATTGGCATTGATATGGATACGTACGGGCATAAATGCGAAAGGGAAACGAATATTACTTTCGCCTGCCCGTTCTCATTCATTTTGTGTCATTTCTCTATAATTGATTATTTTTTTAATAGACTTGGCGTTAAGTTGTTTTTTTTCAATTTGAAATCATCATAAATGTCTTAGTTAGCTCTTTTCGCTTCATTCGAATAACTATGTTAATTATTGTTAAGTGTCTACGAACATTATGATTTTTCAATTCTTTCAGTACGGTGATGGACCAGACGTCAGAACCTGGCGTCTGTAGACGTCAGATTCTGACGTTTGAACACGGCCCCGCGCTGAAAGGATTAATCAAGAACTAATAGCATATATTAATGTTGGGCCAACGACGATGCGACTGTGGCTCAACAATAAACCAACATTGCTACAATGTGTCGTGTTTATACCAGCGTTGCAGACGATGGGACGACATTCATCCAACACTGGGAAAGGATCTGAGTGGACTCTCATGGCCGGGATGCGAGATTGTCATTTGGACCCTTTTCCATTATTTTCCATCACCCCTCCCCCACCTTGTTTTATTCCCTCTTTATTGGCTCAGCGATACTGGTCTTGTCTCTCGTTCATCATGGTTTTTTTCGTATCAGCGATAAAACCCTTCCATGCCTAGCTGACGTGTTGATCAATATGTATTATTATTGGCAGATACCACTCTTTAATGGCTAGGTGACATGTTTCTAAAAGTGGCAGCACTCTGTTGGGCGAGCGTCTCTAACATTAAATCACCATTGGGTGAACGTCTTGTGTATTCTGACATCCTGTGAGCTCTGCCGGCAAAGTGGAAAGGCAGTGAATGCTATACTTTTGGCTGGAGCAGAGTGGAAACTGAAAGTAACATACTGTGAAACGCAGTGACGTCATCGAAAACCCTTTTGAATGGCTACTCGGTGAAAATAATGAACATTATATATTATATGATTCCCAGTCCATCAAATAATTCTGGTCAATTTGATAGATGGAAATATGTTTCGTGATTCTAAGAAAATTGCGTTACCGATTTCAGCTTCAAATCAAAATTCTAGCTTGAAATTACAAATATTTACTGGCAATCCTGATTCCAGCATAACAAGGGTTTAGGGTCTTTATGTTGGCTTCTACTCCAATTGTCTTTTTCTGTGCGCTCACTAGCCAGCAGATTTAACCTATCAGCTGTCACTCCTACGTTGACAGAAACATCCATAGTATCAGAAATAGTTATGTATTTCTGATAGTATGTAAACCGTAACCTGAACAGCAAAGCAATGAAGGACAGGATAATGTAATTGAATCGCTCACGAGGTTCTTGTTTCTATATCGTCTGCTGCAACCGACCGAGTATTAACCTTCCAGAGTTATAAAATTTATTTTTTACCCACTTGAATTTTGTCTCGCTACCGCGACCCACAACTTAAAGTGAGAAAGCACAGTTAAGTTACGAATAATTTCTGTGCCACTGGCTCAGATTTGATTCACTTTTAAAAGTGAGTTACACATGTGTGTGCTGGAATATCATTATATCGTAGTCAACATCAGTGCTCTAGGGGTTGAATCAAAGCAATTCTGTGAAACTCAATATAATAGCCTTAAACTGCAATGTTTTTATCGAGCTACATGTAGCCAAGAACTTTATATATTTAAAGTTCTTGGTGTAGCTAGTACACTAAAGAATGGGGGAGGTGGTTATATAACGTGTTTTTGCCGAGTAGCCATTCAAAAGGGTTCCGATGACGTCACTGCGTTTCACAGAATGCCTTAAACCTCGGTTGTTACTGATCAGGTGGCCATCCCGACAAATCACATGACAATATATATCGTCGCCTCGGAGCTAAAGGATCCTATCTGCCACTCTAACCGTCTAACGAGTGTCAGATAGGATCCTTTAGCTCCGAGGCGACGATATAGTCTGATCCGGTGTGAGAATACGGCTGTAAGAAACATCATTATTAATATCTTATTATGATCTTGCTCAATCAAGGCTACTTGTAACAGATCAAGTATGTCCACTGATAATGTAAGTCAGCAATAATCGTTTGACTGACTACTCTGATAGTGGCTCGATCTACGGTGTCATTTGGACCTATTTTTTGCCCATCGTGCATATTGTATAGAGTAAGAGTGATTACTGGTACTGTTGGTCGATTGGCTCACTCTGTGCTATGTGAAGTCATCCATCTTTGTCTTGTGTGAGTTTTTCCTGCTTTTATCTGCTTCTTTGTTGTACCAAAGAGGTTTAACTTCCTTGGACCTCTTAGGATCCTACGGTTAAGTACTGCTCCCTCGAATAGTAAGCAGTTACGGTCTGGTGTTTTGCTTATTCTGTTCTCAACTCTTCAGGTCACACAGTCAGATAAAAGCAGTGATGAGGGCATTTCTAACCCTTTAATCTTTTTGATTCATTTGAATACCTATGTTATGAGTCTACGACCATTAGAAATAGTATTACTCGTACAGTGCGGGCATCGACTTAGTCGTCAGAATCTGACATCTGTAGTTGAATACCTATGTTATGAGTCTGCGACCATTAGAAATAGTTTTACAGTGCGAGGACCGACTTTAGTCGTCAGAATCTGACGTCTGTAGACTGTAGGCCGTTCTTAGCTTCCACTTCAAGTAGGCTACTACATGTATGCTTCGGTATTTCAACATTCGTTGGCGGTAGCGATACATAACTGTAATCAGAAATGCATTTCTGCTGTAATTTAACCCTTCTTTGCCCGAGTTCTTAATAATGCGAATCCTCGATAGCCACCCAAGTTCGCAATAATTGCATTGGGTGTCGCCTTGCATCTATGCCACATTAGAGCCCCGAGGGCTATGTACATGTACATAGGTACAAGTATGTGCCAACTTTTATTATGTTGTGTCTAATCGTTGGTTACGAGAAGGGTCTACTTGGAATATTACATCACAATTTCCAAGAGTACATTTTTTGTGGGGACTTTGGGCAAAGAAAAATTAAATGAGAAGGCATAGCGGGGAAAGGACTAGGTGGAACTTGTTCCATGTCAGCTGAGCTGCTCTAATAATGTGGTTTTTTGTCATGTTAATCAGACCAGTCTGTCTTATCATATGGACTCCTCCAGCATCCCTTCGACTCTTTATGTGCTACTTTCTCAGACATTTTTCATTTGATTAAAGCTGTCATCACTAAGGCAATTGCCAGCTTTTTTATATTAGTTGAAATATACCACGCCATTTACATGTATCAGACAAACATACAGAAGGAACTGAAGATGAAACATAGCGCTAAGTAAATTATTCGCTATATCTGAAATAAATCGCCTGGAACAAATTAAGACGTGTGTCACAGCGCAGATTTTGTATTCCAATCGCGCCCGTGTTACCATAAATTCAAAGTTTGCTGATCAGTGGATGCCTTCGTTATCAGACAGCATTTCACTTCACAGTGCTGTAAAACTGGTTTCGTACGCTGCACACGTCGCCACATCATGATTTCGACCCAGGTCTCCTAATTGACCTTCAAATTTCTGTTTCATTCTGCATGGGTCATGTGGGTAGAGGTCTAATCATTCAGTGTTTACACTTGACACGGGGCAAGTGTAAGTCGACTGGGCCTAGTGATGATATGACCACGTAAACAGGGAGTCAAACTACGTGGGTCTATTGTTATCTGTCTTGCTGGAAATATAAGGTTGTATCTTTTACTTGTTAAAGTACATGTAGTAGGTACCGCTTTCTAGCATATATTTATCTGTTTCGAATATTGAGATCGGGCCTCTTGTTTTTCGTCGTGCTGTAAACTAAATGCCGTATAAAATTGACTTTTATAGTAGACCCATTTAACCATATTAACACAGGTATTCAAATGAAACTGGAGAGAGCCAAGTAACACAATTATGATGATTTTTATACAAACATATTTCAGCGTTGTAAGGGTCAGGGATTCATGGGTCAATGTTGGGCCACCTTCGCAGACGGTAGCCTAGCATTGACCCAACATTGTATATGGAGCAGCGTTGAATGATTACCATCTGAGAATAATTGAATAGCTTAGAGGTAAAGTGATCCAAGTCCGCATTTTCTCATTTTCCTATGTGAGGCTTCAAAGTTAAAATCATTTAAAAAAATACATATATTTCGATTTTAATTCAACTTTGTTACGTCCATAATTAGAAGCATAGGGAAAGTTTTGTATTGTTTTTTTAATTTTCATTCCTACTGGAAGTTTTTAAGTTATCAATGTCGTAAAATCCATTTCTGGCATTTTTTTATTTCATTTCATTTTATAAATTAACTTTTGAAGTTTAGAAATGTAAATTTATTTTTAAATGTCACAAACTAGTATAGGAACTCTCTATTGTTTCATCATTATGATTGGCATAGCACAAACTGATCCACATAAGGGGTGTTTAATAATATTTCAGCAGCCATTTTCTCAGAGGTAAAACTGATCCAAGTCAAAATGTCCCTATATCAACTGATGGACTTGGATCACTTTACCATTGACGAAAAGTATCAATTTTAAAAGTGAAAAAATATATGTTGATTAATAAGTCCGGAATTTTTTGACGAATGGCTCTGATATTTTAGTATGTTTTTTTCTATATATTTAGCTTTCCCAAATTGACATAAACAGAAAAAAAATCGAATTTTTGACTTGGATCACTTTACCTCTGAGCCATTCACTTTGTCTGGTGTAGCTGAGCAGTTTGCAACACAATTTTGGGCGAATGCAACACAATCATATGTTGGTGTAGCAGTTTTTCATGCGAAGAATAGTTGTTTAGCAGATGCAAGGCTGTTTAACAGCTACACAATTTTTCCGGTGCCCCCTTTCTTCCGATCCTCCATCCGCCCATGTAAAACATTATAAGCAGCTGATCTTATCCTCGAAATCGCACCTCATTCAATATGTACGTTTTAAATAGAGTAGAATATAATACACGTGTAATTTCATTCATTGGATATCAAACCATTGATCCAGAGATATCGTTGTCTCTTTTGATCATCTTCCCTACAGCAAGGCTTGATCCAGCGAGGCCGTCAGGCTTTTGATACAAGTCAACATGTAAGATAACCTATTATGACCGTGTATCAAATGACGACAAGCTGCCTGATAAACTCTCATTTTTAATCATTTTCTGCGCCATCCAACTCTCCTATTCATAGGCCTATGTGATTCTCAATCAAAATAACATTCATTTAGTGTCTGTCATGAGCTGTTTAATCACCTATTAGGTTTTGCAAAATATATTACAAAAGGCTGATATAGCTTTACTTTAAATTCGTCCTCACTGTAATACCTTACCATTGTAAGATTTATGTCCGGTAATAAATATCTTGTTTTAAAATTGTGGGGGTTTTCTATATCCTCTGTAGTCGTTTGTTAGCCCGCCTTTTAATTTTAATTAAAAAAGGTGGGCTATTGCAATTGAAGTTCGGCGTCGTCGGCGTTACCATTTACTTGTGGGCGCGATAACTTGAAAAGTTTTTCGTGTTTCCTTCCCAAATTTGTTTTGCATGTTACTAATGACCACTTCTCGGACAAGTTCAATAATGGCTGAAAAAAAATTCAAAATGGCCGACTTATTGCGATTTTTCACCTTTTACGTCAATAATTTGACCTTGTGGGCGCGATAACTTGAAAAGTTTTCCACGTATCCTTTTCAAATTTGTTATGCATGTTACTAATGACCAGTTTCCGGACAAGTTTAATAATGGCCGAAAAAAAAAAAAAATGGCCGATTTATTGCGATTTTTCACATTTTACGTCAATAATTTGACCTTGTGGGCGCGATAACTTGAAAAGTTTTTCACATATCCTTTTCAAATTTGTTATGCATGTTACTAATGACCAGTTCGCGGACAAGTTCAATAATGGCCGAAAAAAAAATGGCCGATTTATTGCGATTTTTCACATTTTACGTCAATAATTTGACCTTGTGGGCGCGATAAGTTGAAAAGTTTTTCACATATCCTCTTCAAATTGGTTATGCATGTTACTAATAAGTAGTTCTTGGACAAGTTCAATAATGGCCGAAAAAAAAAAAAGTGGCCGATTTATTGCGATTTTTCACATTTTACGTCAATAATTTGACCTTGTGGGCGCGAAAACTTGAAAAGTTTTTCACATATCCTCTTCAAATTGGTTATGCATATTACTAATAAGTATTTCTTGGAGAAGTTCAATAATGGCCGAAAAAAAAAAAAAAATGGCCGATTTATTGCGATTTTTCACATTTTACGTCAATAATTTGACCTTGTGGGCGCGATAACTTGAAAAGTTTTTCACATATCCTTTTCAAATTTGTTATGCATGTTACTAATGACCAGTTCTCGGACAAGTTCAATAATGGCCGAAAAAAAAAATGGCCGATTTATTGCGATTTTTCACATTTTACGTCAATAATTTGACCTTGTGGGCGCGATAAGTTGAAAAGTTTTTCACATATCCTCTTCAAATTGGTTATGCATGTTACTAATAAGTAGTTCTTGGACAAGTTCAATAATGGCCGAAAAAAAAAAAAGTGGCCGATTTTTTGCGATTTTTCACATTTTACGTCAATAATTTGACCTTGTGGGCGCGAAAACTTGAAAAGTTTTTCACATATCCTCTTCAAATTGGTTATGCATATTACTAATAAGTATTTCTTGGAGAAGTTCAATAATGGCCGAAAAAAAAAATGGCCGATTTATTGCGATTTTTCTCATTTTACGTCAATAATTTGACCCTGTGGGCGCGATAACTTGAAAAGTTTCTCACATATTCTCTTCAAATTTGTTATGCATGTTACTAATAAGTAGTTCTTGGACAAGTTCAATAATGGCTGAAAAAAAATTCAAAATGGCCGATTTATTGCGATTTTTCTTATTTTACGTCAATAATTTGACCTTGTAGGCGCGATAACTTCAACATTTTCACAAGTATCCTCTTCAAGTTTGTTATGCATGTTACTAATAAGCAGTTCTTGGACAAGCTCAATAATGGCCGGTAAAAATAGAAAACATTTTTGTCAGACGCATCTTATAGATCTGCTTGTAGTCTATGCAAGTATTATATAGTATATCATATTATACATGTATCTATCTTATTTAACATACCATTTATATCTTGCGTTGTTATTTACGTGATGACATTCGTCTTTACTTTCTTTATCATAATTCGGCGGCGGGCTATTATCGAGTGTGCTCTTGTTTAGTGTTGGGCCAGCGTCACAGACGGTGCACCAGCTATAGATGTCTTGTTTGCGGAGAATAGCACAATCTTGCACGAGTCTTCTTTTGGAAAATAAGTCCTGGTGCATTAGATCTTCATTTTTTCGGCTGCCTTTAGTAGTCTGATGTAAAGCATCCCTATTCTCGCTGTCCCATAGGTATATGTAGGGAACCGGTAGTCATGGTAGTGGGCATTTGATGCATTATTCTGGACCTTTCGTGACAAGGTTGGCGATTTTTTTCACAACACTATTTCGCTGCTGGCTCCTGGCTATTCTGTGAAACTCAATGACCTCGACCTCTTTTGTTTTCACCGAGCTGGCTAATACAATGAAGTATGGGGGAGGGTTCTTATATTACCTTGTTTTTACTGAGTGACGTCACTGCGTTTCACAGAATGAAGTATAGGGGAGGGGGTGTTGTATAACCTTGTTTTCACCGAGTGACGTCACTGCGTTTCACGTATAGCTCAGACCACCAGCGAAATAGCGTAAGTTTTCATGGGTACGCCAAAAGTGCATTTTGGTGCTATTCTAATCCCTTGGTTCTATTGTGATCCTAGATTCATTTTTTCGTGTTTCTTGTTTTCGATGTACTTCGAACGACGAATGAATATAGAACAAAATGTAAATTGTTGCGGCCTAAGAAAGGTCATGTACACAATAAAGAGGCGGTTACCCATTTTCGATTTAACGTTGGCATTTCGTTGGCCAACATTAAACCAACATTGAGTTAGCATCTCGAGTTTCTGAGTGTGGACCGGCCATGATAAGTTGTACCCCAACAAATCCCCAACCATTGACACAATGTCGTTTTGATATTGGTTCACCATCTTCGACGGTGGCCCAACATCAAAACAACATTGACCATGATAAGATGTAGGATGCACACGAAGACACTGCACACTTAGAGCACAAGCTTTTGGTCAACCTTGGAGCTAGCCGGGGACGAGCACACCGTAAAGGTGTGGAACGTTGATTGCTATATTCGCTTTATCCCAGACAATCAACCTTTTTCAACATGGCGGTGGCTGAGGGCGATCTCCACCCTAGGGTTGGAAAAATGTTCATTATGTTTTAACGGCGTTGCGACAAAATGGGCTGAGCATGCAATGTAGTAGGTGAAATGTTGTTAATTATAATCCACCTTCTATCGACCTGATTGATCGAGTTCACGCCTTAGATATGAACGTCCAAAGAAAAGCCCCACGTTTTTGAGTGGGCGCAATCTGCAGCTAAAACCTTCAGTGTCAATCTTTGTTTCAGCCACGTTTGATCAACCTTGGAGCGGCCTTTGTTAGCTCCCGCCGTCACCGTAGGTGAGCGAAGGGAGCTATGGATTCTACCTCCGTTTTTTTTTGGCCTCTTCTTTTGCCTATAACTTTGTGAGAAAATAAGCTAGGATAACAATTTTTGGTATGTGGGTTACTTCCAGGTGGCTAATGGACGGGTTAAAATATTTTTAATCTGAATTCAATTCGCAAGGTTGCAGAGGAGAAAATGATGATGTGACGGCGTTGGGCCGTTGGGCCGTTGGGCCGTTGGGCCGTTGGGCCGTCCGTAAACAATTCGTTTCCGGAGCATATCTCTGAAAGTACTTGTCCGATTGTCTTCAAATTTTACACACAGCACCCCTAGGGGGTCTAGTTGTGCCTTTTGGGGTATTTGAACTTTGACCTACTTCTGGTTCAGAACTATGACCTATTTAGACGTTTTGACGCGCACTTCGTTTCCGGAGCAGATCTCGAAAAGTACTGGGCCGATGACAGTCATATTGCACATACATGTTCTCTAAGGTCCCTAGTTGTGCCTTTTCAGGTTTTTGGACCTTGACCTTGAAGTTGACCCAGCACTTTGACCTAATTTATAACTTCGGTAAATCCGACTAAAAGATTTTGCGGAATATCATGAAAACCGCTCAAGATAGCTACACCATTACTATAAAACAAATTGTAAGGTTTCAGGAGAGGATGCATCCTGAAAAATTTGAAGTTGATAAAATTCAAAATGGCCGCCTATCAGCCATTATTCACCTCGACAGGCCTGATATTGTGGAATATCATGAAAACCGCTCAAGATATCTACACCATTACTATAAAACAAATTGTAAGGCTTCAGGAGAGGATGTATTTTGAAAAAATTCATTTTGTCAAAGTTCAAAATGGCCGCCAATCGGCCATTATTCACTTTCACATGGCCGTTATTTGGTAAACCGTGCTAGATGGCTAGACCATTACTATAAAACAAAATGTGTGATTTTAGGAGAGGATGCATCTTGAAAAAATTTGACTCGATAAAATTCAAAATGGCCGCTTATCGGCCATTATTCACTTTCACATGGCCGTTATTTGGTAAACCGTGCTAGATGGCTAGACCATTACTATAAAACAAAATGTGTGATTTCAGGAGAGGATGCATCTTGAAAAAATTCGACTCGATAAAATTCAAAATGGCCGCTTATCGGCCATTATTCACTTCCACATGGCCGTTATTTGGTAAACCGTGCTAGATGGCTAGACCATTACTATAAAACAAAATGTGTGATTTCAGGAGAGGATGCATCTTGAAAAAATTGGACTTGAAAAAATTTAAAATGGCCGCTTATCGGCCATTATTCACTTTCACATGGCCGTTATTTGGTCAACCGTGCTAGATGGCTAGACCATTACTGTAAAACGAAATGTGAGATTTCAGATGAGGATGCATCTTGAAAAAAATTGACTTGATCAAATTTAAAATGGCCGCCTTTTCGGCCACTATTCATTTTCACATGGCTGATATTTGGTAAACCGTGCTAGATGGCTAGACCATTACCTGATTACTATAAAACAAAGTGTGAGTTTTCGGGGGAGGATGCACCCTGAAAATTTTTAACTTACGAATTCAAAATGGCCGACAATCAGCATTATTTACCTCGATAGGCCTGATATCAGGTAAACCGGTCTAGATAGCTAGACCATTACTATAAAACAAAATGTGACGTTTAGAGAGAGGATGCCTTTAAAAAACTTTCGACTCAATCGAATTCAAAATGGCCGCCTATCGGCCACTATTTACTTTCACATTGCTGATATTTGGTAAACCGTGTTAGATAGCTGGACCATTACTATAAAACAAAATGTAAGATTACAAGAGAGGATGCATCTTGAAAAAAATTGACTCGATCAAATTCAAAATGGCCGCCTATCGGCCATTATTTACTTTCACATAGCCGGTTTTTAGTAACCGTACTAGATGGCTAGACCATTACTATAAAACAAAATGTGAGATTTCAGGAGAGGATGCATCTTGAAAAATTTTGACTTGATCAAATTCAAAATGGCCTCCTATCGGCCATTATTCACTTTCACATGGGCGATATTTGGTAAACCGTGCTAGATGGCTAGACCATTACTATAGAATGAAATGTGAGATTTCAGCTGAGGATGCATCTTGGAAAATTTTGACTTGATCAAATTCAAAATGGCCCTCTATCGGCCATTATTTACTTTCACATGCCCAATATTTTGCAAACTGTGTTAGATGTTAGTCCATTACTATAAAACAAAATTTGAGGTTTCGGGGGAGGATGCACCCTAAGTTTTTAACTAATTTATATCGAATTCAAAATGACCGTAAATCAGCTATTAGTTAACTCGATTGGCCTGATATCGGGTAAACCATGCCAGATAGGTAGACCATTACTGGGATACTGATTAGGATCATTAATTTCAATGGAGGTTTGCAATCTCTGACAGACTGTCTAGTTCTTATCTTACTCTTAGACTGGGCTTCTTAGACCTAGTTGTCTTGCGTCTTGATTTTTGACCTAGACTAGGACTACATTAATAACCCTATACAAAATTGCTTAAATCAAATTCTAATTCGGAGCGGGAGCTCCTGGACTTATGTAGTCTTGTTTATCTTGTTTACTTCCCAGCAAACACGACACATCTACCTAAATGTTTGACCAATGTTGGCCCACCGTCTACGACGTTGGCCCAACATCGGTCAAACATTGGGTAGATGTATCGTGTTTACTGCACGAGTTTCCTGTTTGCAAGCACGTAGGACTGTGTCTACTGGCACGCTGTATATATGTACACAAGAGCTTGGTGTACAGCATGATCATGATGATAGCACTGGATGATTAACCCTTTGAAGCCTGAATTTGCCATTGTCATCTTCACCCACTACATGCCGCGAATTGCTGTCGCAATTCTCGACTTGTAGTGCATGAAGATGATTGGATGTAGTTTAAAAATTAATGAAAATTGCCATGTATCGGTAAACAAGTTTCATGGAAATGTTCGTTCTAAAACCCTGTGTTGTAGGAAAAAAAGTATCCTTTCAGGGATGTAAAATGATGCATTAATGCATCGTGAGGGCTTAAAGGCTTAGGACTGTTAGTGACAGATGAGGACGGCGAGGTTTTGCTGTCTATACACTACCTGATGAAGTAGTCACTGTTATCATCAGGTTGACCTGATCAATATACCATGTATAACTGACTGATATGTTAACCCTGACAACTCTGAAATATGGTTGTATAAACCATGGAGACCAAAGTTGTTGTTTTCAATTTGAAATCAACACAGATGTCTTGCATGTAGTTAGCTCTTTTTGCTTCATTTGAATTCCTATGTTCTCGGTATAATACATACGGCCATTATACATTTTAAAATTATTTCACTGCGGTGATCGACTTTGGACGTCACAGTCAGAATTTGACGTCGATGGACGATAGTCATACATATGGGCCAGGTCCAATATTAATGCAACATTGGATTTATTTTCCTTCATAGAGTTGTCTTATTTCGCGAGACGTTTACCCAATGCTTGCTCTATGTCGGGGGGGGGGGGCGTATAATGGTCCTTTCTGTTGTAGAATGCAAGGCATCGTTTTTTTACCATGCACAAGCGAATAAATCTATCATTCAATGCCAGCCAAGTAAATGAGAAATGCGACCGTTTCCGTCCATGTATTAATCCTGAACTTGCAAATGACGTACGGGTGTGCGTGAATTCATTAGTGATGGCAGCGAAAAAAGTGGGTTTTTTGTGTGTCCTGAATGATTATAATTTATTTATTGCTCAAAAGATCAGCTAGAGATATTTAGATCTATACAGGTTTCCAATTTTGTATCAGAAACGCAAGGGGTTTGCTACCAAATTTCTGATGACCCCGTCCTTTCGTATTAGGGGGGGGGGGGGGGGGGGGTGGTCAAATCTAATATTTACGAGCTGTCTGTGTTCGTAATTTGGAACATTGCGAGCTTTAGCGATAGCCCTTTTAGAGTCGCCTTTGCGGAGTTACACCTCCCCGAGCCGTCCAGACAGCGAAAACATCCAAGGCGTTGCAGCGGCTTGGATGTTTTCGCTGTGTGGACGGCTCACACACCGGGCGTGCTTCACACAGGGCGGGTCGTGCAGTTTGCTCCTGCGTCATAACCGGGGGATGAATGCATTTTACGCTGTGTTTGGGATTTATTTTCCTTCATAAAGTTGTCTTATTTCGCGAGACGTTTACCCAATGCTTGCTCTATGTCGGGGGGGGGGGCGTATAATGGTCCTTTCTGTTGTAGAATGCAAGGCATCGTTTTTTTACCATGCACAAGCGAATAAATCTATCATTCAATGCCAGCCAAGTGAATGAGAAATGCGACCGTTTCCGTCCATGTATTAATCCTGAACTTGCAAATGACGTACGGGTGTGCGTGAATTCATTAGTGATGGCAGCGAAAAAAGTGGGTTTTTTGTGTGTCCTGAATGATTATAATTTATTTATTGCTCAAAAGATCAGCTAGAGATATTTAGATCTATACAGGTTTCCAATTTTGTATCAGAAACGCAAGGGGTTTGCTACCAAATTTCTGATGTCCCCGTCCTTTCGTATTAGGGGGGGGGGGGGTGGTCAAATCTAATATTTACGAGCTGTCTGTGTTCGTATTTTGGAACATTGCGAGCTTTAGCGATAGCCCTTTTAGAGTCGCCTTTGCGTAGTTACACCCCCCGAGCCGTCCAGACAGCGAAAACATCCAAGGGTTGCAGCGGCTTGGATGTTTTCGCTGTGTGGACGGCTCACACACCGGGCGTGCTTCACACAGGGCGGGTCGTGCAGTTTGCTCCTGCGTCATAACCGGGGGATGAATGCATTTTACGCTGTGTTTGGTTGACCGGCGATGCATGCTGCAAGTGCTGTTTTGATGTGCGTCAACGGAGTGGCTATTCTCCAGATTGCCGGACATTGATAGTGGACTGCGTGTTGTTAAGCTTTGCTGGCGATGGCCTGCTCGCCAGACCAGCACATGGTAAGTACGTTCAACACGTGGATGTTATAAAGGCTGGGCAACATGGAATAATTTGTCTCGTGCAGGGTACAGTTCGCTACACAAATATATGTTTGTGTAGCAGTTTTCTGTATGGACAACAGTACGTCGGCACATTCTGCTACATAATTTGTTTAGAGTAAATTATTCCCTGGGCTGACTGTTTCTCATCGTGTCTTACCGATCGTCATAATATGTCTAATATGAGGTAGGCTTCCCACTCAGCAAACACGATACATTGAACCAATTCTTGCGTAAGCCAACATTGGCTCGATGATTGGTTTGCCGTTTACCTATCATTTTATTTCAGACGAAATTTGGGGTATCTCAAAATTACATCTTTTGAAAGTTTGCAATCATAATATCATATACAGCATGAAAGTATGTATGTATGTATGTATGTATGTATGTATGTATGTATATGTGTATATATAATGTACCCGTATTTGTCTGTATTAACTTGGCACATTGATGCTTACGCAGAAATAAGTTATTCGTGTATTTAACAATCAGAATAGTGAATTGTCTCATTCGGGATTTGTGAACAAAAACAGCATAGAATTCCGTGTTTGCTGAGCAATGTGTTGTTGTATCTGTTTCTCATCCTAACCATCCTCGCTACGTGTACTTCTCACAATTGTCACTCATCCAATATTGGTGTAATGTTGGCTCACTGTAAACATCGTTGGCCCAGTTTTAAACAGACGTTGGGTAGATAGCTCATTTCTGCTTGATACCGTTTGGCTTCATATTGTTTTGATGCTGGGTGTAGGTGTGAGACTTTGGTCCGCCATCTAGCTTTATTATATACTCACAAACAGTTAGTAATAGTTGCTCTCTCATTGGTTCATTGAAGACCCAACGCTGTGAGCCTAAGCCCAGCATTTGAGAAAAGTACCTATAAGTGCAGCAGGTGCTTCTAACTGCCCAGCAAACACAAGACATTCACCCAATGCTGTTTCAATATTGGTCCACCGTCTTCGACGCTGGCCCAACATTGAAACAGCATTGGGTGAATGTCCCGTGTTTGCTAGTTGGATGTCTGATCACAGACCTGCCAGGTTTTGGTGGTTGTGTTTATGTATCTAATCGTGAATGTTTAAATCAGCCATGTGATATTTGGACTATCCTTGGGCAAGGATACCAGCCTGTGTTAGTATACGGAAATTTCCGTTATTGACAGGGTTCCCACGGTCATGGAAAATCATGGGAAACCATGGAAAATGAGCAAATAAAATCCAGGCCTGGAAAAGTCATAGAAAATGACAATTTGGCAAAAAGTCATGGAATTTTGAATTTTTATAAATGTTGATCGCATTTATTTTGTGAAAAATGTGTTGATTAGGCCTACCTATTCTTTTGACACACAATGACACTGGCAGTCCACTTAATATAGCTGTAAAATATTTTTACATGCAAAAAGTAAAAAAACCGCGACGACCGGTTCTGCTTCGATCAGACCGCCGTGGCGATGGACATTTTTATATTTGTTCACGAAGTCATGGAATTCTTGAAAAATGGTCATTCATGGAAAGTCATAGAAAAGTCATGGAATTTCATTTCCAGATCTCTGTGGGAACCCTGATTGAATGTACACTCCTGTGTCTTTCAGTATAGGTCGTATTTGAAGAATGGATTGCGATCTTCATTAAAATAAT
Source organism: Flabesymbios commensalis (assembly GCA_964017125.1). NCBI lineage: Eukaryota > Metazoa > Annelida > Polychaeta > Terebellida > Flabelligeridae > Flabesymbios > Flabesymbios commensalis. The sequence continues at coordinate 35,240,509 of OZ024910.1, read as the reverse complement.
AGCTGATTAAATTTAAATAATATCCAATGAACAGATGAAGGGATGTAAACTAATGTGGACAGAACGATAGGTTGTCGCCTATTACAGACGGTCTCTCTTGGGAGACGGTCGCTCATGGCAACATGTCGCTCGTGGGAGGCGGTCGCTCATCATGCTCATGGCAGGATGTCCTTCATGGGGGTGGTCGTTGCTGTCAATGTGGTCACCAATTGCAGGTGGTCGCCCATGACAGGCGATTGTTCATGACAGACCGTAGCTGATGGCAATCCTGCAAACATTGACCCAATTTTGTATTAATGTTGGGCCAACGTCACAGACGGTGGTCCAGCATTAATCCAACATAGTGACAACGATTCATGTTCGTTGGTAAGTGGTCATCAATAGCAGGTGGTCGTCATTAGCAGTTCATCGCCTATTGCGGGCAGTTCACAATGGGATGGCGGGCAGGTGCCAATTACGAGTGATCGCTGTTCTGTGATTCAACAGTCTTATCCCAGTTAATACGCGACGCTGATTGGATATAGTTTTAATTAGAAGATCTTCCGATATTGAACCATTATTTTGATGTCTTTCTGCGACAATAATAATCGGAATAACCATGATAACAGTATTGTGTTTCTTGTTGGTCTTTCAAAAAAATATTATCACTAATAAATACAAAATTGTAAATCAACCAACAAAATAAACCTACCAAATGGTTGATATTTTATCATGAAATTTGGTTTTGTTCGGTGGCATTTTTGTGCAATAATTGATTAGTAGGAATGCTCGCGTGGTTACATGACTGTAATGTGAACAGAGAAATAAGTAATCACTGGTAGCTCAGGGAGATAACTCGCCCACCTACAGGAAGAATACCCTTGCATGCAAATCTGACAGAATGTGCTGTCACAGCCAAGGCCACTGCAAGCACGATTCATTGAGCCAATTCTGGTTTAATGCTGGGCCGCCGTCTGCGACGGCGGCCCAATATTAAACCAGAATTGGCTGAACGTCTCGTTCTTTTTGTGATGTTTCCTGGTTACTTGCCACCTCAGGCTGCGGAAGGCTACTTGAGACACAAATGTAATCACCCCGGACATCTGCTCACCACAAATTAACATGGACAATAACACCGCCGTGAAAACCAACAGGCTTTTCAAGTGAGCAGCTACTTGGCTTTGTAGAGAAAAACAGAGCAGAACAGAAGTGGAACTGTGGGATTATGGATCAGCGTGGCCGACGGGAGGCCAACATTGAACTTACATTGGCTCAACATATTGTGTTGTTAGCTCCCGCCGTCACCGTAGGTGAGCGAAGGGAGCTATGGATTCTACCTCCGTTTTTTTTTTGCCTCTTCTTTTGCCTATAACTTTGTGAGAAAATAAGCTAGGATAACAATTTTTGGTATGTGGGTTACTTCCAGGTGGCTAATGGACGGGTTAAAATATTTTTAATCTGAATTCAATACGCAAGGTTGCAGAGGAGAAAATGATGATGTGACGGCGTTGGGCCGTTGGGCCGTTGGGCCGTTGGGCCGTTGGGCCGTCCGTAAACAATTCGTTTCCGGAGCATATCTCTGAAAGTACTTGTCCGATTGTCTTCAAATTTTACACACAACACCCCTAGGGGGTCTAGTTGTGCCTTTTGGGGTATTTGAACTTTGACCTACTTCTGGTTCAGAACTATGACCTATTTAGACGTTTTGACGCGCACTTCGTTTCCGGAGCAGATCTCGAAAAGTACTGGGCCGATGACAGTCATATTGCACATACATGTTCTCTAAGGTCCCTAGTTGTGCCTTTTCAGGTTTTTGGACCTTGACCTGGAAGTTGACCCAGCACTTTGACCTAATTTATAACATCGGTAAATCCGACTGAAAGATTTTGCGGAATATCATGAAAACCGCTCAAGATAGCTACACCATTACTATAAAACAAATTGTGAGGTTCCAGGAGAGGATGCATCTTGAAAAATTTCAAGTTGATAAAATCAAAAATGGCCGCCTATCGGCCATTATTCACCTCGACAGGCCTGATATTGCGGAATATCATGAACACCGCTCAAGATAGCTACACCATTAATAACAAATAAATTGTAAGGTTTCAGGAGAGGATGCATCTTGAAAAATTTCAAGTTGATAAAATTCAAAATGGCCGCCTATCGGCCATTATTCACCTCGACAGGCCTGATATTGTGGAATATCATGAAAACTGCTCAAGATATCTACACCATTACTATAAAACAAATTGTAAGGTTTCAGGAGAGGATGCATTTTGAAAAAAATCATTTTGTCCAAGTTCAAAATGGCCGCCAATCGGCCATTATTCACTTTCACATGGCCATTATTTGGTAAACGGTGCTAGATGGCTAGACCATTACTATAAAACAAAATGTGTGATTTCAGGAGAGGATGCATCTTGAAAAAATTTGACTCGATAAAATTCAAAATGGCCGCTTATCGGCCATTATTCACTATCACATGGCCGATATTTGGTCAACCGTGCTAGATGGCTGGACCATTACTATAAATCGAAATGTGAGATTTCAGATGAGGATGCATCTTGAAAAAATTTGACTTGATCTAATTTAAAATGGCCGCCTTTTCGGCCATTATTCATTTTCACATGGCTGATATTTGGTAAACCGTGCTGGATGGCTAGACCATTACCTGATTACTCTAAAACAAAGTGTGAGTTTTCGGGGGAGGATGCACTTTGAAAATTTTTAACTTACGAATTCAAAATGGCCGACAATCAGCATTATTTACCTCGATAGGCCTAATATCAGGTAAACCGTGCTAGATAGCTAGACCATTACTATAAAACAAAATGTGACGTTTCGAGAGAGGATGCCTTTCAAAAACTTTCGACTCAATCGAATTCAAAATGGCCGCCTATCGCCACTATTTACTTTCACATTGCTGATATTTGGTAAACTGTGTTAGATAGCTGGACTATTACTATAAAACAAAATGTGAGATTACAAGAGAGGATGCATCTTGAAAAAAAATGACTAGATCAAATTCAAAATGGCCGCCTATCGGCCATTATTCACTTTCACATAGCCGTTTTTTGATAAACCGTGCTAGATGGCTAGACCATTACTATAGAATGAAATGTGAGATTTCAGCTGAGGATGCATCTTGGAAAATTTCGACTTGATCAAATTCAAAATGGCCGCCTTTAGGCCATTATTCACTTCCACATGGCCGATATTTGGTAAACCGTGCTAGATAGCTAGACGATTACTATAGAATGAAATGTGAGATTTCAGCTGAGGATGCATCTTGAAAAATTCTGACTCGATCAAATTCAAAATGGCCCCCTATCGGCCATTATTTACTTTCACATGCACAATATTTTGCAAACTGTGTTAGATGTTAGTCCATTACTATAAAACAAAATTTGAGGTTTCGGGGGAGGATGCACCCTAAGTTTTTGACTAATTTATATCGAACTCAAAATGACCGTAAATCAGCTATTAGTTACCTCGATTGGCCTGATATCGGGTAAACCGTGCCAGATAGGTAGACCATTACTGGGATACTGATTAGGATCATTAATTTCAATGGAGGTTTGCAATCTCTGACAGACTGTTTAGTTCTTATCTTACTCTTAGACTGGGCTTCTTAGATCTAGTTGTCTTGCGTCTTGTTGACCTAGCTTAGGACAACATTAAAAACCCTACACAAAATTGCTTAAATCAAATTCTAATTCGTCGCGGGAGCTCCTGGACTTATGTAGTCTTGTTCTGCTTGGAATGACCTTGTGTTGAATCATATTATTATAGAATCTTTTCTTAGAATTTGTTTTTGGTGTGAGTTCTCTGCTTTTCGCTGAATCTTCCCCGTTAGGTATGTGTAACATGATGTTTCTAATGTCTTTCCATGAAACTTCGATAAAGGAGAGAGCCGTCAATTCAAACACGTTTACATTCACCGAATGAATGACGTCACGGTTCCAAAAAAATATTGGCCGGTGAATATCTAGGGCTAAAACCCGCAAAAGTCATGTTTCCACTCGTACGTCTTTGTACGTCTTTGCTACGCTTGCCTGCAATTCAGATAGAGATGAGGGACACCTAGTGGCCAAGGATTCAGCCAGCCACCGACTCGCCTGCATTGAAAAGAGTCTTCACCACTATAGGAAATTGCTTTCTCAGTACGTTGCGGAAGCTGCAGCATCCACGTGTCTGGCCATAATATTTGGGGGGATTGCCACCGCATACTCTGGTTCATCCCTTCAACAGCGATGGTAATGCAGCTCCCGTATCAGTACTGTGACACTACAGTGCCGTCTACTGCAGGCACTGCTGTTGGCTGTGGCCGTCTTGAAACAACCGGCAATAAAGTGTTAGGCATTGTGTCGTACGTGGGGTGAATGGAGTTACCCTTAGCTATTGTTATTCTGGAGACTATCCGAACCCGAGCATAGCGGAGCCGTGTTTTGTAGGAAAAAACGAGTCTCTGGACGTCTGGGCATGGCTGGGGTGTCTGGACGTCTGGGCATGGCTCGGGGTGAATCCCCTAGACAAGCCCAGAACCCCTCATTGGGCGAGTGAAGGAAAACACTCTCAAAATCCCACCTTTCCCTATCACCACACCTCACGTCATCATATGTACATCGTTCATCTCGGCAATGGACTGCACTGTTTTTATCGTATCGTATATTATATTGTCACTTAAATGACCATTAGTGCCGAAAAGTGACGCAAAGCAACAATTTACTACTGCTGGTACGTTGCGCTCTCATACTGCCCACAAAGTAGAAGGTGCTAAAATTATGCCCAAGGAAAACGTCACACATTTCCCTATGCTCTAGACATACTGATATGGAATAAACGTGTCGTAACCGACTGGCGATGTGACTAAGTGAGGAAATCTCATTCCCTCCTAATTGCTTGGCATTAGGTTTATTGTTGCCCAGCTCACCATCTATCGTGTGATTTGATTACGCGGGAAATGCCTTTGTCGGCACATCACACAGATCACTGTGTATTGTCTTGCAAAGGTAAGCGGCAGTAACTGCTTACTTTTCAAGTAAGCAGTTACTGCCGTTTGCCTTTGCATATCTTAGAGCGTCTGATTACACACGTGAATACGATACATACAGTAGAATCTCCTTAATAAACACAAATGGCGAAAAACCCATTTCCTTGATCACGCCTTTGTTGATTTTGTAAAATATCAACACAGCACTATACATATATACGCTACATGTATATAATTACATTGTTTGTTTGTTAGTATGTTTGTTTGTTTCATTTGTTTGTTTCTGTATTTTTTTTTTTTTTTTTTTTTTTTTTTTTTTTTGTTTGCTTGCCTGCTTGCTTGCTCGCTTGATTGTTCGCTTTATTGTCTGTTTGCTTGGTTAGTTTTGCTTGCTGCTGGCGTGCTTGCTTGTTTTTTTTTTATTGCTCGCCGACTATACATGCATGTATTAAAACTGAGTAGTTTACGTCGTATATGAATTTTGCATCAACACATAAAAGGGGCGCTTCTGCCATATTTGAAATGTATTTGATTTATTAACCCTTTTCCTGCCAAGTTCATTTATTTAATTTTTCACCCACTTTGCGGTTGTGTCTCGCTACCGCGATCCACAACCTCAACTGGTTGAAAATTACTCATATTTGTTTATAATTCAAGACCAAATATTTACAAATCTTGATATTTAAAAAGTCATTTTTTATAACATTGATTTATTTAATTGGCTAAAAAACAGATTTAAAACGACTATTCGTGTAATGTCGTGACTAGCAGGCAAAGGGTTAACAAAGTGAGGGTGTATAATGTACATGTATACATGTAAGTATACATGTAGGTTTATATATATATGGTTTGCTCTCAGGTTGTTATCTGATGTTCAGAGATAACATTCCCTAGAACCGTACCGTAACTTTAAATGCGGGAGCCGAGGACCTTATCAACAGTTTGATACCAGATGACAATCATATGAATAATAATAGTAGCGGTAAGGGTATTTATGAAACATCTATTTATATAAGTCGGTAAAGGTATAATCCATTCATTTGACGTTTAATCGGTTAATCGTGTTTTGCACACGAGCACATTTTTCTTTTTATCTACACTCACTATAGTCATAACTTAATTATGTCCAGAGGCAGTGGAGTGGGGAGTGAGGCTTAATGCAGGCAGGTAAGCGTACGTACCCGTATAAAAATATTGGTCTTTATATCAACATGATGAAGGAGCTTAGTACTTTGAGCACGGAGCTATTCAATTTAAATTTTCAGTCACTTGAAGCTGTGTCTCGCTACCGCGATCCACAATTTCAAGTGACTGAAAATTTGTGTGGGTTGTTAAATTTAAGTCCCAACATATATCAGTGTGTCAGGATTTAAAGCATATTTTACTTTTTAGCTCCCGCCGTCACCGTAGGTGAGCGAAGGGAGCTATGGATTCTACCTCCGTTTTTTTTTGGCCTCTTCTTTTGCCTATAACTTTGTGAGAAAATAAGCTAGGATAACAATTTTTGGTATGTGGGTTACTTCCAGGTGGCTAATGAACGGGTTAAAATATTTTTAATCTGAATTCAATACGCAAGGTTGCAGAGGAGAAAATGATGATGTGACGGCGTTGGGCCGTTGGGCCGTCCGTAAACAATTCGTTTCCGGAGCATATCTCTGAAAGTACTTGTCCGATTGTCTTCAAATTTTACACACAACACCCCTAGGGGGTCTAGTTGTGCCTTTTGGGGTATTTGAACTTTGACCTACTTCTGGTTCAGAACTATGACCTATTTAGACGTTTTGACGCGCACTTCGTTTCCGGAGCAGATCTCGAAAAGTACTGGGCCGATGACAGTCATATTGCACATACATGTTCTCTAAGGTCCCCAGTTGTGCCTTTTCAGGTTTTTGGACCTTGACCTTGAAGTTGACCCAGCACTTTGACCTAATTTATAACATCGGTAAATCCGACTGAAAGATTTTGCGGAATATCATGAAAACCGCTCAAGATAGCTACACCATTAATATCAAATAAATTGTAAGGTTTCAGGAGAGGATGCATCCTGAAAAATTTGAAGTTGATAAAATTCAAAATGGCCGCCTATCAGCCATTATTCACCTCGACAGGCCTGATATTGTGGAATATCATGAAAACCGCTCAAGGTATCTACACCACTACTATAAAACAAATTGTAAGGCTTCAGGAGAGGATGTATTTTGAAAAAATTCATTTTGTCAAAGTTCAAAATGGCCGCCAATCAGCCATTATTCACTTTCACATGGGTGTTATTTGGTAAACCGTGCTAGATGGCTAGACCATTGCTATAAAACAAAATGTGTGATTTCAGGAGAGGATGCATCTTGAAAAAATTCGACTCGATAAAATTTAAAATGGCCGCTTATCGGCCATTATTCACTTTCACATGGCCGTTATTTGGTCAACCGTGCTAGATGGCTAGACCATTACTGTAAAACGAAATGTGAGATTTCAGATGAGGATGCATCTTGAAAAAAATTGACTTGATCAAATTTAAAATGGCCGCCTTTTCGGCCATTATTCATTTTCACATGGCTGATATTTGGTAAACCGTGCTAGATGGCTAGACCATTACCTGATTACTATAAAACAAAGTGTGAGTTTTCGGGGGAGGATGCACCCTTAAAATTTTTAACTTACGAATTCAAAATGGCCGACAATCAGCATTATTTACCTCGATAGGCCTGATATCAGGTAAACCGTGCTAGATAGCTAGACCATTACTATAAAACAAAATGTGACGTTTCGAGAGAGGATGCCTTTTAAAAACTTTCGACTCAATCGAATTCAAAATGGCCGCCTATCGGCCACTATTTACTTTCACATTGCTGATATTTGGTAAACCGTGTTAGATAGCTGGACCATTACTATAAAACAAAATGTGAGATTACAAGAGAGGATGCATCTTAAAAAAATTGACTCGATCAAATTCAAAATGGCCGCCTATCGGCCATTATTCACTTTCACATGGGCGATATTTGGTAAACCGTGCTAGATGGCTAGACCATTACTATAGAATGAAATGTGAGATTTCAGCTGAGGATGCATCTTGGAAAATTTTGACTTGATCAAATTCAAAATGGCCGCCTTTAGGCCATTATTCACTTTCACATGGCCGATATTTGGTAAACCATGCTAGATAGCTAGACGATTACTATAGAATGAAATGTGAGATTTCAGCTGAGGATGCATCTTGAAAAATTCTGACTCGATCAAATTCAAAATGGCCCCCTATCGGCCATTATTTACTTTCACATGCCCAATATTTTGCAAACTGTGTTAGATGTTAGTCCATTACTATAAAACAAAATTTGAGGTTTCGGGAAAGATGCACCCTAATTTTTTAACTAATTTATATCGAATTCAAAATGACCGTAAATCAGCTATTAGTTAACTCGATTGGCCTGATATCGGGTAAACCATGCCAGATAGGTAGACCATTACTGGGATACTGATTAGGATCATTAATTTCAATGGAGGTTTGCAATCTCTGACAGACTGTCTAGTTCTTATCTTACTCTTAGACTGGGCTTCTTAGACCTAGTTGTCTTGCGTCTTGATTTTTGACCTAGACTAGGACTACATTAATAACCCTATACAAAATCGCTGAAATCAAATTCTAATTCGGAGCGGGAGCTCCTGGACTTATGTAGTCTTGTAACGACAGAATATGCAGGTGCTAATAAAACACGGAATGTCTGCTGTAGTCGACATCAGGGTTGTAAGGGTTAAAATAACTCATTTATGACATTGGTATTATATCATGTAAATAATATACACTATATCGTCGCCTCGGAGCTAAAGGATCCTATCTGACACTCGTTAGAGTGGCAGATAGGATCATTTAGCTCCGAGGCGACGATATGCTATAGGGAGATTCCTATTGTGCAGTAAATTCAGTATCTGTTTTTTGTTGTCTGTTTTACCTTGCTCAACTGATTATCAAAATGGCTTTACCGTTCTCTTAACTCTTTAACCATCGGCCCCGATTATATATTTTATTATTAGCACATAACGTACCACCTATATACATAACGTGACATCAATCAGCAAGATTTGTAAGATTTTGTCAAATCTGAATAATTTTCACTCACATCAGACACAACTTCAAGTGAGTGAAAATTACAATAAATTAACTTGACAGTTAAACATGTTAAAGGATTAGCCCTGTCATCAAATGCGATTCACCCAATTTTGGTTTAATGCTGGGACAGCGTCGCGGACGATGGTCCAGCATTAAACCAACATGGGGCTATGGGCATGTACTACTGGGATGTTTTTCAAATACAATTCCTCTGAAATCGGTAAAAAATAGTTGTGGTGTATGCTTAGTTAAACAAATTATTGAATATGAGAGATGTATATATTACAACCCTAAGGTTTACATAAAAAAAATGACAACCAGGGGTCGTCTCGTGTAGACTGTGACATAGGACGATGGGCGAAAAAATACATCGTCCGATCACCGGACGGCGACTAAATTGGATTTGTGACACAGGCATTAAACACGAATAATAATCTTTATATCATTAGACAAAGTGAGCCGTTCTGAGCTTAGGCTATGTTTGATATTTTACATTTAAATATATGGGTATTTAAAAAAAAGTAATTCTCCGGTGGTTGAACTGTTGAAGGCTTGAGTTTCATTTATGCTATGTACTGCTAATAAGTGTTGTATGGTTGTTTTTCACCTCTTATTTTCACAGCAATGCACCTCAATAAATAATAGACCTGTCTTGATGTGTCCTTCACATGTGTCGTTATAGCGGCTGCATGCAGCGGGCGATATGCCGGTTGTGAAGTATCACAATGCATGCAGTATTTGTCATTTTGATGTCAGCCTTTATCAACACAACTCTTTGTGCGCTGCACGCCAACAAATTCACTTGAATAATATCTGCACTAAGTATGCAGCGTTTTCATCAACCGCCTAGAAATCTTCGCATCGGGCTCAGCACTCTCACAAGAATGTTCTTCAAACAAAAAATGAGGAGAGAAATCGGCCTGAAATTATCCAGATTCCCAGCAAACACAAAACATTTTTATAACATTTTTACAATGTTGGCCCAACGTTTTCGACTTTTGGCCGACATTGTACAAATGTTATAAAAATATTTTTTGTTCACTGGGTTGGGATACGTGTTGATTCTAATTCTAAAAATGCAAGTAATTTTTATCCACATGAAGTTGTGGTTCGCGGTAGCGAGACACATCTTCTAGTGGGTAAGAATTAAAAAGATATCACCCAGCGCGTAAATTATGTTCTAGGTTATATCTTTTTAATAAAGGTTTAGCAATGCGTGGCTAGAGACATCGGCTTAATGCTGCGCCATTGTCTCAAACGTTGGGCCAACATTAATGCAACGTGAGCTAATGAAAATTAAATTGCGACAGCAAATTTATGATGTCTGGTAAGTGATATTTTTTTATAGGATTTAGTTGCCTCTATGGTTTGCCTACAACAGCACCTATAGCATGCATAGTGTTAGTTATCTTTAAAATTGTACTATGCACTATAAAGAACTGAAGTGCTTCTGTATTTATTCAATTTTCTTTCATATTAATACAATTACGGCACGGCTAGTTGACGTCGATCCAGGTGATGTTGCACGCCTAAGTCAAGAACCGGACCAAAGTGCGCTACGTGTTGTTTTGATGATAAATGCATGCAGTCACTTGCTCTCAGTCCGTTAGACTGGTAGATAGTTGTCGGTCTTGTCCTGCTCATGAGCTGCCTATCTGCCAATAGTCAACTCACAACAATTTTCAGTATTTGCATACACGTACATGATATATTGCACCCCAATTTGCATCTACACCAAGGTTTGTTCTTTCTATCTATGTTGTGTGTGCTTTGTATTAAGCTCAATGTAAGCTTAGACTAAGCTTGCATGTATAAGGTATGTATCACGAGTACAGAGCTGAATGGGTTTTTTTCCATTATTATCAAAATTTTTGTCGTGTTTTTCGTATTCCCCAATTAGCTATGACAAATCTAGATATCTATATATAATTATTGTCAGTCATTAGCTGATACATTCAAATATTAGACTTGCAGTGCAACAACTCTGTTTTCAAAACATGGGTATTTGTAATAAAATGTATAATTTTAATCTTGGCTATTCTTGTAAAATCCTGGAATACGTGTATTACTATCAGATGACACTGTGTGGTAGATCTTGATAGCGCTGTGTGTTACAGCGAGTTCAACTATTGATTAAGATTTTTCTCGTGTACCACATGAAAGATAAGCGTCCAGTCTCAGATAGTTTGGATTTAGAGCAGTGCACGACCGGGATTCTCAGCACTGTTGGTCGAGATGTAGACCAATAACGCGACTAGGATCTGGGTCAAGCGTTTAAAAAATAGCTGCGTAGTATACTAGTTTTGTCAAATACTGTATTTAACCCTTTCAAACCTGAATTTACCATAGTCATCTTCATTCACTACAAGCCGCGAATTGCTGTCGCAATTCTCGACTTGTAGTGAATGAAGATGATTTGATGTGGGTGAAAAATTAGAGAAAATCGTCATGTATTGGTAAACCAGTTTCATGGGAATTTTCGTTCTAAAACCCTTTGTTGTAGGAAAATTAGGCCTGTTTTCAGGGATGTAAAATGATGCTTCAATGCATCGTGAGGGCTTAAAAGGTTAATATCTTATCGACATTATAACTTATCTTTGCTTGCTGTGGGTTAATTCTTGAAGAGCTACATTATTTTATTTATTTTTTTCATCCACTTGTTTTCGCGCTACCGAGGATTAAAATACTTACATTATTTTTTTAGAATTAGAACCGAAACATGCTCATCTAGCAAATTTAACCCTTACAGCGCGGGGATCAACTTTAAACCTCAGAATCTGACGTATAAAGTCGATCCCCGCACTGGAAGAGTAAAAATATTTTTAATGACCGTAGACCCATAACATAGGTATTCAAATGAATCAGAAGGAGCTAACTAAGACATTTATACAAATTTCAAATCACAAAAACCCTTTGGTCTCTATGGTTTATACAAAAATAATTCAGCGCTTTAAGGGTTAATTCTCATTTCTCCTTTACATTGTTCTTGTTCGAAGGGAAAATAAAGGTTGAAAACGGCTAGAGACGCGATCAGTCCTTTAACCCTTCAAGCCCTCACGATGCTATAAAGCATCATTTTACATCCCTGAAAACATACTTAATTTTGCTAAAACTAAGGGGTTTTAGAAGGAAAATATCCATGAAACTTGTACCAATACATGGCAATTTTCTTATTTTTTTCACTCACTTCAAGTCATCTTCATCCACTACAAGTCGAGAATTGCGACAGCAATTCGCGGCTTGTAGTGGATGAAGATGCCAATGGTAAAGTCAGGCTTGCAAGGGTTAACCCTTTGACCGCCGGTGCCGCATATATTTGTGTTTTCATTTTTTATTAGCACATAAAGTACCACCTTATAAACATGTTAAAGATAAAATGTGACATCAATCAGCAATATTTGAAAACAGATGACCTCCATTTTGTCAAATCTAAATAATTTTCACTCACTTGAAGTTGTGGATCGCGTCAGCGAGACACAACTTCAGGAGGGTGAAAATTCAGATTGAATAATTTGGCGGTTAAAGGGTTGAGGGTTCAACTATTCTGGCATTTCATCGATGATTATTTTGTATACACTGTGAGCTGACAATTATATACCGCATTTCTCACACAGTGACCCAGAATTATCAATATTTTCGTAATTTGTCGCGAAATGATTATTTCTGGTTTTAATTTGTCGCGAAATGATTATTTCTGGTATCACGCTAGGTGTGGATGACTCTTCGTGGTCTTGGGCTACATCGCAAACTAAAGAATCGTGATTCCCAACCAGCATATTTTTTGGCCTTGGGCCCCTTTAGCAAACGTTTTCGAGTCAGTAGCCAGTTGAAACGTTGGTATATGACATTATTCAAATGTGTGACTATAATATTATTTGATCAGCACTTATTAATATATCAGTCACGGTCGAACGTTTTAGTATGGACAGTAACGGTGTTGACGACGATTTGGTATGTCTGATAATCTAGCCAGCTGACACATAATCAACGTTCATTTGATGCTTAGTCACCGTCTGCAATGCTGGCGCAAAATTGTATCCAAAATTTGACCTTTGTCTCGTTTTTTGCTGGGTCCTACCAAGGAATATAGAAGGACTTCTATACTCCTTGGTCCTACACATATCTTGTTTGTATGACGCGTAATTCTTTTCAGTGATTGCCCTTATTAATGGGGCATTTGACCTGTTGACCCAGTATACCCTACGTCAAATCACCGAGTGCATTGTAACAGATGTGATCGCAATATGAGTAATAATACACTTGGTGCAGAGCATATCATGGTTTGCACCCCAGGGGAATTTCAGAGCCGATATTCCTAACCTGACTTAATCATCTGATTTAGCGACTCAGCCAATTAGATGCCAAAGATATGTCAGGTTGAATAGGGGTGACGTCCACCAGATCGCGCATAATTGTTTTCACATTTTTTTCGGATGATATCCTTCTGACACGGGACTTTAATTTTTCTCACATGACGAAAAATTGGACCAAAAAATTGAAGAAATAATGTACAATCATAAGAAATTTGTACATTTTGAGCCTCAGAGGTCGATAAGCCACAAGTTGATGACATTTGGCGCGAGCAGTAACATTTTTGTTTATTTAATTATACAAATTGCACCAAAGATATAAAATCCATTATGGGAGGGACATAGATGAAATGTTATTATATAATTGAGCATGCAGTCATTTTCTTCAATTACCAGTACTTATACCTATTGGTGTAACTGATAGTTGATAGCTGATAATTGTATCAAGAAGTGGTGGTTCGCCTCTCGTGGAATGTGCGGAAACAACTACTCAATGTGCTCACCTGGTATTCGCAAAGTTATCGACATATATCTTAAGTATGTGATTGGTCGAGATGAGCATCTCGACCAATCCAATGCCTAAGGTCTAGTTCGAAATACCGGCCCATGAATGGTGATTTTGCGTGGTTGCATTTAATCGGTTGTTGATAGAGAAACTACTTAAATATACATAGATACTCGTAGGCCTACGATACATATTTATCAGTGAATAGAATAATATTGTGTAGATTGATATGTCGCCGTTCTGAAAGCAAAATGTAATATCTGCTATTCTAATTATAATCATGTCATTTTGGTTCAGCAGTACTACAATAATGCTCAGAAATTAAATATTGTCAGAAATACATAATCATGATAACATAATACTATGAATATCTGATATTAGTGATATCTTAATTCCAGTGCGGTTTGTAACATGTTGATATTTTTAGTGTTTCCGTTGTAAATTTAATTCAAAATTATTATATTTCAAAGTGGTTATACTCTTGATATATAATCTATAAAATTGCAGTCGGAAACTGAAGTACTGTACGTTACTCAAAAATGTAGATACCATCCCGGTAAGCACGATACTTCGAGCCAACGCTGGTTTAACGTTGGTCCACCGTCTGCGACGCTGTACCAACATTAAACCAACATTGGTTCAATGTATCGTGTTTGCTGGGATGTGCACGTATGTTCGAAGAATCGCTTTCTGTTTCGGGGTGAGGTCAGTGACCTGACTACGGTACCTGGAAGTGACATAATCCCGGCTATATTTAGCGGTTATTGCTATCCATATGACAAAGACCAAGACGTCCCTGCAAAAAGTGACGTTTAGCCAGAGTTGTTTAAATGGTGGGCCATTGGTCAACACACTGCTCCATAATGACTGTTTCATGTTTGGAAACCGTAACTAAGACCTGTGTGCATTTTGACGCGGTCCCAGATTAACGTGGTATATGAAAAAACAATTGGCTAGTATACTTACCCTTTCAGCGGGGGACCGTCTTTAGACGTCATATTCTGACGCATAACGACGATCCCCGCACTAAAGAATTATTTTTTTATAATGGCCGTAGACCTGTGTATTTCTGGCCCTAATCCCTCAGTGCTTGTGGATCAGACTGCAGAGTTAACCTTCCGAGCGCTGAAAGAGCCTTCTTCGTCGGATTCATTTGTAGCTGGAATTGTTAACGCGATTTCCAGCTTTAAATCAAAAAGAAATTACTTATAATTACTATTTACAATTTCAGTTAAACGTCAGTCACGGCGTGGCTAAAATAGCTTAAAATTGAAACAACTGGGCTGCCTATCTGCCAATAGTCAACTCACAACAATTTTCAGTATTTGCATACACGTACATGATATATTGCACCCCAATTTGCATCTACACCAAGGTTTGTTCTTCCTATCTATGTTGTGTGTGCTTTGTATTAAGCTTAATATAAGCTTAGACTAAGCTTGCATGTATAAGGTATGTATCACGAGTACAGAGCTGAATGGGTTTTTTTTAATTATTATCTATATTTTTGTCGTGTTTTT
Organism: Flabesymbios commensalis; assembly: GCA_964017125.1. Taxonomy (NCBI): domain Eukaryota; kingdom Metazoa; phylum Annelida; class Polychaeta; order Terebellida; family Flabelligeridae; genus Flabesymbios; species Flabesymbios commensalis. The sequence goes on along the minus strand of OZ024910.1, from coordinate 35,225,100 downwards.
CGTATTCCCCAATTAGCTATGAAAAATCTAGATATCTATATATAATTATTGTCAGTCATCAGCTGATACATTCAAATATTAGACTTGCAGTGCAACAACTCTGTTTTCAAAACATGGGTATTTGTAATAAAATGTATAATTTTAATCTTGGCTATTCTTGTAAAATCCTGGAATACGTGTATTACTATCAGATGACACTGTGTGGTAGATCTTGATAGCGCTGTGTGTTACAGCGAGTTCAACTATTGATTAAGATTTGCTCGTGTACCACATGAAAGATAAGCGTCCGGTCTCAGATAGTTTGGCTTTAGAACAGTGCACGACCGGGATTCTCAGCGCTGTAGGTCGAGATGCGTTGTAGACCAATAACGCGCCTAGGATCTGGGTCAGGCGTTTTGATAATATCTGCATAGTATACTAGTTTTGTCAAATACTGTATTTAACCCTTCAAACCTGAATTTACCATAGTCATCTTCATTCACTACAAGCCACGAATTGCTGTCGCAATTCTCGACTTGTAGTGAATGAATATGATTTGATGTGGGTGAAAAATTAGAGAAAATCGTCATGTATTGGTCAACCAGTTTCATGGAAATTTTCGTTCTAAAACCCTTTGTTGTAGGAAAATTAAGGCTGTTTTCAGGGATGTGAAATGATGCTTCAATGCATCGTGAGGGCTTAAAGGGTTAATATCTATCGCCATTATAACTTACCTTTGCTTGCTGTGGGTTAATTCTTTGAGCGCTACATTATTATTTTTGTTTTTCATCCACTTGTTTTCGCGCTACCGAGGATGAAAATACTTACATTATTTTTTTGAATTAGAACCGAAACATGCTCATCTAGCAAATTTAACCCTTACAGCGCGGGGATCAACTTTGGACCTCAGAACCTGACGTATAAAGTCGATCCCCGCACTGGAAGAGTGAAAATATTTTTAATGACCGTAGAACCATAACATAGGTATTCAAATGAATCAGAAATAGCTAACTAAGACATTTATACAAATTTCAAATTGTAAAAACCCTTTGGTCTTCATGGTTTATACAAAAATAATTCAGCGCTTTAAGGGTTAATGTTCATTTCTCCTTTACATTGTTCTTGTTCTAAGGGAAAATAAAGGGTGAAAACGGCTAGAGACGCGATCAGTCCTTTAACCCTTTAACCGCCGGTGCCGCATATATTTGGGTTTTCATTTTTTATTAGCACATATGGTACCACCTTATAAACATGTTAAAGATAAAATGTGACATCAGCTATATTTGAAAACAGTTGACCTCCATTTTGTCAAATCTGAATAATTTTCACTCACTTGAGGTTGTGGATCGCGTCAGCGAGACACAACTTCAAGAGGGTGAAAATTCAGATTGAATAATTTGGCGGTTAAAGGGTTGAGGGTTCAACCCTTCAACTATTCTGGCATTTCATCGATTATTTTGTATACACTGTGAGCTGACAATTATATACCGCAATTCTCACACAGTTACCCAGAATTATCAATATTTTCGTAATTTGTCGCGAAATGATTATTTCTGGTATTAATTTGTCGCGAAATGAATATTTTTGGTTTCAGGCTAGGTGTGGATGACTCTTCATGGTCTTGGGCTACATCGCAAACTAAAGAATCGTGATTCCCAACCAGCATATTTTTTGGCCTCGGGCCCCTTTAGCAAACGTTTTCGAGTCAATAGCCAGTTGAAACGTTGGTATATGACATTATTCAAATGTGTGACTATAATAATATTTGATCACCACTTATTAATATATCAGTCACGGTCGAACGTTTTGGTATGGACAGTAACGGTGTTGACGACGATTTGGTATGTCTGATAATCTAGCCAGCTGACACATAATCAACGTTCATTTGATGCTGGGTCACCGTCTGCAATGCTGGCGCAAAATTGTATTCAAAATTTGACCTTTGTCTCGTTTTTTGCTGGGTATGTCACGGGTCCTACCAAGGAATATAGAAGGTCTTCTATATTCCTTGGTCCTACACATATCTTGTTTGTATGACGCGTAATTCTTTTCAGTGATTGCCCTTATTAATGGGGCATTTGACCTGTTGACCCAGTATACCCTACGTTAAATCACCGAGTGCATTGTAACAGATGTGATCGCAATATGAGTAATAATACACTTGGTGCAGAGCATATCATGGTTTGCACCCCAGGGGGATTTCAGAGCCGATATTCCTAACCTGACTTAATCATCTGATTTAGCGACTCAGCCAATTAGATGCCAAAGATATATGTCAGGTTGAATAGGGGTCTACCAGGTCGCGCATAATTGTTTTCACATTTTTTTCGGATGATATCCTTCTGACACGGGACTTTAATTTTTCTCACATGACGAAAAATTGGACCAAAAAATTGAAGAAATAATGTACAATCATAAGAAATGTGTACATTTTGAGCCTCAGAGGTCGATAAGCCACAAGTTGATGACATTTGGCGCGAGCAGTGACATTTTTGTTTATTTAATTATACAAATTGCACCAAAGACATAAAATCCATCATGGGAGGGACATAGATGAAATGTTATTATATAATTGAGCATGCAGTCATTTTCTCCAATTACCAGTACTTATACCTATTGGTGTAAATGATAGTTGATAGCTGATAATTGTATCAAGAAGTGGTGGTTCGCCTCTCGTGGAATGTGCGGAAACAACTACTCAATGTGCTCACCTGGTATTCGCAAAGTTATCGACATATATCTTAAGCATGTGATTCCAATGCCTAAGGTCTAGTTCAAAATACCGGCCCATGAATGGTGATTTTGCGTGGTTGCATTTAATCGGTTGTTGATAGAGAAACTTACTTAAATATACATAGATACTCGTAGGCCTACGATACATATTTATCAGTGAATAGAATAATATTGTGTAGATTGATATGTCGCCGTTCTGGAAGCAACATGTAATATCTGCTATTCTAATTATAATCATGTCATTTTGGTTCAGCAGTACTACAATAATGCTCAGAAATTAAATATTGTCAGAAATACATAATCATGATAACATAATATTATGAATATCTGATATTAGTGATATCTTAATTCCAGTGCGGTTTGTAACATGTGGATATTTTTAGTGTTTCCGTTGTAAATTTAATTCAAAATTATTATATTTCAAAGTGGTTATAAATACTCTTGATATATAATCTATAAAATTGCAGTCGGAAACTGAAGTACTGTACGTTACTCAAAAATGTAGATACCATCCCGGTAAGCACGATACATCGATCCAACGCTGGTTTAACGTTGGTCCACCGTCTGCGACGCTGTACCAACATTGGGCCAACATTGGTTCAATGTATCGTGTTTGCTGGGATGTGCACGTGTGCTCGAAGAATCGCTTTCTGTTTCGGGGTGAGGTCAGTGACCTGACCACGGTACCTGGAAGTGACATAATCCCGGCTATATTTAGCGGTCATTGCTATTCATATGACAAAGACCAAGACGTCCCTGCAAAAAGTGACGTTTAGCCAGAGTTGTTTAAATGGTGGGCCATTGGTCAACACATTGCTCCATAATGACTGTTTCATGTTCATGTGTGCATTTTGACGCGGTCCCAGATTAACGTGGTATATGAAAAAACAATTGGCTAGTATACTTACCCTTTCAGCGGGGGACCGTCTTTAGACGTCATATTCTGACGCATAACGACGATCCCCGCACTAAAGAATTAAATATGTATGATGGCCGTAGACCTGTGTATTTCTGGCCTTAATCCCTCAGTGCTTGTGGATCAGACCGCAGAGTTAACCTTCCGAGCGCTGAAAGAGCCTTTTTTGGTTTCATTTGTAGCTGGAATTGTTACCGCGATTTCCAGCTTTAAATCAAAGAAAATATTACCTATAATTACTATTTACAATTTCAGTTAAAAACGACTGGCGTCAGTCACGGCGTGGCTAAAATAGCTTAAAATTGAAACAACTGGAAAATGCACTTGAGTTTGGGTGTTAGCAGCTGGTTTGACTGCCATGTACACTCATGTCAGGGCTTAAAGGGTTGAATATGACGTTGTTGAGGTCATCACATATAGCCAGAAGTATGATGGATCATTATTGTCACACAGTGAGTTGTGGACTAGCTCTGATCACATGCCACTTGGACGCTCATTTCGCTATACTTTATAGGACACAGTTGATGGTAAATATCATATCATTACTAAATAACGAAAGTTAGACAGTTTAGCTTATGAATATATAATATCATGAGTAATGCAAGCAGATCTGTTAATTTTTAAACATTTGTTCTGGAAGATAAACCCTTTCATAGCCAAGCCTGAAGGGAACGAAGTGTGTTCGTGCGATTACTTCACCAGTATCACCACATAACGCAGGGAATCTTTCGCTTACGATCTTTTACATGTTTGAGCGTCCGCTCGGCCATTATCTGATTATGTGAAGAAGATTCGTTCACATGTCACTGAAATATCAATAACAGTTCATTTGGCTGGCCTCGTGTTCCCTGACCTCTGCTAGTTTTATTTTATTTTACATAAAGCATGTGTTTAAGCGGCTCAACCTGGATTGATTTGTTAAATATATGGTCGCCTCAGAGCTTAATGATCCTATCTGCCACTCTAACGAGTGTCAGATAGGATCATTTAGCGACGATATGGCGTGCTGAAGTGCAGGTGTAGCCATTATGTTGGTTGACTCAGCAGGTCCGTCTGTTGTAAGAACTGCATGGCAGGGCTGTGCCACCAACTTCCTGTCACATTGATCTAGCCTGGGTCGCTCACTCTTGACCTATATGTCTAACTGACCACCTGGTTTCGGCCATCCCATGGACATGGGCATCGGTCATCGCATGGACACGACTGGCTGGTCGATTATTCATCTCCAACATGTCATGGGCGATACTGAAGCCCCAGTGGTTGATAAGATGCCCAAGTTACAACCAAATTAACAACGAGAATGTGGGAGAATCTGCGTCCGTCGTTTCATGTACTTTCACATTAAACCCTAGCACTGACCTATTCTATTTAAATTTCCACCCACTTGAAGTTGTGTCTCGCTAACGCGATCCACAACTTCAAGTGACTGAAAATAACTTGGAATTGTGAAATTTAAGGCCCAACGTATATCAGTGTTGCAAGATTGACGACATATTTTACTTGTATGCAACAGGTGCATAAGCACAGACATTTATTACTATAGTCGACATGAGGGCTTTAGGGTTCAACAACCACCCTGCCGTGTGCACATATATATAGGAACATCTACTCCTATCCACGACAGGCGCTGAACAAGTTGTGTCACGATGACGCGATCCACCACTTCAAGTGAGTGAAAATTATTCAGATTTAACAAAATGAAGGTTAACTATTTTCAAATCTTGTTGATTGGTGTCACGTTCTTTTTATCTCCAATATGTTTAAAAGGTGGTACATGTACTTACAAAAAATGGAAAACGGAATATAATCGGGACCGGCGGGTAAAGGTTTACGTGGACGAATTAAGATCATAATAATCGTGAAATGTTTCAATAATTTTGAGAATTGCTGTGCAGATTACTTGTTGCAAGGAATGTTTACTGTTCCTAGTACTGTATCACGTTCAGCTACTTGCATGCCGCATTGAACAGAGTGATGAGTTTGTGGGAACACATCGTTTCCACCTAATTATCTCAATTAATAATCAATCCATTACAATGTTTAAGTACTGATGACACTTACACACGTGGATTCTCGCTCTAATACACCGTATGGAAGCCATCTCGACCCTGACCCAACAGTAACCCTTTAAGTGCTGAGCACGACTATAGTCGTTTTCAATCTTCAATTCCTATTACCAGGTTGAATCACGGTTATTGGGAATGAAACTCGTGTTTAAACTTTAAGAATAAAGTTATGCAATTGTTAAATCTTAACCCTTCCAGCGCGGGGACCGACTTTAGTCGTCAGAATCTGACGACTGAAGTCGGTCCCAGCACTGTAAGAGAAAACATATTTCTAATGGCCGTAGACCTGTAACATACATTTTGTAGGTATTCAAATGAATCTGAAAGTACTAACGAAGACATTTATGATGATTTGAAATTGAAAAAAAAACCTTTGGTTGCGAGTTTTCTTTAGAAATTAATTCAGCCTTTTAAGCATTAAATTAAACAACTATGAGTAATATCGTAACTCGGTAACGAGCGGGTAAAGGGTTAAACCAGCAAACAGAGGCAATTATCGTATTTGTTGGGCGGGATGTTACCGTGATCTACATGTTGTTGTACAGTGCTACTGGTTGACCCTTGAAGCGCTGAAATATTTTGGCATAAACCATAGAGACCGAAGGTTTTTTTAAAAATTTTAAATCGGCATAAATGTCTTAGGTAGCTCTTCCAGATTCATTTGAATACCTATTTTATGGGTCTACGGCCGTGACTGAGATATATTTTCACTCTTACACTTCGTTGATCGACTTTAGAAGTCAGAATCTGACGTCAGACTTTGACGACTAATATAACGTCGATCCCCGCGTTGTAAGGGTAATATATAGTATGGTAGGCCTGTTATTGTATACCTGACATTACCATGATGATGCGCGGATCAACAAACTCGTTATGTTGGAACATACTAATAATGTATATAGTATTGGAATCAATGGTTGAAACGAGAGGGATTTGCATTGCTTGTTCATTTCCAAAATGACTTCAGTCATCTACAAAACAAGACTCATCCAAGGTTTGAAATATTTTCACTGTTACAGTGCCAGAACGTCTGTAGTAGTCAGATTCTGACGTCTAAAGTCGATCCCTGCACTAAAAGATTTAAAATATTTATAGCGGCCGTAGACCCATAACATAGGTATTCAAATGAAGCGGAAACAGCAGCTAACTAAGACATTTAAATGATGGTTTCAAATAATATGAGCGGTTCCCTCCTTTGCTGCGGAATGATCAATCGGAACGCTCGCGGGCGCTCGTCGCATCAATGTTAATCACACCACATCAATTTGGGTGAGGCTGATCATGTTCTAAAGGGCGTATACGTGGCTTATCATCTGGGCATCGTATGAACCAGGTATGGAGTCACGTAAAATAACACGTTATGGCCCTTTCAGTTTGGGACGAATGCTTCTCGTCAGTCAGTGTGGGTGTTAGCATGTATAGACTACAGCAGCCACCGATTAACCATCACAGCGCTGAGATAGCTTTGTATAAATCATGGGGACTAAAGGGTCATTTTCAATTTTAAATAATCATTAATGTCTTATTTTGCTTCATTTGAATATCTACATGTATGTTTTTGATCTAACGCCATTATGTTTTTATTGGCCAATGATTTATTGTTTCTGTATTATCTCGCCATCCTCAGGAGGTTATCATGGCCCAGTCTAGTCTATTTGTGCACAAAGTTGACCAAAAACCCCATTTATTCGTTCATTATGTACTTAGAAAAGCAATTTTTACTTATTTTAATACGAATATTTAGTTTAGTATTAAACAAAAATAACGGCTTAGCACTAAGAGTGCGTTCAGTGCTTGACGTATTATCTTGAGCCCGGGTTTCTGGTCGGAGTGCACCCAACTATTTCCCAGTTTGCACCGCGTCCCCAGTGTACGCCGCTGTGTGGAGCCACGTGTGTAATTTAGCAGGGCGTGTGTATCCTTATCCATCCCTTCCCAGATTAGCACCTCTGGTCGCGATTGTTCTTTAGTGCGACACGCACTCCCAGAAAAGAGAGGTGATTGATTCTTCTATTAAGCAATGTTTGCCTCCGCATAGCATTAACACTTAAAGTGGCTGAATTAGAATTAAAATGTCCACACACTACTCACTTGAAGTTGTGTAGTTTCAGACGAAACAATCTAGATGCTGCGAATCTAGATGTTGAAAAACACAATTCATTCTCCATGAATGATTTGATCGGCTATTAAAAACGGTAGTTGTGCTTGACGCTTAACCTTTAAAGCGCTGAAATATCCCTAAATCATGGAGACCAAAGGGTTTTTTCAATTTGAAATCATCATAAATGTCTTAGTTAGCTCTTTCCGATTCATTTGAATATATGTTATGGGTCTACGCCCATTATGAATATTTTAGTTCTTGCAGCGATCGACTTTAAACGTCAGAATGCGACGTCTATAGACGGTCTACGCACTGAAAGGGTTAAAAACGATAGCTGCTCTGGTAATATATTAATTTTGCTTATGTTTGGAGGACAGTATGTTAATTTGAGACGCGACTGGGGAGATTTTAGCCCTGTCAATGTCATTTGATCCCTGACGCGACTTGGGAGATTTTAGTCCTATCAATGTCATTTGATCCCTGACGACTTGGGAGGTTTTAGCATTGTCAATGTCATTTGATCCCTGACGCGACTTGGGAGACTTTGGCCCTATCAATGCCATTTGATCCCTGACGACTTGGGAGGTTTTAGCATTGTCAATGTCATTTGATCCCTGACGCGACTTTGGAGATTTTAGCCCTATCAATGTCATTTGATCCCTGACGACTTGGGAGGTTTTAGCATTGTCAATGTCATTTGATCCCTGACGCGACTTGGGAGATTTTAGCACTATCAATGTCATTTGATCCCTGACGCGACTTGGGGAGATTTGAAAAATACAGGATTCGCGAACTTGATCGTGTTTGTGTTTCATTATTTTTCCCTGAGACACCAGCAAAAAACAAGCTATAATAGCTGGGAATCAATTCTTTTCTGACATGGGATATCAGAAGGTAGGCTAAATAACGCTGGACCAGCATTGGTGTGATATTGAATCCGGGCTAGGTGATTTCTCTGGGTGTGGTGTGTTATTTCGCCCTGTATTGGGTACTGTGACAAGCGCGCCGCTAATATCTTATCTGGTGATAACGCCGCTTTCTCTTGTGGGATTTCGGTCGCAGCTGATTGATGTATCCCGTTTCCCAGAACTGAATCCCGAGCTAAGCCCATTTCCTCCAGATCTTTGTGATGCCGGCTTTGGTATCGTAGTTTTCACACCATGCACGCCTCAGAGGTATTATGCTGTAATTGTCTCAGCCAGCAAAATCTAAAAACATACGCCAAGTGACTTAGTCGGTTTGTATTTTTAATCCGTTTGCAGCTGGAATTGGCAACATAATTACCAGATTACCAGCCCTTACACAACTTGAAAACCATTCCAGCGCCGGGGTCGTCTTTTGACTGACGTCTGTGGACATTCTGACATCAGATTCTGACGTCTAAGGACGTTCCCCGTACTGAAAGAGTTTTAATAAATTATAATGACCGTACCCATAACATATAGGTATTCAAATAAAGCGGAAAGACATTTATGATTATTTCAAATTGAAAAAAAAACACTTTTATACTGATTTTTATTAGCTTGTTATCAAGCATTATCTTTTCATTTGCCCTTGGTCTGTACAATCCATGTGGAACATGGTATTTTTTAAAATGAAAATACTTCGTAAAACTGAGTCTGATGATCTGTAAATGTCTTTTATTCTCTGCAGGAAAATGGAGCAGCGAGCATGACCACAGATTTGCTCTGCAAACCAGAAGGCAGTATCTGCTTACTTGTAAAAGTAAGCAGATACTGCCTTTTGGCTTTGCACGGCAGAGTTAGTCAGTGATACCCTGCCGCTTCCTGTTGATCGCGCAGACAGGATGTGATCCGACATCTTCCGCCTTTGTGAAGGAATTTATCTCGTCTCGCCCAGCTCACGATGTATCCAGCGGCCGATTATTACATTATCGAAAGATAATGGCAATAGACAATAGTTAATTCATAGGATCTGTTATTTAAGACATGTAGAAATAAATCCAGGTGGGCTTAATGAAAATATTATACAGTGCTATACAGTGTTATTGGTCGGGCATGACGAGTGCATGGAACGGTTAAAGTTAAACGAGTTACAAGACCTTTTAACCAAAGGGTGAACGTGTCTGCTGGAGTTTCAGGTGGAATTTAATACTCTCTCCCTCCCTGCATGGATATTGATTTCGTCTTGAGACTTGTTGACCCGCGATATAACCCCTAATTGGATTCTTTTCCGGATTTACAATCTGATCACGTAGAAATTTAGATTAAAATAAAAGGATCGCGCACTTTTAAAACTCTTCACGCGCCGCATTGCTTGTTAACATTTCTTCCATTTAAAGCTGGCAATTGCGTCAGCAATGGATGAAAAATACTGAGTTATCTTCAACGATCAAGTTCTGTGTCCCACTCAAAGCTGCGCTCTGCGTAGGTCTAGCCATGATGGACAAGATGATTCGCCAAGTCCCATCAAACACGAGGTGTTCACCGGATGTTGTTTTAATGTTGGGCCACCGTCTACGCCGCTGGCCCAACATTAAAACAACATTGGGTGAACACCTTCGTCTACGACGCTGGCCCAGCATTAAAACAACATTGGGTGAACACCTTCGTGTTTGCTGGGCTGTTCTTACCACTGATCCATCTAGTATTTTATCGAGGTGTTCATCGGTAACCCTCTAAGCGCTAAGGTGTCACTTTTATACACTATACATACGTTATAAATCATGAAAATGATAAAAAAAGCACAAAAAGGACGTTCTCGGCTTTTCTTTTATCATTCGAGTTTCTCACCTTTTTTACCCAAAATTTTTTTAAAACTAGAAAAAGATTTGCAAGCAAGAATTTTTTTGACGGTGCGCATCATGCAGATGTTCAGTACAAAAAATTCCTGGTCAACACAATTCTTTGTTGATATCAAGTGCTACGAATATTTTACTTCTAGATTAGCACAATTTTTTGGACTGATAAATAGCGTCGACAGATCGTCGATACGCTGGCAAATGATGTCGGTTTTTCAAGGCCAAGAAGTGTCTAATTATTGGCGTGTGGTTTTATAATATATGAGCACCATGTCAAAGAAGTCACATCCATGACAGTGTCATGTTACGGTGTCAGTGACAGCAGTAGATATGTGATTCTCTGAGTGTGAGAAAGAAGATAGAATTTGATTCTATTAAGCTTGGTGTGATATAAAGCACTGTCCGGTAGTTATAACATGTATCGTGTACATGTGGACCAAAGTCAAAATCTGACGTCTAAATACGTCAGCTTCTGGTCCCCGCTCTGAAAGGGTTAATTAAGAGTTAGTATTTTTCATTCATTTGAAGCTGGAATTGCTGACGCAATTCCCAGCTTTAAATGAATGAAAAATGTTTACATTATTAATGGAAAATTTATAGTGATTTAAAATAAAAAAAAATAAAAAAATTGTTTTCTAGTTTTATTTGAAAATATTTCGGCGCTTTACGGGTTATCATGGTTAAACCATTCTGAGATGTATTTGGCTTTGAACGTGTAAACATGGCAAAAAAGGCCATTTATATGTGATCCTTTGCTTCCTTGTTAACATGGTTAAGCCAGAACATAAATCATTCATTGTGTTCTTCAGCTTTTCTGTTATGTGTAACTTCTTTGATTTCTTGTAAATGTATCACAGCTTTTGCTTCAAGTCGGACGTAATTTGGAGCCTTTGAAACACATATATGGTATTGGGGTGGAATCCCGGCTGGTCTTGATATTATGTTGTCTTCGTGGTTGTGCATACAATGTGTTCCAGACTGTTAAAATGACTGTCTGTGCAGTGCGCAGTGTTGTCATTAACCCTTAAACCGCTGAATTATTTGTTGTCTAAACCATGGAAACCAAAGGGTTTTATTCAATTCAAAAACATCATAAATGTCTTAGTCAGCTCTTTCTGATTCATTTGAATACCTGTGGTTCGGGTCTACGATCATTATAAATATGTTTACACTTACAATGCGGGGGTGGACTTTAGTCGTCAGAATCTGACGTCTACAGACGTCAGATTTTGACGACTAAAGTCGATCCCTGCGATGTAAGGTTTAACGCGGGGATACACTTTAGATGTCAGATTATGACGTCTAAATTCGATCCCCGCACTGTGAGAATAAAAATATTTATAATGAGCTTAGACCCATAGCATTGGTATTCAAATAGAGCAAAAGGAGCTATATGTATTGACATGTATGATGTTTCCAAATTTGGAAAAACCCTTTGATCTCCATGGTTTACGAAAAAATATCGGCGCTTTAAGGGATAAATATGCCTTGAAAGCATTTCGAAAAGAGTAAAACTAATAGTAAAAAAATGATGACTTCACCTGCCGCGATAATGCCACTATGCAATGCATGGACAGAAAGTGATGTCATGTTCCCATTTACTCACTCATAACAGTACAGTGTTATTTCTAATTGTGTCATGGTGTCTAACGTTTACCTGTATTTCTACCTGCATGATGTGACGTATTATCAAATAATCTGCGACTAAATGCGATTTTGAACTTCAAGCTTAACATTCTCTAGAAATAGAATCCTTTCAACGTTGTTGACCATCCGCAGCTTTACTTGTTTTTGTATTGAATGGCGCATGCACAAGCCTTATACACGTTTTCTTTCATAGCCTGATAATCACTCTATCGCTATTGATATCGTGCCCTTTTAATTGAAAGGATATAATTATATCTGCCACATATACCCCCTTTAAGTTAACCCTTTCAGCGCGGGGACCGTCTTTATACGTTAGAATCTGACGTCTGAAGTCTGAAGATTCTGACGTATAAAGACGGTGCCCGCACTGAAAGAATTACAATATTTTTACAATATGTTCATAGACCCATACCATAGGTATTCAAATAACTAAAAGATTTACCATGTTTATGATGATTTCAAATTGAAAGAACCCTTTGATATTCATGGTTTATGCAAAAATATTTCGGCGCTGTAAGGGTTATAATGGTACGATATCTCATCACAATACTTTTATAAATTGTAGATGTCTTCTAGAATGTCTAGCAATCCCTGAGACACAAATGTCCAATATTGCAATGCGTTTCATCAAAAGAATCGTTCCACAGATTTTCCCGGCTTCCGTGCGAAATGAAATTCAGACTTTAATCTGAAACGTACGCTTCATCTGATTAGTTTGCTTGCGTGCTGTTAAATGTGACGTGCGTGAATGTTTTACTGCAGAAAATAAGTTTATTTGTTTTTAATCAATAATTTGATCAGATAATAAAACTGGTTTAAATTGTATTTTGTCTTTCTGCCATGCATGTCAGAGCGAAAATAATTGGATCTTGTTGATATCACAGCAAACATGAGTCATCGACCCAATGCTGGTTTATTGTTGATCCATCGTCTACGACGTTGACCCAACAATTAGGTCGATGACTCGTGTTTGCTTGGAGCTCGCCTGGCACGATTAAATTACTTTCGTCACATGTGCTCACTTCTTCTTCTAATTTGTTTTATTTGGAGGGCATTTAACCCTTACAGCGCGGGAAAAGACTTTAGTCGTCAGAATCTGACGTCTAGACGTCAGATTCTGACGACTAAAGACGATCCTCACACTGTAAAAGTAACAAATATTTGTAATGGCCGTAGACCCATATCATAGGTATTCAAATGAATCGGAAAGAGATAACTAAGCCATTTATGATGACCTCAAATTGATAAAAACCCTTTGGTTTCCATGTTTTTAAAAAAAATATTCAGCGCTTTAAGAGTTGAAGGCTGATGTGATTTATTTAGCGCTTTTAGAAAGTGTAAACCTGAAGTGATCTTTGTTTGTTTTCTGTTGCAGGATTTGAGTTCTTTTGCGATGCCCCTTCTGGATTCTGACACCACCACGCTGGCCACAGACATGGAAGACGGGGGATACCGTCCCAGATCTGGATCAGGGGGACTTCGAAACTTTTTCCGCAAAAAGCACAAGTCCGGGGACCCCGAGGGGAAGCACCACAACAACTATGCAACCGGTCACTCTGTTTCCCCCACATCCCCCACCGCCGCCGCCGCTGCTGCCCCCGGAGCTTCCAGCAAACCGAGCAAAAAGCACCCGATGCTGGACGGATTACGGCCTCGCTCGCGCACGGATGTGACGCACGGTGCCAGCGGACTCCGGCCCCGGACCCAGTCCATGGACGTGCCCGCGGATTACTACACGTCCGGGGGGCCGGGGCGCCACCACGCACGCGGGGATAGTGCGGGGGGCAGGTCCGCCCACGGCACCACCCCCATGAGCGCCCTGCTCACGGAGGGCGGCCGGGCGCAGAGCGGCGGGCAGGCCCAGCAGCCGGAGGGGACCGTCACCCCGGAGATGTTCGTGGAGATGTACAGGTACCGGGCGTACAGCGACCCCAAGCCCAGGTCCACGCTGCGTGCTGCGGCCATGGCGGCCAGATCCAAAAAGGTAAGGCCGAAAAATCCAACGCTTCTTGTTTTATGGATAACATTGAAAACGTTGATGTTTTTAATAATGCACGTCTTTTTTCTCCAGATAATATTATCCCTTTTTACAGGTTCCAACATAACAAATGTCGTGATTACAACGTCCCCTGTTGAATTGAAATGGTGCATCTGCATCCAGGAGACGAGAATAATAATGTTTTTTGTCCCACAGCTGCATAAACGTAGTCTTTTTAGTGGATTTGCCAAGGCACGTGCAAGAAACATTTTTTATTTCTTTCAGCCTGTTCAGTCTCTCTTTTGCAGCAGAGAGGGTTTTGGCTCTTTTATTACAGTCATGCAGGTTACAAGCAGACCCAGCAATCACTAGACTTTGAAACAATGACGGTTTAGTGGTGGGCCACCGTCTCCTAAGCTGGCCCAACATTGAGTCAGCATTGTTTCTACTGGAATAACAATACCCATTCACAGTTTGTTAAGCGTTAGATTACACCCGATATGGAACAGGAAAACTTTTTTAGATTACAGTACACCCGATATGAAACAGGAAACATGTACAGTAAACACGGCTCAATGTTGGGTTAATGTCAACCTAGCATTGTGTCAACGTTTCGTGTGTTTGCCGAGAACCCAGTAAAACGAAATGCTTTGAACCAATGCTGGTTTAATATTGGCCCGCGTCTCAGATGTATGCCCAACATTGGTTCAATGTATCGCGTTTGCTGGGAGTCCTTAACTACCGTGCGTGGCAAGTTTATTTTCCTAAAAATATTTTCTTTTGTTAAATGTTTCAGCGAATACTGGGCGAATGCGCGTATTTCATTTTAGTTTGAGATGCAGATCTCGAAATGCAGCGTTGCGCAATACCTAAGGTCTAAGTACATGTTTTCTTATTAGCTGATTACGTTGGAAATTTAGATTGTCACTGTTGTGGAATGTGGAGTGAAATAAAAACGGCCTTGTTTTTGATTGATTAAATATTTATATTTTATTTTTACCGAATTTCATTCTAAATACGCCATGTATTCACCTGGTTGATACATGCGACAGGGGGACGTTTGAGTAATTATCATTATACATACCAGTGTAAATACTTTCTTACTTTGGCGATTCAAATTTGAAGGGTTATAATCATGTTAGGTGTGTGCACGTGCCTGGACTTTGTAAGCAGCGCCATGTCAGCAACAGATGTGTGATAAGCAGCGAGTGCAACCCTCTAGGCTTTACATCCTCTGAAATGTCATCAAATTTTTATTCACGACCATCGTGGACTCCTCACGATCATTATGGACTCCCCACGATCATTATGGACTCCCCACGACCATCGTGGACTCCCCCACGACCATCGTGGACTCCCCTACGACCATCGTGGACTCCCCTACGACCATCGTGGACTCCTCTACACCATCGCCCCCCCCCCCGCGACCATCGTAGACTCCTCCACGACCATCGTAGACTCCCCTACGACCATCATGGGCTCCCCACAACCATCTTAGACTTTTCTTATTGTCTCATTGTCTTTTTAGGACATAAGAATATTTAGCTCCCGCCGTCACCGTAGGTGAGGCGGAGGGAGCTATGGATTCTACCTCCGTTTTTTTTGCCTCTTCTTTTGCCTATAACTTTGTAAGAAAATAAGCTAGGATAACAATTTTTGGTATGTGGGTTACTTCCAGGTGGATAATGGACATTTTGAAATATTTTTACTCTGAATTCAATACGCAAGGTCGCAGAGGAGAAAATGATGAAGTTACGGCGTTGGGCCGTCCGTAAACAATTCGTTTCCGGAGCATATCTCTAAAAGTACTTGTCCGATTGTCTTCAAATTTTACACACAACACCCCTAGGGGGTCTAGTTGTGCCTTTTGGGGTATTTGAACTTTGACCTACTTCTTGTTCAGAACTATGACCTATTTAGGCGTTTTGACGCGCACTTCGTTTCCGGAGCAGATCTCGAAAAGTACTGGGCCGATGACAGTCATATTGCACATACATGTTCTCTAAGGTCCCTAGTTGTGCCTTTTCAGGTTTTTGGACCTTGACCTTGAAGTTGACCCAGCACTTTGACCTAATTTATAACATCGGTAAATCCGACTGAAAGATTTTGCGGAATATCATGAAAACCGCTCAAGATAGCTACACCATTACTATAAAACAAATTGTGAGGTTTCAGGAGAGGATGCATCTTTAAAAATTTCAAGTCGATAAATTAAAAATGGCCGCCTATCGGCCATTATTCACCTCGACAGGCCTGATATTGCGGAATATCATGAAAACCGCTCAAGATAGCTACACCATTAATATCAAATAAATTGTAAGGTTTCAGGAGAGGATGCATCTTGAAAAATTTCAAGTTGATAAAATTCAAAATGGCCGCCTATCGGCCATTATTCACCTCGACAGGCCTGATATTGTGGAATATCATGAAAACCGCTCAAGATATCTACACCATTACTATAAAATTTTAAGGTTTCAGGAGAGGATGCATTTTGAAAAAATTCAACTCGTCCAAGTTCAAAATGGCCGCCAATCGGCCATTATTCACTTTCAAATGGCCGTTATTTCAGGAGAGAATGCATCTTGAAAAAATTCGACGCGATAAAATTCAAAATGGCCGCTTATCGGCGATTATTCACTTTCACATGGCCGATATTTGGTCAACCGTGCTAGATGGCTAGACCATTACTATAAAACGAAATGTGAGATTTCAGATGAGGATGCATCTTGAAAAAATTTGACTTGATCAATTTTAAAATGGCCGCCTTTTCGGCCATTATTCATTTTCACATGGCTGATATTTGGTAAACCATGCTAGATGGCTAGACCATTACCTGATTACTATAAAACACAGTGTGAATTTTCGGGGGAGGATGCACCCTGAAAATTTTTAACTTACGAATTCAAAATGGCCGACAATCAGCATTATTTACCTCGATAGGCCTGATATCAGGTAAACCGTGGTAGATAGCTAAACCAATACTATAAAACAAAATGTGACGTTTCGAGAGAGGATGCCTTTTAAAAACTTTCGACTCAATCAAATTCAAAATGGCCGCCTATCGGCCACTATTTACTTTCACATTGCTGATATTTGGTAAACCGTGTTAGATAGCTGGACCATTACTATAAAACAAAATGTGAGATTACAAGAGAGGATGCATCTTGAAAAAAATTGACTATCAAATTCAAAATGGCCGCCTATCGGCCATTATTCACTTTCACATAGCCGGTTTCTGGTAACCGTACTAGATGGCTAGACCATTACTATAAAACAAAATGTAAGATTTCAGGAGAGGATGCATCTTGAAAAATTTTGACTTGATCAAATTCAAAATGGCCTCCTATCGGCCATTATTCACTTTCACATAGGCGATATTTGGTAAACCGTGCTAGATGGCTAGACCATACTATAGAATAAAATGTAAGATTTCAGCTGAGGATGCATCTTGGAAAATTTCGACTTGATCAAATTCAAAATGGCCGCCTTTAGGCCTTTATTCACTTTCACATGGCCGTTTTTTGGTAAACCGTGCTAGATAGTTAGACGATTACTATAGAATAAAATGTGAGATTTCAGCTGAGGATGCATCTTGAAAAATTCTGACTCAATCAAATTCAAAATGGCCCCCTATCGGCCATTATTTACTTTCACATGCCCAATATTTTGCAAACTGTGTTAGATGTTAGTCCATTACTATAAAACAAAATTTGAGGTTTCGGGGGAGGATGCACCCTAAGTTTTTAACTAATTTATATCGAATTTAAAATGATCGTAAATCAGCTATTAGTTACCTCGATTGGCCTGATATCGGGTAAACCGTGCCAGATAGGTACACCATTACTGGGATAGTAATTAGGATCATTAATTTCAATGGAGGTTTGCAATCTCTGACAGACTTTCTTGTTCTTATCTTACTCTTAGACTGGGCTTCTTAGACCTAGTTGTCTTGCATCTTGATTTTTGACCTAGCCTAGGACTACATTAATAACCCTACACAAAATTGCTTAAATCAAATTCTAATTTATGTAGTCTTGTTCTTATTAGTAACACTGGTTCAAAGTAACATAAGTTCGAAGTCAATACGCTTTAACGGGATAACAAAGTAACACTTGTTCAAAGTAACATAAGTTCAAAATCAACACATTTTGACGGAGTGACAACGTAACAAATCTCAACTATTAGTCCAGGGGTATAAGATAATAACCCGGAGCAAATGAATAAAAGGGTTGATATAAAAATTGATATAAGTAATTTTAATGGATTCATCAGGTGCTAAAACATAAGTTAAAATACAAATTTTGTAACTCTAGACCAAATAGTTCATAAGCTATGGTTATCACCCCTCATTTTATCCATATTTACCACTTTTGGGGAGGAAAGTTGTTTAAAAATTGATAGAAAATAATAGGAATTGTTGAATTTAGTTTTTCAAATAATTCATTACATACGAAATCAAACGACGCTGATTTAATATTAACGCAAAACTGGTTTATTGTGTCATAGTACTGCTGTGTTATGTAGAACGAGGGGTTCGTCCTTTGCTGGGCAGTAGTGTCAAAGGCAATGGCCCAAGATTAAACCGATGCTTATCTTGTGAACATGTGATTGCCGGCGCTCACGCAATTAGCGTGACGGACCGTGACAGAACAAGGGGACGCTTACCCTTTGATTTAACCCTTTCGTCTACGAAATCTGATGACGGACGAAGTTAGTTATTAGAAAACGGATGAATTAGGTGTAAGTGAATTAATTTATACTGGGTTGTAACAGGATAAAAAGTAAAAGTCAAGTGTTACTTTGAAAAAGTGTTACTTCGTGATCCCGTCAATACTGTTAGCTTTAAAAAAGTGTAACTTTGAAAAAGTGCTACTTTGGGATCCTGTCAATACTGTTAATCTTGAAAAAAAACGATACTTTGAAAAAGGGTAACTTTGTGATCCCGTCAATACTGTTACTTTTGATAAAAAAATACTTTGAGAAAGTGTTACTTCTTGATCCCGTCAATACTGTTAACTTTACTTGTACTTGGTTATTACGGTAATTGTCACCAGCTCCCCCGTCTGCCCGTTTAACATTACGCAACGTTGTATGTAGGCATAAGCATAACGTCATTATCACTAATTAGGGCGCTAATCCCATTGACCCTTCCAGTCTTGGAGTTTATGAATTGTCACTTAAAAACATAACATATATATCCCAAAGTTGCTTTGGATCTGTCTTATGAGGACCTGTACAAAAATATGTTTCGTCTGAGAATGATTGAGGTAAAATGCAAGTTGCATTGAAATAATGTTGCAAAAATATCATAATTCATGATAATGTATGAAGCAATTATTTACGGCATGTGCTAAAATTATTATTTGAGGTCAGTGACATAAGGTCCTGTTGGAATGGATAATATAACAAAATAACATTGAACATTGATTGTGCTCCATACCAGGTTTTAGTGTGAGTAATAAATAAAATTGAATTTAATAGGCCTGTCACAGGCGCAATTAAATTATAAAATATTAGCTATATCAATAGGTCAAGAAAATTGATTTTAATAGGACTGTCACACGCGCAATTAAATTATAAAATATTAGTAATATCAATAGGTGGATAAAATTGAATTTAATAGGCCTGTCACGCGCGCAATTAAATTATAAAATATTAGCTATATCAATAGGTGAAGAAAATTGATTTTAATAGGACTGTCACACGCGCAATTAAATTATAAAATATTAGTTATATCAATAGGTGGATAAAATTGAATTTAATAGGCCTGTCACACGCGCAATTAAATTATAAAATATTAGTTATATCAATAGGTAAATAAAACTGAATTTAATAGGCCTGTCACACGCGCAATTAAATTATAAAATATTAGTTATATCAATAGGTAAATAAAACTGAATTTAATAGGCCTGTCACACGCGCAATTAAATTATAAAATATTAGTTATATCAATAGGTAAATAAAACTGAATTTAATAGGCATGTCACTCGCGGGTATAATCAACTGTATGTCGACATCGCACCTCAGTACTGGAGTCATTCATACCTTTACTATCACAGCTTTAACACAACAGACACATGGTACACATGGTACTAAAAGATTGTTTGCCTGGAGGAATTATATTGTCACCGCGCAGTAACAATTATCATCACTCTTCCCGACTTGTGATCACTATGTTGCAACGTCGTATAAACATAACCATGATAACGGCATTGTCTGGGAGGGGAGGGGGAGGGGGCAGCCGATCATTGTGGCTAATCCTATTTGGCTTGCGTTGCTCAATAATTAAATTAAGTATTATTTTATATTTGGTACGAGTTGACATCTAATGATGGTACGAGTTGACATCTGTTGTATTATAAGACATGTCAGCTCGTACCATCATCTGATTCCTGCCTTGTTGGGTACGAGTTGACATCTGATGATGGTATGAGTTGACATCTCTTAGTGGTACGAGTTGACATGGGTACGAGTTGACATGGGTACGAGTTGACATGGGTACGAGTTGACATCTATTGTGTGGTAATAGATGTCAACTCGTACCATCATTTTGATACTTGCCTTGTTGGGTACGAGTTGACATCACTTGTGGTACGAGTTGACATCTGGTGGTGGTACGAGTTGACATGGGTACGAGTTGACCGGTATTCAATACATCACCATGTACATGTATTTGACCATGTACATGTAATGGTAACTGGCCAACAGTTTCTGTAGATTGTGTTGGACTCAAAACAAAATTTCGGCATTTTGGGAGCTGGTGACGATTTTCTGTTGAAAATCATACTCGAAAATCATACTCGTATGAACGTAAACAGGTAAACACACCATTGACACCAGAATGAGAATGCCACAAGATAAGGGTAGCGAGTGTCTATCCCTTCAGGCTAAGTGCGGCACTAGAGCACACATGATCTTATCGTCCCCTATAGATTAAAAAGGACGTTTAGATCTGTCACCTATACTCAGTTACTCAGAAACGACCTTTAATCGTCAAAGGCCGTTATCATGGTTAAATGTCAGTGTAACAAGTCTAATTCCTGTAAACACAGGGTGTTGAACCAATGTTGGTTTAATGCTGGGCCATTGTCTGCGACGCTGGCCTAACATTAAACCAACATGGGTTCAACGTGCCGTGTTTACTGTGATCTCACACGTTGTTGATCACCTCTAATCTCCTTGAGGATGTGGACCACCTCTTGGACCTTGACTGATACATGTACCTGCCTTGCTTGAAAGGAAACACGAGTTATGAAGTTGATGGCCCAGTCACGAGTTTGTTTGTGGTCGATATACCGTAAACCGGGGCTATTTTGCCACCCTATTTACATATTTTTTATCGCTGTATTAAGCTTTTTTAGTGGGAATATAAAGTGTCATAACTGAGGGTTGTTGTGTAAGGTATTCGCATACTTAAATCATAGTTTGTATTTAGCCTTTATTAATAGTACTATCAAACATGTTAAATAAAATGTATGGTTGCAAAATAGCCCCGGTACCGGGGCTATTTTGCAACTGGAGCTAATTTTGATCATATTTTGTGAATTAAAACCTTTTGTCAGAATCCAAATAAAAATATTTTGCCATATAAATATTTTTTAATTCAAAATAATATAATTGAGAAGCTAATCGAATGAAAATCAAATAAATTGAACAGTCTGTACACCTTTTTATCATTCAATTTAATTTATTACATAGATTCAGGTGAATGAACCAATACAGACATAACATAAAATATGCAGTGAAAAAGTCATTATTTTGCAGGAAAGTTATTTAATTATTAAAATAAGTGCCTTAAGCCAGTTATGTAAATATTATGTAGTTTTTAGGGGTCAGTGAGTCTAGTGGTCAAGTCTGTTTTCATAACGGACCGAAAATGAGGCTCTGGTGGCCATTTTGAAAAGGTGGCAAAATAGCCCCGGTATGCGGTGGCAAACTAGCCCCGGTTACTTTGAAGTGCTCGAACAGGCTCAATATTTAAATTTCATCATTTTTAGCCCGCCTTTTAATTTTAATTAAAAAAGGTGGGCTATTGCAATTGAAGTTCGGCGTCGTCGGCGTCGGCGTCGGCGTCGGCGTCGGCGTTAACATTTACTTGTGGGCGCGATAACTTGAAAAGTTTTTCATGTTTCCTTCCCAAATTTGTTTTGCATGTTACTAATGACCACTTCTCGGACAAGTTCAATAATGGCTGAAAAAAAATTCAAAATGGCCGACTTATTGCGATTTTTCACCTTTTACGTCAATAATTTGACCTTGTGGGCGCGATAACTTGAAAAGTTTTTCACATATCCTTTTCAAATTTGTTATGCATGTTACTAATGACCAGTTCTCGGACAAGTTCAATAATGGCCGAAAAAAAAAAAAAAATGGCCGATTTATTGCGATTTTTCACATTTTACATCAATAATTTGACCTTGTGGGCGCGATAAGTTGAAAAGTTTTTCACATATCCTCTTCAAATTGGTTATGCATGTTACTAATAAGTAGTTCTTGGACAAGTTCAATAATGGCCGAAAAAAAAAAAAAAATGGCCGATTTATTGCGATTTTTCTCATTTTACGTCAATAATTTGACCCTGTGGGCGCGATAACTTGAAAAGTTTTTCACATATTCTCTTCAAATTTGTTATGTATGTTACTTATAAGTAGTTCTTGGACAAGTTCAATAATGGCTGAAAAAAAAAAAAAAATGGCCGATTTATTGTGATTTTTCTCATTTTACGTCAATAATTTGACCTTGTGGGCGCGATAACTTGAAAAGTTTCTCACATATCCTCTTCAAATTTGTTATGCATGCTACTAATAAGTAGTTCTTGGACAAGTTCAATAATGGCTGAAAAAAAATTCAAAATGGCCGATTTATTGCGATTTTTCTCATTTTACGTCAATAATTTGACCTTGTAGGCACGATAACTTCAACATTTTCACAAGTATCCTCTTCAAGTTTGTTATGCATGTTACTAATAACCAGTTCTTGGACAAGCTCAATAATGGCCGGTAAAAAAATCAAAATGGTCGACTTATTGCGATTTTTCACATTTATTTTACGTCCATAATTTGACCTTGTGGGCGCGATAACTTGAAAAGCGGCTAGTTTAACATACCATTTATATCTTGCGTTGTTATTTACGTGATGACATTCGACTTTACTTTCTTTATCATAATTCGGCGGCGGGCTATTATCGAGTGTGCTCTTGTTTTTATGTGATAAGGACCCTTCAAATATCATAAAAGAAAACTGCATACGTTAATAAAATGGATAATACCAGAGTTCAAATTTAGAAAAAGCGCGTAAAAAATAACATTTCGGTATAATATTTTTCACAGGTGTTGAAATATTATACAAAAATTGTAAATAGACATAAACATGTTTACTACAATATATAGTATAACCTATAATAATAGTTATTTTTGTTAACTTATGGTATTTATTGAAAACCAGAGGATTTTATCAATTTCCCGAGGTGGTGGCAGAATAGCCCCGGGGGTGAAAAAATAGCCCCGGTTTACGGTACTTGTATGTTATGTAACATCATGTAACGACTGAATTACACCAAAGACCCTGTACAAAAAGACGGTCAACTCTCCCCAAAACGTGATATCGCTCTCAGTGCTGTCCCCCGGTATTGGGAGTTGGAACTAATGCTATTGCCATCTATCAAGTATGCTTTTACCATATTAAGACGAGTAATTATGACATTGATTCTATTAAAAACAATACATACTTTACATCACAAAAATCGGAAAAATAAGTATTACCGAAGGTTTACTTCTATTTTTTATCCAATAATTTGTTGGTTAGTTATCAATACTTTTTAATTGTCTTCTTCCCTTTGGTACCTCAGGGGTTGATGCGCCCGTATAAACAAGTATGCATATTCATTGTTTACAAACAACACATGACGCCCAGCTAACTCAGACGTCGACTCAATTATAGGGTAATGCTGGTCCAAGGTTTGCAGTGCTGGACCAGCATTACCCCCATCATTACCACATAAAAAATACTGATCATTATCTTGTGGCCTATCCACCAGTATCGATAATATTGGTGGATAGGCAACAAGGTAACCCTCTCAAGTCTGAATTTACCATTGTCATCTTCATCCACTACAAGCCGCGAATTGCTGTCGCAATTGTCGATTTGCAGTGGATTAAAAAGGACTTGAACATGTTAAAGTAAGTGAAAAAAATATAAAAAAGAATTCATGTATATTGGTATTTAACAGTTTCATGGAAATTTTCATTCTAAAACCCCTAGTTGTAGGAAAATTACATATAAATCTGTTTTCAGGTATGTAAAATGATGTTTTATGCATCGTGAAAGCGTAAAGGGTTTTAATCAGCGGATTTTAAATAATAAGAGACGGACGTTGCCCAATGGTCATGATAGTGCGGTGGTCGAAAACACGAGATCACAGTCATATCTTCAGAATGAGGTTGTTTTATCCAAACCCTCACGGTTTGACATTGTTTATGGCCCTCAGTAGATGAGGCACAGCGATTAGAGTAGACCTGCAAGGTACTATCAAGAATATAATAACCACGTATACCGACCCTTATTCCGTTCTGCTACACCAAGAGTAACTGATTACCTAGTACAAAAAGCAGATACTACACTTTAGACTTTAGACGGCAGTTTTGTATTTAAGTATAATCTAAACCTGATCAATATTCAAGTCGTCAATCAGAAAAATAAACATCTGACTTTTCACAGCTGTTAAGTTTAACAGTGTGTATACACCACTCTATATCATACTACATTTATAGCATACTCTATAATTATCATTTACTTTTAGTACAGCAAGGTTTTAGGCGTGGACCAGATGATACGAGGAGGATGGGGGGGGGGGGAGAGTTCTTCACATGAAAATGTAGTTTGTGCAGGTAGCTTACATGACAGCCTCGGAAAAGTTACCTTTTGTTACAACGTCGTGTCGAAATTTGAAAAAAATGCAGGGGCCTGCTCCTGGACCCAACGAACAGGGCGCTTGCTGGCTGGCTTGCTTGCTGAAACATAAATCCCTCTCTTTTCTATTTCTTTAACTTAAGTAGCATCTCTGTTTTTAGGAGACTGTCTTTAGACGTCATAATCTGATGTTTATAGTCTACATACATGTACGTCAGATTCTCACTGAAAGAATTACAATATTTATAATAGTCATAGACCCATAACATTTGCATCAGGTAAATTCAAATAAAGCGGAAAGAGCTACATGGAACTAAGACATTTATGATGATTTCAAATTTAAAATAGTTTACATGCATGTCTATACATACAAAATATTTCAGCGTCGTAAGGGTTATCCCCCCATATTTTGAATCTCTATAGTATGGTGCTGATGTTGCACCAAGGAGTTCTGTATCTAGACAGGATTCGATTTTTTTACAGAAAAGGGCATTGTTTTCTTGCAGAGTAACCTTATCTAATCAAACGCGAATCCAACACGCTGTCCTAACTTTAAAACAACATTGGGTCGACGTCTAGTAATGCATGATATAAAATGAATAAGAGTTGTTTTTTTCTCCACCAAGATAAACGATTGCACGCCCACGTGCTCGCAGCAAATAGGCTACTGCTCTGCAAAGCTAAAGGTACTATCTGCTTACTTTTCAAGTAAGCAAATACTGCCTTTTGGCTAAAGTTGTAGATTTATATAGAGCTGGGTCACATGGTTTACGATGTGTAAAACCAAAAGGCAGTATATGCTCACTTCAAAAGTAAATAAAAGTAAGCAATTATTGTAACGTTATTTTTGCTTACATAGCGGTGTGCGTAATTATCGGTAGTTTGTGGCTAGCATTGAAAATCAATCCTGCTGAGATCCGGGTTTGACGGCTTCAGACGTGCAGCATGCTCCAGTTCACACAGACCAGGGTAACTATTCTGATGCCATTAAACGCGAGACGTCTGAAACGATGTGCCAACCTTTAACCATCATTGGTTGGACGTCTCGTGTTTGCTGGGATCCGCAAAACCAAAAGGCAGTGACTGTTTACGCGAAAAGTAAGCAGTTAATGCATTTTGGCTTTGCACGGCAGGTATATTAAAATAATGAAAATGTGCTGCGTTTGTTCGTTTGCTAGGCCTTACCTTTCAAAAGCGCGTAAATGTGTGAGCCTTGTTGTGGTTCGTTGATGGGCCAGCGTTGCAGACTGTGGACCAACGTAGGGAAGCGTCAGCGACGTTAACTCAACATTCCCCCAACCCTGAACAGGTCACGGCGTGTCTTCTGAATTACGGTTTTAAATAGGCCCCTATAGTTTTCTTAATTTTTAGCCCGCCTTTTAATTTTAATTAAAAAAGGTGGGCTATTGCAATTGAAGTTCGGCGTCGTCGGCGTCGGCGTCGGCGTCGGCGTCGGCGTCGGCGTCGGCGTTAACATTTACTTGTGGGCGCGATAACTTGAGAGGTTTTTCATGTTTCCTTCCCAAATTTGTTTTGCATGTTACTAATGACCACTTCTCGGACAAGTTCAATAATGGCTGAAAAAAAATTCAAAATGGCCGACTTATTGCGATTTTTCACCTTTTACGTCAATAATTTGACCTTGTGGGCGCGATAACTTGAAAAGTTTTTCACATATCCTTTTCAAATTTGTTATGCATGTTACTAATGACCAGTTCTCGGACAAGTTCAATAATGGCCGAAAAAAAAAAAAAAATGGCCGATTTATTGCGATTTTTCACATTTTACGTCAATTATTTGACCTTGTGGGCGCGATAAGTTGAAAAGTTTTTCACATATCCTCTTCAAATTGGTTATGCATGTTACTAATAAGTAGTTCTTGGACAAGTTCAATAATGGCCGTAAAAAAAAAAAAAATGGCCGATTTATTGCGATTTTTCTCATTTTACGTCAATAATTTGACCCTGTGGGCGCGATAACTTGAAAAGTTTTTCACATATTCTCTTCAAATTTGTTATGTATGTTACTTATAAGTAGTTCTTGGACAAGTTCAATAATGGCTGAAAAAAAAAAAAAAATGGCCGATTTATTGTGATTTTTCTCATTTTACGTCAATAATTTGACCTTGTGGGCGCGATAACTTGAAAAGTTTTTCACATATCCTCTTCAAATTTGTTATGCATGCTACTAATAAGTAGTTCTTGGACAAGTTCAATAATGGCTGAAAAAAAATTCAAAATGGCCGATTTATTGCGATTTTTCTCATTTTACGTCAATAATTTGACCTTGTAGGCACGATAACTTCAACATTTTCACAAGTATCCTCTTCAAGTTTGTTATGCATGTTACTAATAAGCAGTTCTTGGACAAGCTCAATAATGGCCGGTAAAAAAATCAAAATGGTCGACTTATTGCGATTTTTCACATTTATTTTACGTCCATAATTTGACCTTGTGGGCGCGATAACTTGAAAAGCGGCTAGTTTAACATACCATTTATATCTTGCGTTGTTATTTACGTGATGACATTCGACTTTACTTTCTTTATCATAATTCGGCGGCGGGCTATTATCGAGTGTGCTCTTGTTTTTTTTTGTGAATAATTTGTCGGGTATACTGAACGAATTTGCAGCATGTTTCAAATTTGTATTTTGTTGTATAATCTGGTACCAAGGAATCTCTCTTTATTGAGATTCTTTGCTAGGACCATTAATACTCAATATTGCATGCAGGCGTCGTCTAATTGAGGTCACTCTACATGCACATGTATAACATGAGCGTGTGGGATACTCAAATGAATTATAGTTGCCCTTTGTATTGACGAGTACACATCAATACATGTAACGTCATACAACCTGTGTATACATGTATGTACATTTATAGAGCTCTGTACATGATCATGTGTGTGTGTGCATGTGGATGTAATAGTGTATAGGGACTTAGTACTATAAACACTCCGTTAGCGCGAAACTTTACCTTTGGCAAAACTCTGGTTTAACGTTCTGCCAACGTCGCAGACGTTGGC
Organism: Flabesymbios commensalis; assembly: GCA_964017125.1. Lineage (NCBI taxonomy): Eukaryota > Metazoa > Annelida > Polychaeta > Terebellida > Flabelligeridae > Flabesymbios > Flabesymbios commensalis. The sequence goes on along the minus strand of OZ024910.1, from coordinate 35,196,987 downwards.
AGAACGTTAAACCAGAGTTTTTCATGCACATTTTCGTGCCATCGAGGTGGCCTGGAAGGCGTAATAATAATCAAATAAGTCAACTTGCTTGTTGTGCGTACATGTTTTCCAAATAGCCACGCGTTGAAGGATATATACTCACTCTCTGAGCTGTGCACGGGACTTTCTCAGGCGCCGAGAATTCGCAGGGATCAAGGAATTGGGGATCTTTACTGGCGGGATTGTACAGGACCAGACGTGGGAGGACAAACACTGTCAGTGTGTGGATTAGCTGAGATGTTTTGTCAGGGCTAACATGGACAGCTACGTGGCCGAGCATCCCGAGTACCTCTTCTTCTGTGGTCTGCACTTCAATAACACGGCCATTACGCCGTGACACGGGCCGCCAGGCGTAAACACTTCATCATAACTCCGCTGACAGATTCGTAATTTATCTGCATATTGTCTGTTGCAGGCATATAATATATCTGTGTTTTATACCGCACGGTGATTTTCCTTAACGTGTCTGCTGTTGTTGTTACTACAGTTAGCCACGCTCGTTTGTTGACAATGGAGCGACACCGCTGCACGTGGTCTGTAAGTTGTTATTCGGTCCATTTCTTCACTTGTAAACACTCTATTTTGAGGGCCTTAACCTCTCCTTTTGTGCAAAAAAAAAATGTACAAAGTGGCAGGTGATACACCCTTTCATACCCAAAGGGGACGAACCGTTAAGCCTTTAACCGTACCGCCAATTTATTCATTTTAATTGTCACTCACTTTGAGTTGTGTCTCGCTAACGCGATTCACAACTTCAAGTGTGAGTGAGTGACAGTTATTCAGATTTGACGAAATGGAGATCAACGATTATCAAATCTTGTTAATTTATGTCACGGTTTATTTTAATTAAGCATGTTTAAAAGCTGATGCAATGTGCTAATACAAATGTAAAAAAGCGAACATAATCGGTACCGACGGTTTAACCCTTGCAGCGCGGGGATCGACTTTAGTCGTCAGAATCTGACGTCTGTAGACGTCAGATTATGACGACTAAAGTCGATTCCCGCACTGTAAGAGTAAACATATTTCTAATGGCCGTAGACCCATAACTTATAACTTATAAATAACATATTCAAATGAATCTGAAAGAGCTAACTGAGACATTTATGATAATTTCAAATTGAAAAAAACCCTTTGGTTTCCATGGTTTTCACAAAAGTATTTCAGCGCTTTAATGATTAAAGGGCTAAGTTATAGAATTTAAATTGTTATCCTATTTGAAGTTGTGGGTCACGGTAGCAGATATATCTGCACCCATGAATCTAATGAGAAATGACGGCGCATTACACAATGTTACAAATGTTTTTTTTCTAATTTTTCTAATTTTCTAATATATATTCTTTATCATGTAATCCAGAGATAACATTAGTGCTCAAATACTTCAAGAGTTGCATGGACCACAGTACTGAAATGACTCTAACATGAGTAGGCCTAGGCCTAATATGTTCTTCAGGCCTTGGTGGTTTTTCAGAGTGTGAACCTTGAATTAAAACATTGTTGTTTTTTTTCCCTGAAATAGTAGGAGCCCTAAGTTATAACGGTTGTAATTAGGCAAATATTTTTAACAATTTTCTTACAAATTACGATATTACAGCATACTATATCTTATATAATTATACATACAATTATACATACAATATATACATTTTATGGATCGCAAAAGCGGGAAATACAATGACTTTTTTCTATAATTTGACGTTTCAGAGGGTAATCTATATTCTGGGAATCCAAGATTTGCCTCTTTCTGTGACGTTCTTTTCCACAATTGAACAATTGATCATGTTTCTTTGCATTGTTGTTTAGCCGTGGCAGACGCTGTGAACCAGCTCTCTGTTGACTGTCTACAGCCGATTAACCCTTTCATTCCTGAAGTGCTCTACTTTTTACACGCTTTCTTCAAATGATGATAAGCATGATAACTGACTCCAAGTTACCAGTGGTTACTGAACAGTATTTTTTTATTTAAAATTTGCCATGAATTTACTTCACATGATGACATTTTTTTTATCCCACCCCCTCCACTAAGTAGGGCGAGGGATAATGTCGACAGCATGTCTGTTCGGCCGTGTATCCGTGTTTTGTTTCCGGATCATATCTCTGAATCTGTTAGCTGGATTTTTTTTATATTTTGCCAAAACACACCCTTTAGGGTGGTGTAGAAGTGTCTTTTGAGGATTATGAACTTTGACCTAATTTTTTACCTTCGATCTTGCGGCCATTATTGAAGTTAAAATTTACATTTTCATTTAAATTTCTTAATGTCACAATTTCAAGACGTAATATTTTCACTTAGAATAGAATTTAATATTACAATTGCTCATAAAAATACAAAAAGACGAATTTATCAGAGCTCCAGGGGTTAATATGATGGAAGCTACAATAGTCTATATTGTAAAACGTTTAAAGTCGGTCCCCGTGCTGAAAGTGTTAATTCTACCTGTCAAAGTCGTCTCTGGCTCAATGATGTGTTATTATCACTTTATAACCTTTATTTACATGTACCTGTTTACAGCAGCTACCCAACAAAAACGAGACATGACCCAATGCTGGTTTAATGTTGGGCCAGCGTCGTGGACGATGGACCAGCTTTGAATCTGCGTTGGGTCGCCGTCAATTTCTCAATGTGTCAATGTTTACTGTGTATTCGGATATCTAACATGTCTAAGACGAACTTAAATATATAACATTGGGTCATTCTAACACCATTCATGAAAACTATCATGTTATTATTAATCATCTAGTTCCCTGACAAGTGGCGTGTTTGGTCAGTGATCCTGCTTACTTTCAAAGTAAGCAGATACTGCCTTTTGGTTTGTGGTCTCATTTGCGTTAGAGTGGCAGAAAGGGTTTTCCCGATAAAACTCCTAACACGTGTTAAGAGTTTAAAAAGTATATATTCTGAAAAAAAAATTCATTAGGAATCCAAATATCTGTTTTATTTGTCTCTAGATTCCTGATAGTGTTCGACTTTTAGAGCATTGCTACCGTGTCCGCTCCTCTCCACCACTGTTTTTGAGACCAGTTCAAGGCGCATGGCCATCATCAATAATCGTTATATAGCTGATTCACAGATCAATGTTGGGCTACATGTATCTTCTTAAATATCTACTTCCAACTGTTAAGCAATGCAACAAGCAACTCCTCGCCCTCCCCCCACCCTCCCACCAATCACTCTCAATTCCTCCTGAGAACACAAAATTAGACATCAGATTTAGACATCAGAATCTAAACGTCAGATTCTGACTGCTAAAGTCGGTCCCCGCATTGAAAGGCCTAGCACGGTTACCATAGCAATAGTGGACTGTGGTTGAGATCAATTAATTTTATTGTGAAAATTTGAAAAAAGTTCCACGGTCTCTTAAAATTGACCAAACATTGGGTCTACGTATTGTGTTTGTGGTTACCGCCCTCCTACTAGAACTAGATTGTAAGCTTCACTTCTTAAGGACTGTGACACTTATGATTTGCTGCAAACATATATAGCGGAACCCTATCTTACTGTACCATTACTGTCGTGCAAAGCTCAAAGGCAATAACTGTTTACTTTTCACGTACAGCAGGTATTGCTTTTTGGCTTCGCTGAGCAGATCACATTATCACGATGCTAAATAGGGCTACCGGATACATACTGCCGTACAAAGCCAAAAGGCAGTATCTGCTTACTTTATAAGTACTAGGCAGATACTGCCTTCCGGCTTCGCAGACTGCATCCCAACAAACACGAGGCATTGACCCAATGTTCCCACCGTTTTGGACGTCGGCCCAACTTTAAATCAACATTGGGTCAATGCCTCGTGTTAGCTTTCACTCTCGTCTGAATGCACCCATGAATCTAATGAGAAATGACGGCGCATTACAAAATGTTTTTTTCTAATGCTTCTAATGAAGACCAATACTAGTGACCGTGGTTTTGCTGTTTGTCTTCCCCATATATTTCAGCACACATGTACAGTATAGCCTACAGTGTACATACTCAGCAAACACCAGACGGTGAACCAACATTGGTTAACTCTTTCTCTGCTAGACCCGGATATATACAGTTTCAGGCAGATTTTAAGCCAAGTAATATGTCACTGAAATGGATAATATAGTTTGTGGTAGATGCTCAAATAATTAAATTTAGAAGATGTATATTTTCATAAAATATAAATATTTTTCGTCATTTGAAGCTGGCAATTGCGTTAGCAATTCCAGCTTCAAATGACGAAAAATATGTTTGAAACAATCCAGCAAGACAAGGGTTAATATCAATGGCTTGGTCAATCCACCTCCTGAACATATTGGAGGGTTGCCACCCACTGATTTCTCTTAACCCTTAAAGCGCCGAATTAATTTGTAAAAAAAACATCTCAACCAAGGTTTTTTTTTTCAATGTGAAATCATCATAAATGTCTTAGTTAGCTCTTTCCGATTCATTTGAATACCTGTGTTATGTGTCTACGGCCATTAGAAATATTTTTACTCTCACAGTGTAAGAGTTAAAACTGAACTTAACTGACCACCATGAGAATAACAAATATAGTTTATTCCAATGTGCCCACGCGGCAGTCCTGGCACCTTGTATAACTAATGTGTGGACATATTTTTTAAATGATGAATACTCATCATTTAATTTCAACGATTCATATAATAAAATGACCTCTTATTGAAAAAAACACTATTTACACTACTAAACATACAGATATTATGTTTTTTAACTAGAGTCTTACAATTAGGTCAGGGTATTACAAACTTTTAAATTCACCTTTAGAATCTTCGACCACTGTGGTAATTTAATCGACAGATCAAAAATTATGTGCCGGTGGGTATATAGTTTCTTTTTTCATCATGCCCATGGATACATTACTTTGACACGCAAATACTGTTCAAAATAGAATAGACGTTGTAAACATGTCATCTCACTGTGGGATCAGCTTCGGGAACGTTTTGCCAACTAAACTGACGTTGGCCCCAAATCTGCTATTCTCTGGTTGAGTCTCGAATATCCAACATTTTTTTCATAACATTTGGACAACATCGGCCCAACGTCTTAGATAACAAATGTTATAAAAATATTTTGTGTTTGCTAGGTACATGTAGCTGTGATGGTTCTGCCATTGAAACCGTTCCGCGAATAGCCAATATGCAGTAACTGCTTACTTTCAAGTAAACTCAGCTACTGCCTTTTGACTTCGCAGAGCATTGTGAAATGTAATTACACTGTGTCATTTACATTTGCCACCATTTTTTTGATCAATTCAAGACGAGAATGGCGTGTTATTGTCATGGGAATGAACGTGGATTACTCCTAAACATTGTAAGGATAGTTCGGCTTCCTAATCATCATGATCATGCTAATGTGGAATGTTTTGTTGATTAATAGCATTGTTTCCTTCTGCATAATATGCGAACGTGATGTTTTACAACGTTTTGCTTAACCCCTACAGTGCAGGGATCCACTTTGAACTTTAAGACGTCAGATACTGACGTCTAAAGTCGATCTCCGCACTAAAAAAAAATATATATTGACCTTTGGGTATTAAAATGAAGCTAACTAAGACATTTGTGATGATTTTACATTAAAAAACCTCTTTGTTTTCCATAGTTTATACAAAATATTACCGAGCTTTAAGGGCTAACCATTTCACCATACAGTTGTTACCATGAGTTGTTACACACTTGTTCTTTTTGTGATGTTTACAGCACCGGTTTACGTTTAAATGTCTATACAGACGTCAGATTCTGACGCCTAGAGTCGATCCCCGCGATATACGTCAGTGGAAGTTAAGGGGTGAAAACGTCGATTGGTTGTATCAGTTAGTGAATAAATATAATGCAGATCCCACAATTTCCAATTAGTTGACTCCCGTCCAACGTTACATGTAGTAGTGAGGGGGGATGATTGATTTGATCGTTTCTGTTATTAGTTTTACACTTTAAATGAATGTTAGATGTATCATGTTTCAATATTACAGTTTCAGTAAATGGTTCCTGATTAAAATTTCAATATTTTACGTCTTGAGTAGATAGCAGTTCATCTGACGTCTTTTGAAGAATACACTTTTTACATTCTAGGTGTGGTACTCTTATGTGTGTTATCGCATGTACGCTACATGTATAGATGATTGTAGATTTATGTGGCGCTCGTATATATCCAGCCTAGTAGGGCTGCTCAAGATGCCTTACATTTGATCATATTAATAATTAACCTCCATGTACCATTTCAACTCCGCTGGGAGCATACAGCACTGCAACCATTTGGCGCCATTAACTTACCGTACACATATCCATCTCTGTCCCGCCATGTAGCCTACTAATTTACACCCGAGTGAAGTGATGCACGTGAGGTTAGAGTACCTTGCCCAGGCATGGACACTACATCGAAACAACGATGTCTGAGCGTTGAGAGGTCAGAAACATGACCTTATTTCTCTGAAAATCCTACATCAAGCATGTATCGAAAAAATCCCAATTTCTCTGAAAATCCTTATTTCTCTGAAAATCCTACACAAAGCGTGTATCGAACTTGCACGTCAGGTAGTTTTGCAAAGCCCTACGCTCTAACCATAATGCCACGTCCCTCTCAAATCGTCACGTCCTAGCACCAATAAAATACTTTACATTTGCCCGAGTGATAATATATTGACGTTCCGCAATATAGACGTAATTATAGAATTGGTGCTTTTTAACCCTTGGAGTTCTTAGTCATAAAGTTTAATTTCTACCTACTTGAAGTTCTGACTGGATACCGCGATTCACAACCTCAAGTGACTCAAAATTACTTAAATTTTGAAAACTCAATTTACGGAAAACTTCTGTGCCGCAGATTTGAGAGATATTTCACTTTTGAAAACTAGACACACAAGTCGACCCCTTGGATATGAAAGGGTGTATCTGCCACTTTGATGAGTGACAAACGAAGTGCTGAAGAGAAGACTGAAATATCATTGTAGTCGACATCAGTGCTCCAGGGGGTAATTTTGTTACCAACATAAGAATAGCCAGCAAACACCACACGTTGACTCAATGTTGGGCCAACGTCGTAGACATTGAACTAACATTGGGTCAACGTATCATGCTTGCTGGGTAATCAACACGAGGAGATCACTGACCTAACCACCTCAGCGAGCACGACACATTGGAACAATGTTGGTTTTATGTTTGGCCAGCGTCGTATTTATGCTGAAATTGCCACAGTAATGTTAAATTTACTTCGTGAACGCGCGCATTAGTAATAGTAGATCTGGCATATCGTTACGAATTATTAACGCACTTAATATTCGCCTGATATTGATAACAATAAACGTACTTAAAAATAAAAAATAAAAATATGATAGGGACAAAAACCACCCAACAAATAATATAAGCAGTGCTCGTACATTTATCTGAAAACATTGTATTTGTTTTGAAAAAAACCCAATCAAACTACCGATGAGCGAATTGTTTTTTTTCTGGGTGGCCTGCCAATAATGATAAATGCCTGAGGAGCTTCCCAGACAGATAGCGGGAGGTGATTGTCATCTGAGCGACAATTCTTACTCCATTGTTACCAGTAGCCCTGGCAACAAGCACTAGGCCAATGCTGATATAATGCTTGGCTGGCGGATCGCTTCAAGCACTCGTGTGTAATTGTTTTCAATGATGTTCATTGAAAGCCGGCGATCGCTTATAATGTTTACCCAACTCTGAGAACAGGAGTAGTTCATTGAGCATTTTTAGCAGTTTTATTTTCGGGAGTTTTATTTTAGGAGTAGTTACTTGAAGACTGATCAAGGATTTTTCGTATCACATAATTAACCCTGGCAACACTAATTGTCCACTACCATGACTACAGTAGACATTCTGTGTTTTATTAGCACCTATATGTCCAGTTGTTAAAAGTAAAATATATATGTCTATAATCTTGAAATGCTGATATATGTTTGACTTAAATTTCACAAATTTTTAGTCACTTGAAGTTGTGGATCGCGGTAGCGAGACACAACTTCAAGTGACTGAAAATTAAAATTGAATATCTCAGAGCTGTAAGGGTTAATCAGGTAATACACTGTCTGATATATGTCAGTCACGGTTTTTTTTATATGGTTTTAAACTTTATTAAATTTGTCCTACATATATTGATTGATTGTTCATATATTGATTATTTAAACCCTTTAATAACAAGTGACATGATTAAACGCCAATTACGATTATTATATATATTATTATCATAGTGATCTGTTTTTATGTTTTTCATTGCGTGTCAAATGAGATTTCGTGAGAGCGAAATATGTGTTTTAATCTGCAAGAATTTCAAATACCCGTAGTTGGATGAGTATTTCCAAACCAAGTGAGTACAGTTGCATATAAAAATTAGTCGATTAAATGTTTTAAAGTAATTAGTTTACTGTCGATTCACTATTTTGGATACAATCATGTACAAGAAATTCTAAGATCTTGATCTATACATGTATGTAACCCCTAATTTAAAGACACTTTTAAATTTTAATCGAAGCATCTGTATGCAGAATTGACAATATAATGCCAACTTCTCGTAACAGTCTTGTTTGAATGACAAATAAAAGGCTGAAACTGATATAGACTAGATATAGAACGCAGTCCGAGAGCAGTATCATATGCGTTACGTCCGTTACGCAAAAGCGACGCTCGCATCACGCGACCCATCAAATCACATAGTCTGCTCGAGAGCAGCTATTAAAGAATATAAAAAAATCGTCAGCGACCAATTTTGTAAGCTTGAGCAATAAACAATCGCATTATTCGTATTCGCAATGTGTACAGAATATTGAAGCAGCATTGGCTAAACGCATTGTGTTTGCTGGGATAGTCTTCTGCTATTTGGTCTGTATAAAAGTATTTCAGGACTTTAACCCTTTCAAGCCTGAGTTTACCATTGTCATCTTTATCCACTACAAGCCGCGAATTGCTGTCGCAATTCTCGACTTGTAGTGAATAAAGATGACTTGAAGTGGGTGAAAAATGTAAGAAAATTGCCATGTAATGGTAAAAGTTTCCTAGATATTTTCCTTCTAAAACCCCTCAGTTTTAGCAAAATGAAATCTGTTTTCAGGGATCTAAGATGATGCTTTAATACATCGTGAGGGCTTAAAGGGTTAAGGGTTAATTATGTTGCCGGTACATGTAAATCGTAATAATTAGTAAAATAAATCATGTGTTTTTGCAATATTTGTTATATATCGCGGTCTTTGCTCCAAACAAAATGACCATTTTCTCGTCACAATCTCTATCTTGTGAGAATTAAAAGAGTGATTTGTTTATTATTTGTCGGATTTAAATATGAATTTATCTGTGGCGATGATGTCAGCTAGAATGCTTTTGAATTATATTGATAAAAAATAAAATATATGAAAATCTAGACACAACCTACTTTTTAGCTCCCGCCGTCACCGTAGGTGAGCGAAGGGAGCTATGGATTCTACCTCCGGTTTTTTTTGGCCTCTTCTTTTGCCTATAACTTTGTGAGAAAATAAGCTAGGATAACAATTTTTAGTATGTGGGTTACTTCCAGGTGGCTAATGGACGGGTTAAAATATTTTTAATCTGAATTCAATACGCAAGGTTGCAGAGGAGAAAATGATGATGTGACGGCGTTGGGCCGTTGGGCCGTTGGGCCGTTGGGCCGTCCGTAAACAATTCGTTTCCAGAGCATATCTCTGAAAGTACTTGTCCGATTGTCTTCAAATTTTACACACAACACCCCTAGGGGGTCTAGTTGTGCCTTTTGGGGTATTTGAACTTTGACCTACTTCTGGTTCAGAACTATGACCTATTTAGACGTTTTGACGCGCACTTCGTTTCCGGAGCAGATCTCGAAAAGTACTGGGCCGATGACAGTCATATTGCACATACATGTTCTCTAAGGTCCCTAGTTGTGCCTTTTCAGGTTTTTGGACCTTGACCTTGAAGTTGACCCAGCACTTTGACCTAATTTATAACATCGGTAAATCCGACTAAAAGAGTTTGCAGAATATCATGAAAACCGCTCAAGATAGCTACACCATTACTATAAAACAAATTGTGAGGTTTCAGGAGAGGATGCATCTTGAAAAATTTCAAGTCGATAAAATTAAAAATGGCCGCCTATCGGCCATTATTCACCTCGACAGGCCTGATATTGCAGAATATCATGAAAACCGCTCAAGATAGCTACACCATTAATATCAAATAAATTGTCAGGTTTCAGGAGAGGATGCATCTTGAAAAATTTGAAGTTGATAAAATTCAAAATGGCCGCCTATCAGCCATTATTCACCTCGACAGGCCTGATATTGTGGAATATCATGAAAACCGCTCAAGATATCTACACCATTACTATAAAACAAATTGTAAGGCTTCAGGAGAGGATGCATTTTGAAAAAATTCAACTCGTCCAAGTTTAAAATGGCCGCCAATCGGCCATTATTCACATTCACATGGCCGTTATTTGGTAAACCGTGCTAGATGGCTAGACCATTACTATAAAACAAAATGTGTGATTTCAGGAGAGGATGCATCTTGAAAAAATTTGACTCGATAAAATTCAAAATGGCCGCTTATCAGCCATTATTCACTTTCACATGGCCGTTATTTGGTCAACCGTGCTAGATGGCTAGACCATTACTGTAAAACAAAATGTGAGATTTCAGATGAGGATGCATCTTGAAAAAAATTGACTTGATCAAATTTAAAATGGCCGCCTTTTCGGCCATTATTCATTTTCACATGGCTGATATTTGGTAAACCGTGCTAGATGGCTAGACCATTACCTGATTACTATAAAACAAAGTGTGAGTTTTCTGGGGAGGATGCACCCTGAAAATTTTTAACTTACGAATTCAAAATGGCCGACAATCAGCATTATTTACCTCGATAGGCCTGATATCAGGTAAACCGTGCTAGATAGCTAGACCATTACTATAAAACAAAATGTGACGTTTCGGGAGAGTATGCCTTTTAAAAACTTTCGACTCAATCGAATTCAAAATGGCCGCCTATCGGCCACTATTTACTTTCACATTGCTGATATTTGGTAAACCGTGTTAGATAGCTGGACCATTACTATAAAACAAAATGTGAGATTACAAGAGAGGATGCATCTTGAAAAAAATTGACTCAATCAAATTCAAAATGGCCGCCTATCGGCCATTATTCACTTTCACATAGCTGTTATTTGGTAACCGTACTAGATGGCTAGACCATTACTATAAAACAAATTGTGAGATTTCAGGAGAGGATGCATCTTGAAAAATTTTGACTTGATCAAATTCAAAATGGCCTCCTATCGGCCATTATTCACTTTCACAGGGGCGATATTTGGTAAACCGTGCTAGATGGCTAGACCATTACTATAGAATGAAATGTGAGATTTCAGCTGAGGATGCATCTTGGAAAATTTCGACTTGATCAAATTCAAAATGGCCGCCTTTAGGCCATTATTCACTTTCACATGGCCGATATTTGGTAAACCGTGCTAGATGTTAGTCCATTACTATAAAACAAAATTTGAGGTTTCGGGGGAGGATGCACCCTAAGTTTTTAACTAGTTTATATCAAATTCAAAATGACCGTAAATCAGCTATTAGTTACCTTGATTGGCCTGATATCGGGTAAACCGTGCCAGATAGGTAGACCATTACTGGGATACTGATTAGGATCATTAATTTAAATGGAGGTTTGCAATCTCTGACAGACTGTCTAGTTCTTATCTTACTCTTAGACTGAGCTTCTTAGACCTAGTTGTCTTGCGTCCTGATTTTAGACCTAGCCTAGGACTACATTACAAACCCTACACAAAATTGCTTAAATCAAATTCTAATTCGTCGCGGGAGCTCCTGGACTTATGTAGTCTTGTCTAAGCATGGTTGGCGGGGTGTTTTTGAGCACACAGTTTTTTTTTACACCTCCCACTCCTTCCTAGAAACCACGACACGTTGAAGCAATGCAGGTTTATTATTGGGCCAATGTTAATCCAGCATTGAGTCAACGACTTGTATTTGCTCCCAGTGGTGACGGGAGATTGAATTTGTGGAGATTAGGACTTTTGTGGAGATTAGGACTTTTGTGGATGACAGGATCGCAATTATTCAAGTCTGTGTCTGATGGGAATAGATAAGAAATGTAATTCTCTATGTCGCCTTCCTGGAATAAAAATGTCTTTCTGTTACTTAAATAATGTTTAGTAGGCCTACTTCAGTTACGTATACACGTGTGCAGGTTGCCGTGTCCTGAAACGATGCATTACTATGCAATAAATACAGACCTGTCTATTTCTTACACAATTGTATTTTTCACGTGTGGCCATCTCCCTCCGACCACGTATAGTACATTAACAGGGACCGGATTCATGGGAAGCGGTGAATCAAAAACAGAAGGCACACTGATTTATTCAGCTGTTCAGCAACACAGCACGAGGCTGATATTTTCTTTTAGTATTACCCGTCATCGTTTTCATGCAGGCGTACTTAACTCCCCATACCTATGATTAAAAAGGTTCATAAACATTTTTTTTTTGAGTAGCAGCTCGCTTGGAGCCGGGTGTATGCATCTTCTCTACAGCGTAGGGAAGATGGGTATACGTCACTCTTTAGTTTGGCATGATCATGATGATGCGCAAGCTTAGAAATCATTTATCTGAGCTGATTTCAGTTGTCGGTGTCCAGATTCATCCCTCTTTTTCAGCTGCTTGTATTGCACTTATATTTTGAACTCTTTGACCTGCCAAATACTCAGTGACAGGAATCGATCTATTTATGAATACTTACGTCCTGTCATGACCAGAATACGTAGATGGGAACTCGTCCCGATATCCTTTCCCCGTCATTTTCCACAGTAGGCCTACGTTATATTTCAGTTTCACCACCTTGGTATTGAAGGGTATATGTATCTGTATGTTACGTGGCAGTACGCACTATTGTGCGCCACGGGTGCTATCGCACCACATTGTGGATTTTCTGGGGTCCCGCCGGATGGAAACTGCGCCTACGTCCATTGAGGTTATTTTACGTCCAACTCTAGTTCAGTCAGACGAGCCATCTGATTTACGTGTCTCTCTGAGCCCCACGAGACGACATAGCTGCACGCATGTCCTAGGCTACACAGCACCTGGTACTGGCAGTCCCAGGCGGTCACCCAATTATGGTCCGGGCCCGGCGTTGCTTAACTTCAGTGATAGAGCCAACACCGATGTGCTAACGCCGTATTCCGTATACAGGGTCGTATCTGCCACTTTGTGAAGTGGCAGATACGACCCTTTGATACCAAGCTTGATTTATTTTTCTCGTCCAGTCGTCGTCCATCAAGACAGGGGGTCGGGCGGTGCTCGTGGATCAGCATTTAGGGTGTCTGGCTGTCAGCTGACATGATACGTGGCTCAATGCCGGGCCAACGTCTTAGATTAGAATGTGACTCATTATTGAGCCACAGCTTTACCAAACAATGGTCCATGGTCTGTCTGCAGGGTTTACATAATATTAATTTTACACGCTACCTCTTCACCCATCGCATGCCGTATGTTACTCGAAATCGTGTCTGTCAGTTTTGCAGCATTGTGCTTTGGTGCACCCTTTCCCAACCTGGATAGGCCTATCGAACCAATTTACACTGCTATCGTTTCATATTTTCATCTATTTCGACTTGAAGTATTAATTTTCGCTGCCATTGATATATTTATATTTTCCAATGTCGTGACTGAATATGGATCTACTACTTGTGAAAATTTCCACAGTATATAGGGCGGCGTGATCAGGTGATTATGCACTCTACAACCGTAGGTCACCGGGAGCAGTGATAATTTACGGTTTTAAGCGCGGTCAAAACAGGTTTACGACCTCGTAAACAGTGCGACCGACCCTCCCGGCAAATGCGACACATTGGTCCAATGCTGGTTTAAGGTTGGCCACCGTCTGCGACGCTGGGCCAACCTTAAACCAGCATTGGGTTCCGACTAAATGTTCAGTGACGGTTGACCTCTTTATGCGGTCCACCGAGGACAAGCATCTCAGTTCTCAGTATAGTGAAAGGTTTTAACTCTTATAACGCTAAAATATTTTTGAATAAATCATGGGAGACCAAACGGTTTTTTCGATTTAAAGAAATCATAAATTTGTTGGTTAGCTCTTTCTGTTTAATTCGAATACCAATGTTACGGTCTAAGGCCATTTTCTGTATTCTTTCAGAGCGGGGACGGTCTAAAGGCCCACTTACACATAGAGCGAGAAACGAGAAATCGCGCGAACCTGCGAGAAGCTCGCGGCGAGATTCCTACTACACATAAAGCGAGAAATCGCGCGGGATATGAAAATCAGCCGTGACGTAGCATGTCGCATGACCACGCCACTATGTTTACTGTTATGTACAGACAGGCGCATAGGCCTATATATATATATATATATATATATATATGTCCACGAGTGTCCACGAGGAGAAAACAAAGAAAACAAAGAATCTCACCAACATGAAGAGAAATAAGGAACAAGAAGCCTTGTTACTTTTGATTCTTTCCAGAAGGCGTAAATAACGTCTTCAGCAAAAGAAACGACGTATTTGGGTACCCGAAATTTTACAGAAAAGGAAAGAATTAGGGGAGTATCATACTCTTGTGCGCGAGCTTATCAGCCATGAAGACAGATTCTACACGTATGTCAGAATGTCTCAGGGATCAAACGTTTAGTCGACATTTTGTATAATAGGATAATGACCAAATGGGTACTATTTCAGGGAACAAAGACGGACGCGCACTGAAAAAGATTGCCAGAGGCCTTGACCTCCATAATGGCAGAGTATAGACATTGTATGGGGATGTCACTTCGTATATAGTATATATAGTGATGAGAGGTGATAAAAGGTGTGATCCATGCTTACCCTGACAACCACAAAACCACTGGACATATCGTGCAGTGTATGAAAAACAAGCCAAAAGCCACGTGAATTAGCCACGTGGACTTGACAGCAACACGACAAACACAACAACAAACACGCTGATTGGTCAGAGCTGAAAAATCTCGCGCGATTTTTTTCGAAAAAACCACCCCGGTTGGGTTCTAGGGCGAGATCTCGCTTTGCCGTAAATTGACGCTTCTCGCTTTCGCCTCATATGTAATCAAGCAATGGCTGATGTACTGAGAGCGATTTATTTTCTCGCGCGATTTCTCGTTTCTCGCCTTATGTGTAATACGGGCATTAATGTGCCGTCTTCTAAAGACGGTCCCCGCTCTGAAAGGTTTTAATCTACGCTTTTGATATGAAAGGCACATTTACCATTTTCGTACTCACGTCTTTTTTCCACCTACTAAAATTTGGGTAATTGTCACAAAAATGTTCAAACTATTATAAATTTTGATTTTGATACCCAGGCTGAATTGGCTACTTTACGCACATCCAAGTCCAATTATACACAATTAGTAGGGGGCTTATTATTCTGTGCAACGTGCACAGTATTATTTAAACATTTTGCTGTCAACATGGTCGATGTATTAATGTGGCTTATATCCATAAATAGTATACAGTACATACGTGTGCACAAAACCGGGATCGTCTCCTGTCGCAAACTAGAGACGCCAACCCAGCATTATTACAAGGTCGGCCATACGTTTGATACGTCTGTCCGTAACTGATTCATCAATAAACATCGTTACTCAGGCTAAGTAAGTAAGCATTGATAGGCGTGACAGTGTCTGTATAAAATTTTATATAAATATATTTATAGAAATGAGATTGGATTTATGTAGTACTAGTCTTTAGCACCAGATGTTGACTGGAGATACCTCCCCCCCCCGCATACACGTTGATTTAATATTGTAAATACGAGACGCGACCCAACGTTGGGACAATGCTGGTTGAAACCTTTCTACGACGTTGGACCAGGAGCAACCCTTCAAGCGTTAAGTTATCTAATTTAAATTTTCACCCACTTGAAGTTGTGGGTCGCGGTAGCGATCCACAACTTCAAGTGGGTGAAAATTAATCACATTTGTTTATTTTGAGATCAAGCATTTGCAAATCCTATTTAAGCGCTCTTATTTCATCTAATTTCGTCAAAAACAGAGATTGGTCGGCTATTAAAAGGAATTAAAACGACTATATTCGTCCTTGGGGATTGAAGGGTTAGTAAAATGTATATTATTTTAGAGATGTTTATGTAATAATTTCAGGTGATACCTTTCCGGAGCGATATACTACACTGACCTGCAATTCCAAAATGTGAACATGATAAACTAAGAAGATACTGCAGTACACACAGAGGAGCAGTATATTAATAACTCTATATATTTTCTTTGCACAGGTTCTATTCACCAGGTGGCAGATTGAATCACAAACATGATTCAGAAGCGAGCACTGTGGGATTTTAACTAAATTTAAGTGTTCCACCGTGGGAGGGTTTTGCACCCCTGTTAATTCGCTGATGTGCTTCATTTGATTGTGTTGTACTTGCATTGCATGATGCTCTACTTTTATATATTGTGTCAGCTTCTGTCGTGTTATCACTAGCACAATTATGTAGTGATGCAAACTTATAGCCAGCCTTCTATGATTTTCAAAAATGGCGTGTCAAAAAAAGCTATAATATTCGTCCCTAAAAAACATAAAAATATATATACGTTAATCACTGGCCAACATGACGTTAATATATCATCCTCTTGGGTTTTTAAAGGTGTATCTTCCACTTTGTAAAGTGGCAGGTGCACACTTCCAGCTCCACCTGACTGCGTCGTGTCATCCCTTTAGATCAAGGGGACGCTGCATGCAAGCAATGTCACTAATACAATTTGTAAGGCCTACATGTATAGATCTCAATGTTATTATTATTATATGCACTTTGCCTATTTATAATTGCATGTGTAAATGTTACTCATTGGTGTTTTTATTACTAATCTTTTTTGTTTTTGTAACGAGCACTGTTCACAATGTTGCTTTACAGAATGATGTATGCCTGTATATTGAAAATACTGCAGCATGTTATGTTATACACGTAGTATAACACAATGAAAACGATCGTACATTTATTATACTCCAATGTACATATCTATAGACATATAGTATACATGTACACATTCTTATGTGTTAGACGTGTACTTTGTAGTGCTTTCGTTGTTCAGATAGACCCTACATATAAATTCACTTATTATCACTAAAATCGGTCGGTCCTAAAATTGTGACTCGTGGGTAACTTGGAAAAATGTAATAGTTCTTTTGTTTTTCTAATGTTGATAGTGGGCCTACGTTATAAGGGATTACCGTATGTACTGTAATGTGTAAATCTAAAGCACGTGATATACTGATATACTTAACAACTGACGCAGCAATTTCATACCGATTAAACATAAATACGTGATATGTAAATACATATCATGATTTATTGGTAGTGAAGTATTGAAGGAAAACGTTTTTAATGTAGACACAAAATCACAACCCTCCTTCACGACCTTGTCCCATTTCCGGTTTACACACATAGCATGCCTCCTGACCAGATACAGTTCTATTAGTAGTAGTGATACCTCTATTATGACAGTTTTTTAGAAAAAAAAACTGGGGGGATTAGACCCCAGTTTTTATTCAAAGAGCTGTCCTAAAAAGTACAATCAATCCAATTTCATAATGTGATGACAGTAAGATTGTTGATTATAACTCTTCTCATGTTCTAATGTGAGCCCTGCATTTTACCTCTACCATGGGATTAGGCCTACGTGTATGTCTTCTTAAACGTATATATATCATGCTATGTATCCTCTTCTTCTCTTCGATGCAAGACAATCTGTTCAATACTCTGTTGCTGTGAGTGCACTATGTTTTATTTTTGTACATAGTGAGCTTTAACATAGATTCTCTGTGTAAACTACAGCGAAGTACTGATGCATAGAAAATCCATCAAAGGCTTTTGAGAGTCCTTTTTTCAAAATTGAAACGACAACCTGTGGTATATGGGGTATAAGGCATCATCAATTTAATCAGGATTTCTAATTTACCTTGACGGGTGTTTACTATTTTTGTAGTCTACACATCGTGTGCAGTATCGCTGTGCATCGATTGTGAATTTTCTTTCAATACAGTTCACAGAGTATTACATTGACCTCTTATTGTGTGTTGTATCTGTGTGTGACGGATGTTGTATTTTTGCCTCTGACCCAACACAGACGGCCACATCTGGGGAGGGAAATGGGACCTCCTCCGCTCAGACCACAGTTCCCGAGACGTCACAGAGAAGGCGTCACCTGCCAGGGCGGGCGTCACGCGTCAGGTCCTACAGCGAGTGCAAGCCTCCACAGCTAGACGAGGTGTTCTCCATGAATACTCCACACAGTGTGTCTGGAGAGTGTCTGAATAAATACGCCCAGGACGTGCACTTGGACGGACGCAACCACGAGCCGGACGAGGACGGATTCCAAATGATCCTGCGAGAGCGCACCAGCTCCGATCCCAAGCAAGAGCTGCGAGAAATAGCTGTGCGAAACTCCTTACGTAAACTGATGCACAAGAGGGGCATATCGCTAGATGAAACCCAATCTAAAGAGGTAATCATGTCCGCACTGATGTTGTTTTCAGGGAGGGTTATATAATTATGTACCTTACGGCACTACTGTTGAGCCAGGCTTAGTTGAGACACAGTGCTATCCCACTGGGTGATTTTAATTTCCGAGAATAGAAGCTGGTATCTTTTACTTCTCTTGTCTGTTGCTGGTGGTGCTGGCTAGCTACCTCTCCCATCCTTCACAGCATGCTGCCCTCTATGAGACCTGTCACACGAGCTTTGTTGGTGGTTTGAGTATTTGTAGGACCCCCTGACTAACTCGTAGTTGAAACAATGCTGGCTTCATGTTGGACCAGCGCTGCTCCAACATAAAGCCAGCATTGGGTCAATGTAGAGTATTGCCAGGTCCTTCCTGCATGTCTCATCCATCTATGTACGGATGCACACTATGTTATCAAAGATACATCTACCTGTGTATAAATACGAAACAAATTACTTTTTTTCAATTGAAATCACACTCACAGCATGGGGTGTTAATTATGTATAATATAAAAATGCGATTCTAACACGCTTGTATATGTTTAAAAGCTTTTTTATATTGGTGATTTATGCAAAACTATAAGAATCAATAGGCATAAATTTACTGTTTTTTCTTTTCGTTAAATTTAATATATTAATCTGATATCTACCGTCTTCATCAGCTAAGCTTTTAAATAACCGAGATATTGATCTATGCAATATTTTCAAAATTCTTGTAATATTACAGATTTCAGGCTTATAGTTTTTTCGGTGTACAGTGTATTATATTTATTATACTTCTAATCATCGTCAATCATGCTTTATTTTTGGATGTGAGATAAGATATATGTTATAAATTATATAGGCCTATACATAGTTTATATTAGGTAGTCTGTCACAACGTCATAAAATGCATCCATTAATCACAGACAATATACCTTACATTATAATTGTAGATATTTTGTGGTTAATCTTATAGATGTCAATACCAGACAGTTAACCCTTTGCCCGCTAAATAATTGGCCAGGTTATTTCGCCTATGCCTGTAAGTATGGGTAGCGCTGACCGGACTGTCCGCTGCTCAGAGAGACGTTGTACTTGTACCTAGGCTATAGGCTAGTATGTGGTGCCGCTGTGTTGTTATATTTATTTGTTGATCTAATAAATAACGTATGCCTCCAGGGGTTTAAAATATTTCAAAGCATCAAGTAGGCTAAATAATGTTCACTCTCCACATGTCATTGGTTAGTTTTTGTCCGATGGCCTACCTGCGATGTCGGACCTACAATTTTGGACCAACGGTAAACCAACATTGATTCAATGTCTTGTGTCTGCTTTGTTTAACTAAGTCAACATTTGTTTTATTCCTTTGAAACAGCATTCTCTTTATTTTGAAGATTTGTGCCACAGATCCATGATAGCGGTGGATCTCCACATTAATTTCTGTGGTGACAGTTTTATACATTCGGGGGGGGGGGGGGGCGTATCCCAAAATCTGTCTGGTCGGTATACCCATGGCGGACCTATTTTTGAACAAGGTTATTTCAAGCTTTGTCCTAATATGTGACACTATATAGGGCAGTTTGCATGTTTTTCAATGGGACTGATATTGAGCTGGTGAGGCCATACATGTATACTATGGTACCCCCTGGTGAGTAACTGATAACTAAACAGTGATGTAAGCGGTTTCTCATGATCGGAGACAATCCAATCAGCGCGCCCACATTATTCAATGCGTTGTCATGTAAACAGGAAGTTTGTTTTTCATCCCAGATTTGACAGGAGTTGACCCCCGTCATTCACAAAACTAAGCTTGACTTTTAAACAGTAACGTTAATATACAAAACATGGACAAATTCACCCAAGCTTTGATGTGGAAAAAAGTAACGTCACATACATTTTTCATATATCTACAGAACTTGTCATTTGTGATTGTTATCGTAGTTGAAACGGGAAACGCAGTCTGCACTGGCCACTGCCACTGGCACTGGCACTGCCCCCAGGGCCCACTGGCACTGCCACTGGCACTGGCACTGCTTACACTTTACAGTGCCAGTGGCAGTGCCACGGCACTGCCACTATATAGGGTCTAGACTAGTATAATAATAATAATAATAAAGACTTTATACCTAGGGTACAGGTATATACATCAACGTACAAAATCAATAAAAATTAAAAACATACACTGTCACTGATACATGCATGTATTGTATGTACCAACCCAATGAGCAATGCTCAGACTCAGAGTAGGTACTTTCAATAAATTTTAAAATTGTCCAATAAAATTTTGCTGAGCCTTTTTTCGTAACTGCCCACATGCTAGAATGAATAATTGACCACATTCCACAGTTTTCACTGAGCAAGAAAAATGCTGTGCCAGATTAAAATCTGAGCTAATTATAAAAACATCCAAAAGCTGTGACCTTAATTTTGCAAATTCCGGCAAGGATACAGAAGCCAAAACATCACCCAGACACTTGAACTTTTTGAAGCAGCTGAATAAAACTACTGAGATGTTGTATTCGTATATATCGGGTTTTAAGATACATCGGGGCACCCAAGGCCTAAAAAAAAATATTGTTTGTTTCCGATTTCCGACCGACCCTATCAAAACATGTGCGACCCAAATTTATTTTATGGATTTCCCAAAAGAAAAAAAAAAGTTATCCATAAGTTAAGGGATGAGTTACTTGGCTGTAGTCAAAGTAAAAATGTTACAAAAAGGAGAGGGGAGTTGAAAAGTGTCCAAAAAGCAACAAATCGTTACGTAGTGTAGGCCTACAAATAAGACATGCATGGAAGTGAATTTGGCACCAAATAAAATAATAAATAATTCTTACCTACCGATTGGTTGAAGTGACAAAAAATAAAATAAATTTCCTACCTACCCACTGGTTAAAATGACAACAAATCGGAAACAAACATATATTTTTTTGGCCCAATGAGTGCCCCGCAATACTGTAACAGAGCAAATAGGTCACACAACAATCAGAAATTTGGGCATAGCCCCAGGGTCATGAAAGAAGAAAAATTTTGATGGATTCTCATCCTTATAGCCATGAAACTTCCATTTTTACCCTCGGTGCGCCCCATGAGGAAGTGCAGGGTAGACAAAAAAACTTCACCCAGGTTTTACCATGGGCAAACTAGTGCAGCCTTCCCCAGGCATCTCAATTCTTTGAGATGCCCACATTGTTCTGTCCAAACGTTCTTAATGATGTCCTCCAGAACTTCCTCATAGGGCAGTGGACTTAGTCTATTTTCATTTTTTGCTTTTTTTTACAAAAATTTTAAAATGGCACCTGCGTAAAAAAAATTAGCAGAAGGGACCACAGCATGCCTGTTTCACTTACCTCTTCAAGCACTTGTTGCAACAATTATGGAATTAAAGGCGAGAGCTGGCACCATTTTTCATAATTGCGAGAAATCTAATGATGGGAACCCTCGGAAAAGGTGATAAAAGTGTCATTCGAAGAAAATTACTTTTTTAATTCTACAATAATGGCTTCATTTCTACCAGTAATAGTGAGCAAGAAGAACAAACAAACAGAGAAAAATATGTCTTTTATTGCAGTGTATCACAAATTCACATAAATCCTGAAAAAACACGAAAAACCCCATTATAATGACTGTTTGAATGTACCTATTCAGAGCATAGCTCATCCGCCGTGCCGTGGCGCCCTCATACATACCCAGGCCTTCAGATTTGAAAATTGGTGGCGGGTGAAATAAACCTCACCTCAAAGTGGTGAGGCAAGTGATCACTCACCATAGTTAAATGCAATGGCTAACTGGTTGATGAAAATTGAATAAAACCTATAAATTTGCAATTAATAAAAAATCTGACAAGATTAAGGTGAGCTGTATTTCGCTCACCTGACTTCACACTTGGGTGAGTTATGGTGTGCGTGAGCAATCACTCACGCCAAATCTGAAGGCCTGCATACCCCATAAACATTGGCACTGACTGCAGTCTGTGACTGTGATGTGAGTCTCTGTCTGTGATGGTCTGTCCCTGACTGAGTGTCAGACTCAGTGCAGTACCAGTGGCAGACCCAGAGCGTGGTTGTACGGGGGGGGGGGGGGCGGAAGGGTGGAGGCACTTGGTGCTAGCGCCAACGCCGCAGCAGAGCCAAGGCAGCAGCCGAGGCGAAAAAAGTTGGAGAGGGGTCCAGGGGCCCCGCAAATTTTGTAGCTACTAGAGCTGCTCTGAGATGAATTCTAAAGCATTCCTTGCACTTTATGCAGGGTTCCAATGGGTCATTGTCATTGAAAACGGGGAAATATCATGGGTTCCTTGTAGAAAATAACCTCGAAACCCTCTTCTAGAGCCCCACATAATTATTAGGCTTTTTAGAATTGCACTGCTAAGTCTATATATTGCGCATATATTATGAAATTTAAATTGCACTTCACAGTAATCATCAGAATCAGGTCTTGGCCTACAACCATTTTTGCATAAAATTAGATCTACAGACTAGTCATGCTAGTCTAGAATAATTATTTCAATATTTTATAATGATAAAACAATGCTGATAAAATAGGGCTACTTCAACTTTTTTTCGATGTATCTAAATTCAATCATGCTGTATATGTAGAATAGTTTTAAAGAAACCTTTTAGTAGTTCTAGCAGAAAAAAACCTTCTTATATCTGCCATTCTGTCTACAGGGCTTGGCAAATCCCGTGCCCAGACGCGAGTGTATGGATCCTTGGTTATACCTTGAATATATAACACCGGCATTATTATTGGTTATAGGCTACTGACCAGTGCTGAATCAGATAGCATCTATCTATCTACTGATAGCAGACTACCGCGGCTGTTGTCTCATCACGCTTGTAGGCCTACGCAAGAAAACACAAGCTGTTGACCCAGCGTTGATTTGATGTTGGGCCAGCGTCATAGATGGTGGGTCAATATCAAATCAACGCATTGTGTACCACAAGTTAGCTGTGTGTACCATGGAGACGCTGACTGACCTTACCTGCTTACTGCATGCATGCACTGTCTGCGAGTCTGACCTTTAACCAGCACCAATTGACCCTGCCGTGTTATCCATAGCTACTGGGTCAGTAATCAGGTAATTTGTGGCGTGATTTACCTGACACAGCGTGGCAATCTGGAATCTGAGGCTCATGAGTGCCACGGCACTGCCACTGCCCGGTGCAGTGACAGTCTGAGACTCAGAGTCAGAGTGAGACTGAGTGACAGTCTAACTCTCAGACGGCTGACTCAGTCAGTGACTGGTCAGACTACTCTCACTGACAGTGATAGTCATTACCCATTAGGCCTAGTGACACTCACACTGTGACTCTGTCTCAGACATGTCACTGTCAGACTCGGCAATCAGCATGCTCAGTCACACTGACACTCACTGACTCAGACTGACCTGCTCACTCAAGTTCACTGTCTCAGTCAATGACAGTTCTCACTGACTGATCTAGAAATATGGATGAATTATAATTATTATGGATATATTATAATTTAATTATTTTATATTATAATCATATATAATTATAGACATCAATCACAACAGTGTCAGTCACAGTGACTGACCTTGACCCTTAGAACACTGACCTATTCAATTTAAATTTTCACCTACTTGAAGTTGTGTCTCGCTACCCCGATCCACAACTGAAAATTTGTGTTTTTTGTTAAATTTAAGTCCTAACATAATCAGTGTTTCAAAATTGAAAGCACATTTTACTTTTAACATCTGGTTCTACAGGTGCCAATAAAAATGCAGAATGTCTACTGTAGTCGACATCAGTGTTCTATGGGTTGAATCTGATATTAGTAGTCATTACATTAATTTGGAGATAGACATGTATGTCTACTAGTAATCACTTAATTGTAAAAAAATGTGTTATAGAATCATAAATTAATCAGGAGTTGGACCAAGGTCTATTTGATTTATTTGGTTAGACCTACATTTAAATTGTTAATTTAGTGGGGCCTACTAAACTGCTAACATACCCGTACAACGACTGTACAGCACAGCTATTATCATGGCCCTTTAGCTGTTAATATTTAATTGTTCGAATTGTACTGTAAATTACTATAGATAGTACTAAGTAGGGCCTACTGTTGATGGAGTATGTACATGTTTATTTATTCACAAAAAGTTGTCTGCACACTATACTAGTAGTATAGCTATAGGCTATTCTATATGAATTACTATCACTTTAGTTACATATCTCATTTTTAAATCGCACATTTCATTAGCATTTGGCACACATAACTCGGCTGACTAAGAACATGAAATAACATTATATGTAGTCCTGACGACTAACAGTAGAAGAAGTAGCTTAACATGCTAAGGTGGATATGAATAAAGTGACATCAGCTTTACAGTGTACTAATTTTATTTTTTATGTACTGTATATGGTAATTATACATATCCGGTACTACTTACCGTACCGGGTATGTATGATGATTTTTTCAAAAAGAAATAATTTGCTTGATGCTGATAAAGCCACTTGATTTCTCTTGAAACTAATAACGTAAATCACGTATAATTCAGTCACCCCTAAGCTTGGTAGATTTAGTACTTTTTACTTCCTTTTTCTTGAGTAATGCCTAATTGTTGTTGGCAATTATAAATTCTCTTCACTTTGAGGTGAGGTCAATTTTGCCTGCATCTTGGTTAGGCTACTGTAGCAAATGAAAACCTGTAGTTTAACAGCCATGGGTATTATATTTTTTGCATGAATATTTTTTATATTGACTCCATCTAGGTGATTTGATATTTTTTTAGTTTACATTTATTTTTAAGAAAGAGCACTTAAATCTCATATGCAAGTTTTGTCACTTTATTTTTCACACTGTCCTTTTTAGGCAAGATTACTTTACAGGTCTCTTTACCATGTTCTTTGCATATAAAATGTAAATACATTTTTTCAAGTGTACCACTCAGTTGGCCTGCTGGTGAACAATGTTTCATCATGTTTATGGTAGAAAAAGCTTACGAATTACATTACATGTCATATCATAAAATATTAATGTAAGATAAACATTCTAGTATTAAGCATTTTTTTGTGTTTTGTGCTTTTTGTTAAAACAAAATTATATTCCAGACCCAGCATTATTGATACAAATGATTTTTTATATTACATGACTTTCAAATTCAATTCAACTAACAGTTCTTTTTATAATTGTTGTATTTTTTGCAGGAACATGTCCTTAAATTTAATCTGTTTATAATATTGATTAATATTCACAATTATCTAATATTCGAAATAACATTGTAAATCTGAGTGATTATGCACCAGCCAAAATATTATGCTCTTCAATTTCAAGTGCTATGGATAAAATTCAGATGCTAGATTATTGAATTAATATTTTCATCTGTCTCTCTTGTTACCACAAATTATCTTTGAAAGATGTATACCGGTATATATTTTATTTTGTACAAGCATATTTAAATATATGGTGCATAAGAACAACAATGATTCACCCAAATACCATTGCATGGAGTGAAAATAAAATAACAAAATGATCAAATTAGAGGTTATTGTGTTGTGTAAATATTACAAATTTACGGATTACATTTTTCAAAGCTTCAACTTATTATGAATACTCCCTATTGCCATGGCTTTGAAGCTGTGTTACAGCTGGGTATAAAATGTTGAGACTTTGCAGCGTTGGGGTGATGTCCATATATATTTGCCAAGTTTTCTTGCCAATGCATCAATCCCAATTATACAGAACTGAATTGATGATCAATGGGATTCAATGATTTTCTATCTTTGTATGTATTGGTTTACAATGAATGTTAGAACATATGGATTAATGTTTTATGACAAAATAATGATTTTAGAAGCTAAAGCTTGGTTTGTGGAGTACAGTACATGTTTAATCTAGTGATATTATATATTATAATGAATTTATTATACATAGATGAAATGATCAATTGAAAATATTACTGTACAGTGTAAAGTTCTATATTATTTCATGCACATACTGCTACAGCGTATCATCAATTCCAGTCGAAATAATAATTTTAGGCACAAATTTATTTGTAGACATACATGTAATAAGCTACTTAAATCAGTCTTGTATTCATTTGTGAATAAAATGTTTTCAAAGCTATAAGTAACATAACATGTACAACACTAAGATGCGATTGAGAGCTCAGCTGTCATGCACAATCTGCTCAGGACTTTCCCTTTAAGTGGTAATTCTTGAAGTACATACTGGTACTTTTAAAGTATGCTGAATCTGAGAGCGAAAAATTTGACTTTCCTGATCTTGTCTTGCAAATGTGTTCTCAACACAAATAGTGAAATTTTCAAATTTGAATCACAATTAGTCTTTTCTTTCTGCAACTAATTTCTTACCATTAATTGTAATTTGAGAATTATATTGTTAATATTTAAAGGAAGTAGAAAAATTACACTTTTTCTGACAAAAAAATCATGTTTTTGTTTCAAACTTGGAATATCTGCTTGAATATCTGATATACCTACATGTTATTTGGGTCTAGTGGATAAATATATATTAACACTTTCAGTGCTAGGATTGCCTTTTGATATCAAAAGTTGGTTTACATACTGAAAGTTAAAAATGTTGTTTTTTACAGGTATTCAAATGAAGCAAAACATTACTAAACTAGCAAACACAAAACATCTGTAAAACATTTTACAATGTCTGCCCAACGGCTTCGACGCTGGTCCAACAGTGTAGTACGAATGGTATACAAATTATGTTTTGTGTTTACTGAGAACTAAGACATTTATCACATTTTTAAAGTGACTGACTCTTTGTTTTTGTATTTTACAAGATAGTTCTGCATTGTAAGAGTTAATTTATTTTAATTTGATTTCTTTACAGATGGCATTATCAGGATCATCGCAACCCTTATCACCCCCTAGTGAGTACCAAATAAATCGCTTTTGCAATTTGAAATTTTTTTGCTGCTATTCATTTTAAGCTTTGATATTTTTTATGTCCAATTGTGTTTACAGTTAAATGCTGGTAATTATTAGGAATTCTGTAAATGTTTTGTCTGATGACTTGCCAGCGAACGTGATACATTAGGCCATTGTTGGCTCAATGTTGCCCCACTGTCTCTGGGGCTGGCCCAATATTTAGCCAGCAGTGGGTAAACGTATTGTGTGGGACCACCACCAATGTTGTGATACATACTGTCACCTTGGATATGAAAGGGTGTATCTACCACTTCCTGAAGTGGCAGATACACCCTTCCATATCCACGGGGACCAATTACATTGATCATGTGTGATATAGAAAACAGATTTCTGATTTCTTTACTCCTACCGCAACCCACAACGTCAGGTCTACGGGTAAAAATTATTTGTTTAATTTAAGACAAAGCATTTGCAAGTCTTTATGTTTAATCACAATTTTCATTATCGATCACAGTGATTTGCTCAGCGGGGATCGACTTTAGATGTCAGAATCTGACGCCTGTAGAAACAATAGAAACAAACAATTGGGCAACACAAAGGAGAAGCTCAGAACTATCAAATTTTGTCAAATCAATATCTAATTTCTTATTTATTGATCCTTAGCGTTTCTTTAAGCCTGCTGTGATACTTAACTGTTTTTGATTTCTTCAACTATGTTCCATTGGTTTTATACTAGCTTGCTCTGATATATATACCGTATCTCGCATCTATAAAACAGCATTGGTTGAACGTCTTGTGTTTGCTGTGCCCATATCATTTGTTGACTTTTATTAACCATTGTGCTGCTTAACCCTTTAAGCCCTCACGATTCATTAAAGCATCATTTTACATCCCTGAAAACAGACTTAATTTTCCTACAACTAACGGTTTTAGAAGGAAAATTTCCATGAAACTCTTTTACCAATACATTTTTTTTAATTTTTCACAAACTTTAACTCATCTTGATGACAACCATTTCGGTTTGAAAGGGTTAATGACAACACAATTTCCAGCTTTAAATTCTAAAAAATGTTTAGTTAATTTTAATTTTAAAATTTTATTAAAACAGACCTCCGAAATAGTTTTTTTTAACTGAGAATCTATCACAATGGTTTTTAGCTGAGACCTAGCAGAGCTCTCTATATTTACGCCGCTGTCGTCTGTAACACTTCGTTTCCGTTTAATATAGTCAAAGTTTCTCGAGCAATCAACTTCTAACCTGGCATTGCCAATCATGGGGGACAGACCTTATTAATTTTTCAAAAAAATCTGCCCACTTTGGTGGCCAAAAACCAGGTTTCCGGACCCTAATGTGAAATTTTTTTGACCACTTAACTTCTAACTTGGCATTAACACTCATGGGCGTTAAGGCCAGCCCTGATTAGTTTTTAACAAAAATCGGCCCATTATCAACACTTTGGTGGCCAAAAAACATACAAAAATCAGCAAAAAATTGTGGTTTTTGGGACGATGATGTAAAAAGTTTTTGACCATTCAAAGTTCTTCTAACCTGGCACTAACACTCATGGGGGTTAGGGCCAGACCTGATTAGTTTTTCACGAAAATCGGCCCATAATCGGCCCTCTGGTGGCAAAAAAAACATAAGAAAATCAGCAAAAAATGTGGTTTCCGGACGTTAATGTAAAAAAAGGTTTTGACTAAAGGACTTCTAACCTTACAATTGCATTTATGGGCATAATCTGCAGAACTGATTAACTTTTTGAGGATATCGGCCATATTGGAACTGATTTGTTGTTTAAAACATGTTTGAAAGCGTATGTATGTCATGTGTAACAGTAACTACATGTATAAGGGTCTAGCAGTGCTCACAAGGGTTAATCTACTGGATAGGGTGGGTTATCACTATGCCCAGATAATTTACAAAACATTGAGCCAACATTGGGCCAACAATAGACCAACACTGGTTGAATGTATTGTGTGTGCATGCGGGGGTATATAAAGTCTGGGGTACTGTATGTATGGATCAGGGAGAGAGATATAGAATTAAATATACTTATATTTTACCATGTTTACCTCTCGAGATCAGAAGTATTGATCAATTAACCCTTTTACCCTTAAAATCCTCGTGATGCATCATTATGCATCTCTGAAAACTGACTCTCATTTAGAGGTTTTAGAACGAAAATTTCCATGTGAACTGTTTTGATAATAACAACATACATGTATACACATTGTATGTATATTGAGATAAGTCGAATTTATTTGTGTAGAAATGCCAAAAGGTTCAAAGGTTGGGATCAAACATTAAATTTATATAATTTTCCACGGAATAGGAGCAAATTCATGATTTAGGTGTCTACTATACGATTTTCAGGTATGCCCGTGAAAAATCAAGAAAAAACCCATCAGAGATGCAAAATGATGCTTAGATTCATCGTGAGGCCTTAAAGGGTTAAGATCCGAGTTAAATGAGTTAAATGAGTCTAATTGAATTAAATCCACGTTGTTTGATGGGCGGCCCTTTACCATACACTTTTACCTTGCTGAAAAGCGATAATTTATCTAACTCACGGCCAATCATGAATCTGTTGAGATATACACAAACTACAGTCAGGCAAGGCATCGATCCCTATTGATTATGATATATGCCAGAGGATAATGCCAAAAATAATATGAACCATCAATCATAATGTAGATCTTGGCACAAAAACCTGCAGGGCGATTACATATCCAGCGAACTGGAACATTGATTTAACCCTTTCACCACTGAAGCCCGTTTTTATGTGCTGAATGCAGCACATAAAAACGGGCTTCAGTGGTGAAAGAGTTAATGTTGGCTCTGTGACCCTGGCCCAGCAACTTTAGGGGTCATCGTATCTGTCCTGTGTTGTAACTTGTTTTGATGTTGGGCCAGCATCAAATCTCGTGAACTGCTCTGGTATTGATCTGACCATACATAAGGTACATGTATATGCCAGGCATATATCCAGACAGTGTGACGGACCACCTGTGGCAGACATAACGACGGGAAGATCTTGAGAATTTCCCCATGACATGAGTCATGTCGTGCAGGCGATTATGTGCGGATTATGCATGTGACATCAGTGAGTATATTGATACTCATCAGTGGTTTATGTGATCAGTACGTGTGTACTGACACTGTGGAGTTTGTACACACGTGTACACCGGGATGTATGTATGCATACCTATGTTTTGTGTGCATAATGTAGAGCCTACACGTAATTCTGCGCTCTACCAGGGTCGCAAGTGTCGCAATCAGCCTACATGCACGTTTTGTGTGTACCCGTCTTTATCCTAGCTTTTTTATTCGCCTCCGAAAATACTGGGCCTTGGTACAGTATACTACCCGCCGGGTCTAGGGCCCGACTCTCTCAATAAATATGACAGGTTAGTGAAGGTTGTTTGAATGTCCGCTCAAATGATAAATTAAAATGCCTTAATATAAAATTGTGATTCATAGATTGGCCGGTGAAGAATTGGTGAAGTTGTAATGGGTTGCCGATATTCTTATCCTATTGCTTATGATGACATAATCGTCGCTTTACCTCACCTTCCGACGTTTATTGATCGTTCCGTTGACTTCCTGGCGCAGGCTTCATTGCATTTGGCTGCACAGCTAAAGAATACGAATATCTATTGGGTAAATAGCAGACGTGGACCAACATTGGTTCATTGGAACATTGGTTCATTGTCTCATGTTTGCTGGGTTTGTTGCTTTCAGCTAGATAATGATTTTTCATTAATCTATCGATAGATTTTATCGTGCATTAAAAAAAATCTTTATGCCTCGCCGGTAATAATAATAATTGTGCTCTAAAATCCACTGACAACAGTATATACCGGTACTCAATCTTGATCACAAATGTTGGCAAATAGTTATTATGCATCCCCTGGATGCATGTACATGTATGTGTTCAGTAGATAGCCGCCGCCGCCGCTCGCCTCATCTTGTGAACGCGAAATATATGGAACCGCTGGTCCGAATCACTCGTAATTTTGTATGTACGTCATAACACGATCATCTACTAGTAAAACGAATTAAAAACCGCCTTATGTGATAGTATGATAGTTGTGCTTAGCGCTTTAACACTTTAAGCGCGGGACCGTCTTTATCTTTCAGAATCCGACGTGTGTAGATATTTATTAACAGATAAAAATATTTAAAATAGCCGTAGACCCATAACATACACGGAAAAAGCTAACCTAAGACATTTCTGGTCATTTCAAATTGAAAAAACCCTTTGGTCTACCGTATATCGCTCTTTGCCATTTTTGTTCAATTCGGCTTTTGAATGGCCTGTGCTGAGTTCGAATCCTGGTCTGGCACGATGGTGCAAATAGTTAATACCATGGGGGTGTTCAGATTGATTTTTCGTGGCGTCTGCAGTGCTGCTTGTACTAAATAAAAACGCATTTCGGATAATATAACGGATATTTCTGGGCATAATCATGATAATGCACCTTAAATGCAACACAAAGCTATTATATAAGTTCACAGCATTTGTCGTTTCTGTTACCAGGTCGAAGTCGCCCGTCACCTCCGTTCAATTCACAATTTGAGTCACATCATCTCATAATCTGGCGAGACAAGCAGAAAGGCGACCAGATACTACGGGTGAGTACCATCTCTAGATTAGTCTCAGTCAGACTTCAGCCAAGCACTGTGTCAACGTTCGGCAATCGTCTCCGATGCTTCTCCAACGTTGATCCAGCGCTAGATTTTACATAATGAATATAATCGGAAATGAATCGTGCCACGCATAAAAAAATCCCTGATTTAATCAGGGATTTTGTTAATGCATGGCGCGATTCATTTCCTGACACTCTGATTAACCCCGCAACGGAATGTAATATCGATATATCCCAGCAAACAGGATATGTTGACATCATGTATTTTCAATGTTAAGCCACCGTCTGCGATGCTGGTATAACATCAAACCAACATCGGCTCAACATCTCCTGTTTTTCAAAATAAAGTCGTGTGAAAACTGGTGCAAACGATGGTTATTGTATTTCATACAGCACACGTGTGCTCAAGGACTATATGGTGCTCGCCTTAAGGCTCAGTGCACCATATTCCCTTTCACAAAAAATGTAAAGATTTAAAACGGCTCCAAGGAATGGATTTCCTCTCGTAATAAATATTATTTATCATTGAATCAAGACGACTCTTCTACTTTAACATGTTTAAAATTGAATAGCTGAATTATTTAGCGAGGAAAGAATTCCTCAGATTATACCCAATATATGAATAAACACAAGACATTGAGCCGATTTTTGTTTAATATTGGCCCATCCTCTGCGACGCTGGCCCGACATTAAACAAACAGCGGCTTAATGTCTCGTGTGTTCTTGGTGATAATAAAAAATGCTGATATGGCCATTGCAGTTGCCTCCAGTGTCGGAATACCAGGTTTGTATATCCCTCTTTTAAGTTGTCACGCCAATTCCCCACTAATCAGTTCATTAATGCTATGCTACACGTACATCCCAGCAAGCACGAGGCATTGA
Organism: Flabesymbios commensalis; assembly: GCA_964017125.1. Classification (NCBI taxonomy): domain Eukaryota; kingdom Metazoa; phylum Annelida; class Polychaeta; order Terebellida; family Flabelligeridae; genus Flabesymbios; species Flabesymbios commensalis. Next base: position 35,164,086 of record OZ024910.1, on the reverse strand, counting down.
TCCAAGGTCGGTCTAATGTCGGGCCAGACGATGATCCAACATTAGACCGACATTGGCTCAATGTCTCGTGTTTGCTGGGATGTGCTGTAACATGACTGATTGGAATTACATAAAATGTATGCATGTATGCTTTTCATTATGGAATTAATGATTTTATTACATTTCTTGGTGCGTTATTTTCTCGATACCATGACAATTTGATTAAAGAAAATACGCGGTTTGTTTCGTGTTAAATTGAGACAACCAAAATATTGTCTGGCACATCACGAAAATTGCGTCTGCGATACTTGTGCCTGAAAATGTGTTCTGCAGTTAAAAGTACCAAGCGAAACAATGTTGGTTTTAATTTGTGCCACCGTCGCTTTAATCCATCCATAAAACTACGGAACTGACGTATAATTCTTTGATCGATTACTGTGCCACATTCTGCGACGCTGACCCAACATTAAACCACCATTGAATTCCCATATCCTGTTTGCTGAGATCCGCATTTTCAAGTGGGTGAGATCATCGATTTGATGATCACGTCATTGCACATTGGTTGGTCTGAGCTCAGGTTACAGGAGGTGTTTGACCATGGAGATAGTAGAGTATCTCCATGGTTTGTCTCAATGTTGAAGTAATGTTGGGCCAGCGGCGGTGTCAGTGGACCACATTGCAGCAACGTTGGCTTATCACGCACGGGATGAGTTGTGTGGCAGGATTAAAATATCAGCAATTAATTCACCACAGACAATACACTGCCTGCGCTATTATACTGCACCGGGAACGCTAATAGCCGCAGGTAAATTAAGCTGCTTAGGCAAAGATAAAAGAAAGTAACTGCTTACTTTTCAATTGAGCAGTTACTGTCGTTTGTATTTGTGCAGCAGTAAATAGTTTTATTGTATTCACCAGGTGCCGCTACTGGCGTGGCGTCTCTTTATGATGCAGGCCGTCATTGCGTCAGCACAACGTGTATTCATTCCCCAATAATAGGCCTATATCATGTATAAATAATAGCGCTGGATCTATATTATGGTGGGAATTGCAAGCAAGTACAATATATCCTTACATGGGATCGATGCACTTGTTATTTTTTATTCACGTTTTTGTAATGATTACAACGTCATATTTACCGAGCTATAATCGTGACAAATGTACCATTTCCACTTTCTGTCTCACTAAGCGAAATTCGACACAAGCGCAATCCCAGCTTCAAATGAAAAAAGATCACAACTCCTGTGATATAGACATGTAGATTTCCACCGCAATTTCAACCTCACAGTGAACGGCAATTTAAAAAAAATATTCGAGATCAATATTATTTAAAGCTTAAAACTTTCTGATCTCGATAGTTTGTTGACCATTATTGAGTCTCCACCCACTATGTTTGTGGAGACATATTGTATTAGTGTTGTCTATTGTTGTTAATATTTTCATTATTTAACAATTTGACGATGTATGTATACGCTCTTTAATCGCCAATCATGCGATCTTCACGATTTTTGACACTGATGGAAAACCCCAGTTGAGTTCGAAAAGCAGTTAATTTATACAAGATGCTCTACCTTACAAATCGATGTAATCGCTCTCTAGTCGCTAATTAATATTCATGGATCCGATCTTAGATGCGATTAGATGGATTACCCCGGTTAAAATCAAATATTTTGCATAAATCCACCAAGATGGCTGTCATGTGATGGTACTTCGATTAAATGCAATTGGCAATAAACTTTCAATAATGTGGAAGATGGAGACTTTAATATTTGACATGCAAATGTAACGTCTAGTTTTAACCATGACGCAAATATTCTGTCAATTAAAGTGATTTTATAAAGTTCATTAACCATTTGAAGCCTGAATCCCATAGTCATCTCATCCACTACAAGCCGCGAATTGCTGTCGCAATTCTCGACTAGTAGTGGATGAAGATGATTTGATGTGGTTTGAAAATTAAAGAAAATTGTCATGTATTGGTAAACCAGTTTCATGGAAATTTTCGTTCTAAAACCCTCGGTTGTAGGAAACTTAAGTCTATTTTCAGGGATGTAAAATGATGCATTATTGCATCGTCAGGGCTTAAAGGGTTAAATCACTTTTATTGACTGATATGTACGTCATGGCTGGTATGGGACGACGTCCAATGTTGAGAGGTTGATCGGGTGACCAGTCAGGGTCAAGTCTAGGGACAATAAATACATAACTTGAGCAGCAGAGTAATCTCATTATGTGATATTACACTCATAAAGTACTGGTCAGAATGCGTTTATAATCCATGAAATGTCTTTATTATCAGTCACGGCAAGGTCTCTCGTCACAAATTGACTCTCCAGTCAAACAGTCACTCCACCCCTGCGATGTTATTTTACTGCATACGTGGCTGACCTTTCAGACCATTTACACAATTACATCTGTACTACTAGGCCTCTCCCAGCAGACTCAAGACGGTGGCCCAAATGTCGGCGCAATGGTGGGCTACCGTCTTCGAGGCTGGCCCGACATTGTTTTATGAGAGTTTCAAAGCTAATAAATTTGTATTTTGTGGCAGATGCCGAATTTGGGGGGAAGTCTGACATGAACATAACTAAATCGTAAGCTGGAATTGCTCACGCACTTTCCAACTTCAAACGAACGAAAAAAACTAACTGATATTGACAATATTGTAAGACGTCTGAAACGTTGTCCCAATATCAAATAAACACTGACCAAGCGTGTAATTGGGTGGCTGAGTCCGATAAAATGGTTGTATGTCGTGGTCCTAGTTGATAGAAAATTCTCGATATGATAAACATGTATTTGATAACTGGACAACTGACCTCAGCTGACCCGCCCAGTAAACACAAGGCGTTGAACCAATGTAGTTTTAATGTTGGGCCAGCGTCGTAGACGATACGCCAACAACAACAACAACGCCTTGTGTTTATTGGGTGGCCATTACCACGGCAGGGCGTATCCAGGATTTGAGTGAGGGGTCCCCGATTTTCACCCTTAAAACGCCTTTATATTTTTGTATAAACCATGGAGACAATTCAATTTGAAATCATCATATATGTCTTAGTTAGCTGTTTCCGCTTCATTTGAATACGTATTGTGATGGCTCTACGGCCATTATAATTTTTTTTATTTTTTTCAGTGCGCGGATCGACTATAGACGGCCAGAATCTGTTTAGACGTCAGATTGTGATGTTTAAAGTCTGTTCCCGCGCTGAGAGGTTTAAATGAGGGTCCACGATTATTAATCAAGAGTTCGTCCTTTCTTTATCCTTTACCTGATCTCTTATTCGCCCTATATACATTTCACTGCAGGAATAATTTCTCAGCGTTTGCAAATCTTTAGACGGACACAAATCGCTGTCACAATGGTTGCCGAATGCTGGGCCAACGTCGATGACGCTGTCTCAGCATTGCTTCAATTTTGTTCCGACATTCGGTGTCCTCTACGGCTGCCGTAGAATGCGTACGTGACTTATCAGGCTTGTGAAAGTGGACTTCTGGACCAAGTCCTCAGCAAACACAATACGTTGACCCAATGCGTGGCTAACGTTGAGCTGACGTCTGCGACGCCGGTCCAACATTAGGTCAACATCGGGTCAATGATATCTGGTATCATTCTCAATGATATCGATAAAACTCTATTTAAAGATTGCCAGCTGAGGGCGATGGCTATAAACAGCACCAGAATATGATTTTCAGATAAACACGAGCTGAACCGCGGTTGTTTTAATGTTGGGCCAACGTCGCTGACGTTGGCCCAACATTAAAACAACAGCGGTCCAACATCCCGTGTTTGTAGGGGTTTATAACAGCACCCACTCATCTTATCATTTGCCGCCTGCGAAAAATGCGGTCAGTTTTACTCCCGATAAACTTTTACCGGTAACTCGACTGACCGTGTTCTGGGACGATTTTTATCCCCCGCCCGTAGGGGAAGGGGGATTTTAGTCGCGCCAGGATTCTGTCCGGCGTCTGGCGTCCAGCGTTACGTTTTCTTGTGGGCGCAAAAAATACTGGTCAATTTTTTTTGAAATTTTAACATGGCATTCCTAGCAACATGGGGATATGCAAGTGATTTTTTAGAGATGCTACCAAAATTCAGAATGGCCGCCAGAGGTCAACTCTAAAAAATTTTGTGGGCATAAAAACTCTTAAAACTTAAAGTCAGAAATTATTCAAATTTTACTATGACATTCCCCCACGATATGGAGATGTGCAGGTGACTTTTTCAAGCTTTTACTGAAATTCAAAATGGCCGCCACAGATCAACTTTGGTTAATTTTTTTTAAATTTCAAAAATCACATTCCTAGCAACATGGGGATGTGCAAGTGACTTTTTAAAGATGCTACCAAAATTCAAAATGGCCGCCGGAGGTCAACTCCAAATTTTTTTGTGGGCGCAAAAACTCAGTCAGAAATGATTCAAATTTTATTATCACATTCCCCACGATATGGAGATGTGCAAGTGATTTTTTTAAGGTTTCACTAAAATGCAAAAAGGCCGCCATGGATAAACTTCATATTTGTTTGTGGGCGCAAAAACTGAGAAAGTGAAGTCAGTAATAATTCACATTGTACAATCACATTACCCACCATCTGGAAATGTGCGGGTGATTTTACTGAAATTTAAAATGGCCCCTACAAAACGACTTTGTAAATATTTGTGACCGCAAAAAGTCTAACCTAATTTATGGCGGGGGATGATATAGGACTTCAGGCCTCTTGTTAGAGTTATGAGTTGGTCCAAGTGCTATACATGCATGCATGCATGCATTGAATTCATCGGTTAAACTGGAGTCAGGACATAACTATCACAGCTCTTCACCCTTGCAAAACTGAAATATTTTTGTATAAACCATCTTGTCTAAACACTAAATCTGCTTCTAACGGATAGAAAACACCTTTATTTTTCAGCGTCTGCCGTTTTTGACCGATAAGAGGACAGTTTCTTTCTGGCATTGCCGCCACATATCCTCTATCCCTATGTTATTATGTGTTTACACGTGGCGCTGTAGTCTGTACCCAAGCAAACACAAACATTGATCCTATGTTGTTTCAACCCTTACAGTGCGGGGATCGACTTTAGTCGTCAGAATCTGACGTCTGTAGACGTCAGATTCTGACGACTAAAGTCGATCCCCGCACTGTCGGAATTATAACATTTCTAATGGCCGTAGACACATAACATAGGTATTCAAATGAATCGGAAAGAGCTGACGAAGACACTCATAATGATTTCAACTTTTGGTCCCCATTATTTAAATACGAAAGTTTTTCAGCGCCCTAATGGGATCAGCTTTAAAATAGCATTGGGTGAACGTCTCGTGTTTGCTAGGAGTTAGGAAACCTGCATCTGAACATGGAATTCCACTTGGTCCATTAGTGAGTGTGGCTGTGGAAATTCTGACGACATCTAGAAGTGTTTGCTGTGTAACATGGTACGTCTATAGACTGCCCAGGAAAGACAGAAAGTTAAACTACAGTTCTACGTATGTTGAACCAGCGTCGCAGATAACGGTAACCATGGTTTAACGTTTTTTGGTGCAAGTCCAATTGAACCGAACAATATTTACGATTTCAACTCCTACAAGGCTGAAATATTTTTTTGATAAACTATGGAGACCGAACAATTTTTTTTTCAATTTGAAATCATCATAAATGTCTTAGTCAGCTCTTTCCCATTCATTTGATTCATTTGATATATATATTATGGGTCTACGGCCATTAAGATTTTAATTCCTTCAGTGCGGGGATCGTCTTGATACGTCAGAATCTGATGTCTGCAGATTCTGACGTCTCAAGACTTTCCCCGCGCTGAAAAGTTTGTGTTGAAATTTAAAAAAAATAAAAAAATAAAAAAAAAGCGTGAGTTGAAGGGCTCTTGGACCACTGTCAGTCCTGTTTATGTGTATAGTTATAGTCCAGGCAATCTAGCATAAAATAGGCGGATATGGGATTTGGCCCATATTAAAGCCTGATTTCGTGGATGTTTTGTATGTATGTACATGTACATGTACATCAATTGGCAGATGATTTTAGCGGCTGCCTGTATGTACATGATTCGTGATGGTATTCTAGTTTAAAGGTATTCCGATGTTAATACCTTGTTGTGTATGATAAGATTGGCAGGTTATTTTTGCCCCTGGATAGGTAATAGACTGTAATTGGCATGATAACTTGGCATTTAGATGCCGAGTTGGCGTCCTGCTGACATACATAATGATATTATCATATGTTATTATACCATGTATATTATGATGACTCTATAAATAATGACAGACAGACAAACAAAATTTTTATTGACGTAAAAAGTCCTCATGGACTTATTTGTCATTTGTAATGTATGATACCGCGATACACAACTTCAAGTGGTTGAAATTTACTCCTGCTTGTTTAATTTGATTCTGTGACCAGAACAATCTCTCCCTATCGGCACGAGAGGGACCTAGTACGGTCTCGTGGGTGGGGCACTGGTGACAGCATGGTTTAATTTGGGCACAAATATTTGCAAATTTTGATGTTTAGACACACATATTTTATTCACAATAACAGTGATTTATTTAGTCGACTAATAAAACAGATTTAAAACGATAATAGCCGTGATCGGCGGGATAAGTTTAACCCTTTAACCGCCGGTGCCGCATATATTCGTGTTTTCGTTTTTTATTAGCACATTATGTACCACTTTTTAAACATGTTAAAGATAAAATGTGACATCAATCAGCAATATTTGAAAACAGTTGACCTCCATATTGTCAAATCTGAATAATTTTCACTCACTTGAAGTTGTGGATCGCGTCAGCGAGACACAACTTCAAGTGGGTGAAAATTCAGATTGAATAATTTGGCGGTTAAAGGGTTAAATCATGTATAGCCGTTAAATTAAATGTAATCATGTTGCACTCTAACGGTTAATTTAATTTGAGAAAGCTAAGTTTAACCCTTACAGCGCGGGGATCGACTTTAATCGTCAGAATCTGACGTCTGTAGACGTCAGATTCTGACTAAAGTCGATCCCCGCACTGTAAGAATCAACATTATTTCTAATGGCCGGAAACCCATAACATAGGTATTCAAATGAACCAGAAAGAGCTAACTAAGACATTTATCAAATTGAATAAAACCCTTTGGTTGCGATTTTTTTTACAAAAGAATTCAGCGCTTTAAGGGTTAACTTTTCGGCACGGACCGTCTTTATACATGCATGTGTCAGAATACCATGGTCTCCATGGTCTTTACAAATTATATTTCAGTGTTGTAATGGTTACATTCAGGATGTCACTCCATACTCATCGAAAAATCACCCGCTGGAGATAGTTTTTTACCACTTTTTGGGATTTTTTTATTTAGCACTTGAATGGTCATGGTGTTTTTTTTTATCCTCGCCCCATATTCATGTGCAAGGTCAAGATGAGCAAAATAATTTAACATAACAATTTTCAAAAAATCTTACACACCCTAATCAATTGATCTTACGTGAAGATAAAGTATTACTCAACTGAAGCTACCGTTAGCCCAGTGTAGTCAGATCATTTCAAGTATGTATTTGATGTAGATTATCCGGCCAGAATGTGTTAGAATTGACACTATTGTTTTGGTTAGTTACATGTAATCAGATAACTGAAGTAATGAGTGCAAAGTCAGACAGCTGTAACTGTTACCCAGTAAACGTGAGACATTGTTAGGTCAATATTGGGCCACCGTCTTCGACGCTGGCCCAGCATTGACCTAACATAGAGAGAATGCTTGCTGGGTGCTTTCTTGAAGTTACTGCTCTACACTTTTGCACGACAAACAAAAGCAAAGAACAGCAACTAGACAAGTAAGCAGTTGCTGTTGTTTGTCTAAATTGCAGGTCTTGTTACACGGTAACAACAGTTGCTGTGTTTCCGTTCTCTTGAGAATTAATTTGAAGTTCATGATTATTAATTGGTAGAAAAACAATGGGTTCCTGTATATGATTGAATTCGGTTCAAGGCTAATTAACCCTTTCCCTGCGGGTGACACTTATTTGCATCTTCAAACTCCAAAACAGAAATAATGATGTGAATTTTAAATAGAAATATTGAATATTTAACATACATGTTTAATGTAACATATAAAAAGATAAAATTGGAAACCTTGAGGGCGTTTTTCATTCATTTGATGCTGGCAATTGCTCAAGTGATGCCAGCTTTAACTAATAAATGAATGTAAATTAAAAAGGACTTATCCAACACACACTGGGGCATTAAACAAAGGTCGGTTTAATGTTTTTAATCGTGTTGCCTGTTTGTCGGTTTTATCGTGTTGGAAATGCAGAACTTGACCAGTTAAAATCGAATGTTAAGTTCATTTTCCAGACGATATCTCGGAAAGTGTTTGCTAAATTGTTTTCATAGTGCGAACACACACGAACAAACACCCTTTAGGTAGATGTGCCTTGTTGGGGGTTATGACCTTCGACCTAATTTTTTTTACCTTTGATTTTGAGGTCATATTGCCTTTAATTGATGGCGGGGGATAAGTTCGGTTTCCAGACGATATCTCGGAAAGCGTTTGCTGGATTGTTTTCATATTGCACACACATTCCTCAGGGGGTGTAGATGTGCCTTTTTGAAGGGTTATGGGTTTGTTTCCACACTAAAAACAATAGACTTCAGCTAAATAAGCTTTGAATTAGTTTTTTTAATTTAACAATTATTAATACATACAACCCGAAATGAAGCAAATTCGTTGGCATTTGTGAATTTTTGACATGACCATTAATTACCCTGATAACCGTGCAGCAGAGTCCTTAACCCTTAGAGCACTGATGTCGACTTTATTCGTACTTGTGTAGCCAACCACTCAAAATAAAAATGTCTTGTATCTTATCAGTTAAACTTCATTATGATAATATGATGCCTCCTATATTTTGCAAATCCGTGTAGTTTTCAGTCACTTTAAGTTGTGGATCGCGATAGCGAGACATAACTTCAAGTAAAAATTCGAATTGAATATCTCTGGGCTCTGGGGTTTAAAACCCAAGAAGCGTGATTATGGGTCGGGAGATATGTTGTATCCAATTAGGGCGTGCACACTGATCGATTGTAGGTCTGGAAGGAGGTTTGATCCGGATCGATGACAGTTTAGCTGTCATCCCAGCAAACGTCAGACATTCAGTCAATGTTGGGTCAATGCAGGGCCAGCGTCGCAGACTGTGGGACAGCATTGCGCCGCAATTAATTGAATGTCCACCCCTCCAGGCGTATTGGTATGTATGTGTACAATAGTACATGTACCTGAAATCCAGGAGCCTCACTACAGGTACATGTACAGTATATACCCACTGCGGCCAAGCAAAACACCAGATGTGGAACCAGTGTTGTTCCAATTTTGGGCCAGCGTAGTAGACGATGGGCCAGCATTAAACCAACATTGGTTAAACAATCCAATATCAACCTTTTTCCTCCTGGACCTGTACATATACTCTATACATGTGTATCAAACATAATTTTCAAGAAAAAATTGTGTCAAGTAACCCAGCAAACAAGAGACAGTTTTCCAATGTCGTTTAAAATGTTGGACATAATGTGTATAGTATAGCATACATATATACAACATTATGGTTCCATGCCTCGTGTTTGCTAGGGAAATGCCACTGAAATAACTCAGGCCAGCGGCAGACCTTCAGCACTGACGTCACTACAGTGTACACAACATTAAGTGTACGAGCTGTCATAATTGCAGGGTGATAATTATGCGTGTAAATGTATGGATAATAATATGTATACCCAGCAAACACGCAGCATTGGATCAGTGCTGGTTTAAAATTGGTCCAGCGTCTGCGACGCTGCCACAACATCAAACCACCACTGATCCAGTGTCTCGTGGTTGCTGGGAATAGATTTGTGATATTAAAAGTATCAGCTCTGCCCCAACACTCGTACGAACGTTCTAAAATCGTTAATACGGCGTTCGTATGGGTCACCGAAATATTTTTGTATAAACTATGGAGACCAAGGTTTTTTTCAATTTGAAAGCATCATAAATATCTTAGCTCTTTCCGCTTTATTTGAATACCTATTCTATGGGTGTACGGCCATTAGAAATAGTTGTACTCTTACAGTGCGGTAATCGACTTTAGGCGTCAGAATCTGACGTCTACGGAGCGGGACGTCAGATTCTGATGTTTAAAGTCTATCCTCGCAACCCTTTCACCGAAAGAATTTTAAGAAAATTATAAGGGCCGTAGATCCATAACATAGCTATTCAAATGAAGTGGAAAGAGATAACTAAGACATTTATGATGATTTCAAATTGAAAAAGACCTTTGGTCTGCATGGTTCATACAAAACTATTTCAGTGTTGGGTTTAAGGTATTGGGTGTCAAAATCTCCCAATCTCGCTGTTTGCTCTTTCTCACAAAAATCCTGTTTCCGCTGCTTTCTATACATGTTGTCTATAAACCTGCCTGCGGTGTATTTTTATTAATTAATTCTTACCTTTCTTCGGGGGTGCTGTAATAATCTTCTTTTGAGGATTAGTCTAGATGTTGGCCAAGGGCTATATTTACGCTGGGCCACCAGCTCCAATCCCAATGATCAATGTTGCCCAACGTTAAGGCAACGTTGTGGTTATTGCGTTGAGGCAATGTTGTGGTAACTGGAAGGATAATCGCACAATTGTGGGATGATGCTCCGATGTCAGATAGTTCACACTCAATGAAAATAACCTTAAAAGGGTTGTTTTTTACACCCCTGATGCATCTATTACACCCCTGATGCATCTATTAGTTTAATTTTGTTGATATGAAATATTTACAGTTGCACAGTCGCTTCTAGAGCTATTAATGTGCAGTGTAGGCCCTAGTTATTTTTAGTACAAAAAAATGAAAGTTAGTTTCCACACACCTGATGCAAAATAGTGATGAATCAGGCCTTCAGATTTGAAAAATGGTGGCGAGTGAAGAAATACTCACCTCAGAGGGGTGAGGCGAGTGATCACTCACCATAGTTTAATGTAATGACTAACTGGTTTGATGAAAATTAAAAAGTGAACTATAAATTTGCAATTTTAAAAAAATCTGACAACACTGAAGTGAGCTGTATTTCGCTCGTGAACGTGACTTAACACTTGCGTGAGTTATTGTGTGCATGAGCGATTACTCACGCCAAATCTGAAGGCCTGGGTAAAAGTCAAATCGCGATGATGGTTTTTCTTCGCCACTGGCATTTCCGATAGGGGTTGATTTCATTATGTATCTGACCTTTATAAGACATTGAATATCTTCGCCTGGTTGCAAATGCAAACCAGACATTAACTCCATTATGATTTATTTCGCTTGTTACATGTACAAGTCGTGATTGTTCTTTGTTTTTAACAAATTTCTCACGTTTCAACCTGGAATTTGGCCTAAAAAAACCCATGCATTGGAAAATCATAGAATTTAAAAAAAGGCCATTTTCATGTAAAAATCATTGAATTTTGTTTCAGTTAAATACGTTTTTTTTTCAATATCAGAATACATTTTGCAGAATTTATTCTTTGTCACTTGTGTTTCATTCTTAGCCTGATATTTTGACTGCTGGTGGTTGCATGTGTCCAAATTTTTTGACGTAAAAACAATCTAGGCGAATACTAACAATTCAGGTAAATTACATACACTGATGCAGCCAAAACGGAATTGAGCAACCTGGAAAAATAACCTAGTATCATGGAGTTGTGTTTTTAGTTTTGCGTGAGAACCCTGTATAAGCCATGGGGACTAAACGGTTTTTTCCATTCTTATAGTGCGGGGACCGTTTTTAGACGTCAGTAAGAATCTGACGTCTATAGACGCGCTGAGAGGGTTAAAGGTTGTAAAAAGACAATCTAGTAACAAATTAACTTCGTAATAATGTATTATGTAGCCAACGGGCTTATTAACCCTTATCCCGCTAAGGTAATATATTTTCACCCACTTGAAGTTGTGTCTCGCTACCGCGACACACAACTTCAAGTGGATAAAAATTACTCATATTTGTTTCATTTGAGACCAAAAATTTTGAAAATCTTGCTTTTTTAAACACTCACTTTCTTAATAACAGTGATTTAAATTAATAATCTAATAAAACGGATTTAAAACGAATTTTGTCGTGACAAGCTCTAATAGCAGTGTGAGGGTTGACAGAACCCCAATATACACGTGAATATCATTATCACACAAACGAGATTGTGAAATAATTCTCTATTTATATGAAAGGGACTGGCCCAGGCTAAAATCATAAAAAAATCGGTGATTTTATTTTTGCTTCTTAATATGACCATATGATGTAAACATGTAGACTAGAACTGCAGAAGTTTTATAATTTTTGTGCTGCACATTCACCAGTTAGGCTAGATATAGAGACGAAATTCCTGATTTCTAATTATTGACAACCATGTCAAAAATTAGAAATACGGGAATTTCGTCTCTATATCTAGTCTAACTGGTGAATGCGCAGCAGAAAAAATAAAAAAACTTTTGCAGTTCTAGTCTATCATTATGGACATGTTTACGCCATATGGTCATATTAAGAAGCCAAAATAAAATCACCGATTTTTTTATGATTTTAGCCTGGGCCAGTCCCTTTAATCTATTATCTTATTATATAGCTTTATTATCATAAAGTTATTGCGAAACGTAGCCACCCGCCAATCTATTGAGCCTATTAACTCGGATGTAATTGTCCTTTGTCACCAGCAAACACCAATGTTGGCTTAATGTTGGTCCACCGTCTACGACGCTGGCACAACATTGAGCCAACATAAATGGTTCAGTGTTTCGCGTTTGCCGGGTCCGTAATATCCAGCTAGATGTACACCGAAATGGAATCAGGTCGTAATAACTTGGCAAGCCCTCAACTAATATTGTCGTTGGTGTCAAAACACGGACGTATCATTTGACTTATCCCCTCACTTACCTCCGTGAGCAGCGGCCCAATGTGATCGCGATGCTGTTCCAATATCAGACTGGCTGGTACAGCATTGGCACAACGTTGAACCAATTGATTTCCCTTCGTGAGATAATATGTATCATGTATGAATTTATTGTACTCTGCACTGTTTTTATTGTTTTGCATCGGGCTGGTCATCCCCAGTGAACATGCGCTAGTTTAATGTTTGACGTTGGCCCAACATTGACCCAACATAGGGTCATTCAATGTCTTGTTTTTGCCGAGTCAGTCACGTCTTTTTGTAGTGCTCCGTGTTATTTGTTGTTTTAAAGAATTTAACCGTTTACCTGCTAGAGACGCGCATGCTTCTTCATCTGGAGACATTGAATTAACCCTTGTACTGCTAGGCCCGTATATGTGATAATGTTTTAACCCTTACAGCGCGGGGATCGTCTGTAGCTTGAAAGATAAAAAAATGCCGCACCTGAAAATCAAAGCGTCTTGAGCTTCACTTTGATATGTACAAGGGGGGAGGGGGGTTTGCAGTCTCTAACCCCTTGATGAGATCACCAATGTCGACTGTGGAGTAGCCATTTTGTGTCTTTTTTATCACCTGTATGTGTATAGGGGCCTAACTAGTTTGAAAAAAATAAGTTTCGCTGATAATTTTTATCTGTTTATGGCCTGTGTCCGGACTTAAATTTCACAAATCACTTTGAGCAAGGAAAATATCTGATTCTATTTTGCTTGCTTAAAGATAGAGGCAGTTGGGGTACAACTAAACCAGAAACAATACATAGAGTGGTCTGTAGCTTTAAGTGGATATCTCAAAATGAGGTTGATTTTTCGAAACTGCTAATTGTACACAATGTAAACAGTAACAGCCTTAATGCTAAATGGATAAGACAATCTTATCTTGACCCCGCGACAAATATCTATGGGAACAGAACGATAATGATTTTTTACATCTTTACTTCTGCAAGTTTTACGGGGTTCTCAGCAGATATAACACTCAGACTCAATTAAGTCTGGCAATACATTTATTTGTATTTGTATTTTTAATTCAGCTTGTGAGTGTCCATGCGAAAAGTTGCTGTAACCCAGCAAACAAGAGACATAGAGCCAATGCTTGTTAATTGTTGGGCCAGCGTCGCAGACTTTGGACCAACATTGTATTTAACTAACTAGGTCTCTGGCAATCTATGTGTCTCTGAAACACGGCGACGGTCATACTTTATTTCTTTACTTTTTCAGCGCAGAGACCGACTTTATACGTTATGATCTTATTTCTGAAGTATGTCCCTGCACTGAAAGAAATTAAGTTTTTATAATGGCCGTAAACCCAGACCATAGGTATTCAAATGAAGCGGTAAGAGCTAACAAATTGAAAAAACCCTTTTAGGCTCCATAGCTTATACCAAACTATTTCAGCGTTGTTAGCCTAACAACGCTGAAATAGTATAAACTATGGAGACTAAAGGTTTTTTGGGTTGAACATGTAGTATTGATATCAATAAGTGCGCACGATATTTACTGTTGTACGTGTGCGTGTGTGGATGAAAAATCAAATATGGTCTGCTTGTTTTTATGTGATTCGTACAACTATTACCAGGACCCAATGAATTGCTGGGCAAACACGTTTACAGCTGAGGAGTGGCATTGTCTCGTAAAGTAACTGTCTCCACCGCTTATTTTTTCGTCGTTTCGAGCTGGAATTTGCGTTAGCAATTCCAGCTTGAAACGACGGAAAAATCTAGAAATGCTACGCTTGAACCGACACGTTGTTATTCCTTGCTAAGCACGACTATATAGTCGTTTTAATCCATTTTATTAGCCGTTCAAATCGCATGTATTGGGAACGAAGTGGGTGTTCAAACAAAGACAGTTTGCAAATGTTTGGTATCAAATTTAACAAGTATGAGTAATTTTCACTTAAGTGGTTGAAGCTTGAAGTTATTTAATTTAGCGCATCAAGGGTTAACCCTTCAACCGCCAAATTATTCAATTGTAATTTTCACCCACTTGAAGTTGTGTCTCGCTGACGCGATCCACAACTTCAAGTGAGTGAAAATTATTCAGATTTGACAAAATGAAGGTCAACTATTTTAAAATCTTGCTGATTGATGTCACTTTTTATCGTTCACAATTTCCTGTGGTGATTAATGTGCTAATAAATATTTTAAAAAAAAACACGAATATAATCGGGACTGGCGGTTAAAGGGTTATAGAGCCATTTTGAATATAGATTTTTTTTATATCATGTTTTTAAAACATTTCGGTCTAGAAGTAGCAATCTGGCATTAATTTATGTGAAATATTGAGTAGGTCTATAAGTAGCACTCTCGAATAAATTTATGTGAAATATTGAGTAGGTCTGGGGATGTTATAATGTTTATTATGCTTTACATTTAGAAATTAAATTTTGTTTTGCTATCAAATGTTACTATTTCAGAATGTCGTTACGTTACTTAGCGTGTAAGGGCCCGTTCGCCAATGTTTTTTTGTTTGGCGCTCCGTCTTCGTCTTTGGTCCAATTTTCTGTGGAGATTAAAACTCGTAGTCTTGTAACCTTCAACTGACCTTGGTTTGTCTTTGGTACCTACTGAACAAACTGGCCCTATGTTCCGTAGAGCTGATTCTGCCTGGTACAGAGTTATTTATAAATGGCGATTCCAGCTAACACGAAGCATCAATCACTGGTTTGTTTTACTAGCCTGATTTAACGCTGGACTAGCGTCGCAGATGTTGCGCCAACCTGAAAACAATTTTGGCAAACGTCGGTACTTTCACACGACCGTTTGATTTTGAATCGGTGTCTTTACAAGAGTCGTCTATACGAGTGATTACTGACAGCATTAAAAATAAGTGTCTTTTTAAGTGTTTTCAAGTATCTTTTGTACTCAAATGAACACAATTACACGATCGAGAACGAAAGTATAGTGCACCTTTTCATGACATGTTTACTTTTGTCGGTTTAATATAATATATGAAGTTCCACTTCGTACTTTTCTGTCATTTAAAGCCGAAATTGCTAACACAATTTCCACCTTTAAATGACAAAAGGTATTTTTGTTTATTAAAAATCATCTTTCAAATTGAAATATTTTGATTAAATGATGAAACTATTATTTATCAATTCATGACACGCCAAAGTAGATCTACTGAATTTACTGTCGACAGGGAGAGAAATCTCAATGCCATTATCGTAACATTACATTTTATGTGTTCTCGTTTGATGACAATTCGCGCTCTCTTTAACCCTTGAAGCGATGAAATAATTTTGTATGACACGTGAGACCAAATGGTTTTTTAGCTCCCGCCGTCACCGTAGGTGAGACGGAGGGATTCTACCTCCGTTTTTTTTGGCCTCTTCTTTTGCCTATAACTTTGTAAGAAAATAAGCTAGGATAACAATTTTTGGTATGTGGGCTACTTCCAGGTGGCTAATGGACAGGCTAAAATATTTTTCATCTGAATTCAATACGCAAGGTTTCAGAGGAGAAAATGATGATGTTACGGCGTTGGGCCGTCCGGGAGCATATCTCTGAAAGTACTTGTCCGATTGTCTTCAAATTTTACACACAACACCCCTAGGGGGTCTAGTTGTGCCTTTTGGGGTATTTGAACTTTGACCTACTTTTGGTTCAGAACTATGACCTATTTAGACGTTTTGACGTGCACTTCGTTTCCGGAGCATATCTCGAAAAGTACTGGGCCGATGACAGTCATATTGCACATACATGTTCTCTAAGGTCCCTAGTTGTGCCTTTTCAGGTTTTTGAACCTTGACCTGGAAGTTGACCCAGCAATTTGACCTAATTTATAACATCGGTAAATCTGACTGAAAGATTTTGCGGAATATCATGAAAACCGCTCCAGATAGCTACACCATTACTATAAAACAAATTGTGAGGTTTCAGGAGAGGATGCATCTTGAAAAATTTCAAGTTGATAAAATTCAAAATGGCCGCCTATCGGCCATTATTCACCTCGACAGGCCTGATATTGTGGAATATCATGAAAACCGCTCAAGATATCTACACCATTACTATAAAACAAATTGTAAGGTTTCAGGAGAGGATGCATTTTGAAAAAAATCAACTTGTCCAAGTTCGAAATGGCCGCCAATCGGCCATTATTCACTTTCACATGGCCGTTATTTGGTAAACCGTGCTAGATGGCTAGACCATTACTATAAAACAAAATGTGTGATTTCAGGAGAGGATGCATCTTGAAAAAAATTGACTCGATAAAATTCAAAATGGCCGCTTATCGGCCATTATTCACTTTCACATGGCCGATATTTGGTCAACCGTGCTAGATGGCTGGACCATTACTATAAATCGAAATGTGAGATTTCAGATAAGGATGCATCTTGAAAAAGTTTGACTTGATCAAATTTAAAATGGCCGCCTTTTCGGCTATTATTCATTTTCACATGGCTGATATTTGGTAAACCGTGCTAGATGGCTAGACCATTACCTGATTACTATAAAACAAAGTGTGAGTTTTCGGGGGGGGGATGCACCCTGAAAATTTTTAACTTACGAATTCAAAATGGGGCGGGGGCCCTAGGGTAGTGGTTAGCACCGCTGCCTTTCACGCCAGAGTTCGGGGTTCGGTTCCCGGTCTCGGCGGTTTGAAAGAAACAAAAATGTTTCTTCCCCATCCACGTGTGAAAGTTAGTATTGTGGGGAGCCTCCGTGACCGAGAGGTAGCGTGCTCGGCCTCAGACCGTCTGGAGGACAGTGTCATCTCAATCATCTCACCATCCTCAGGAGGTTCTCCTGGCCCAGTTTAGCCTATATGTGCACAAAGGTGGCCTAAAGCCCGATTCATTTTTTCCATTTACGAATTAAAAATGGCCGACAATCAGCATTATTCACCTCGATAGGCCTGATATCAGGTAAACCGTGCTAGATAGCTAGACCATTACCATAAAACAAAATGTGACGTTTCGAGAGAGGATGCCTTTCTAAAACTTTCGACTCAATCGAATTTAAAATGGCCGCCTATCGCCACTATTTACTTTCACATTGCTGATATTTGGTAAACTGTGTTAGATAGCTGGACTATTACTATAAAACAAAATGTGAGATTACAAGAGAGGATGCATCTTGAAAAAAATTGACTAGATCAAATTCAAAATGGCCGCCTATCGGCCATTATTCACTTTCACATGCCCAATATTTTGCAAACTGTGTTAGATGTTAGTCCATTACTATAAAACAAAATTTGAGGTTTCGGGGGAGGATGCACCCTAAGTTTTTGACTAATTTATATTGAATTCAAAATGACCGTAAATCAGCTAATAGTTACCTCGATTGGCCTGATATCGGGTAAACCGTGCCAGATAGGTAGACCATTACTGGGATACTGATTAGGATCATTAATTTCAATGGAGGTTTGCAATCTCTGACAGACTGTCTAGTTCTTATCTTACTCTTAGACTGGGCTTTTTAGACCTAGTTGTCTTGCGCCTTGATTTTTGACCTAGGACTAGGACTACATTGATAACCCTACACAAAATTGCTTAAATCAAATTCTAATTCGGAGCGGGAGCTCCTGGACTTATGTAGTCTTGTTTCATTTTGAAATCATCATAAATGTCTTAGTTAGCTCTTTCCAATGCATTTGAATACCAGTATCCATGTTATGGCCGCGTCGACGATTATTATAAATATTGTTACTCTTACAGCGCGGGGATCGACTTCAGACGTCTAAAGTCGATCCCCGCGCTGTAAGGGTTTAATTAAGTATCCCCTCGTACGATTCCCAGATAACTCGTTCAGTAAAAGTACTTTCGGCGTGATGGTCAGCCTTATCAATGATCTCTTGACCTTAAATATATTATGGGTGGGCAGTGTGAACTGAACTGAACAATGTATATTTAGATTGATTGATTTAGTTCCAGGAATCCAGATTGTAGTTGGTCATTATTACACGTACATGAGCTTGCGCTAGAAACTGCCATCTGACAAAAGCAGCGGTATACGTTCCACTGTCTGTACCGCTGCTACTGTCAGGAAACTGCGGACTCTAAGGCATCGGCTTTGCCTCGGTTAAAGAATCTACTGTAAATCAATTTTCCAACTTAAAATACTAGTTTTGTTTTCGAAAAAATGGTATATATTGTTTTTGCAAATATGACTGTTCTGGAAAGGTTCACCCTTATAATAATTTATATATTTTAAAAATACATTCACAAAAGTCATGTATGCTTGTAAAAATTGTAAAAAAGTATCCATTCTGTAATCAATCATAAGTCAGCACCGATAAGCTGTATGGATATTTTGAATGTCTGGCGTTGGTCCACTGACCAGGTCCTCCGCGATGGCTCATTTGGTTCAGCTGTGTATTCGTAATTCGTCTCTATGGCAGCTATATTTAGACACCTTTAAAAAAGAGTAGGGCATAATCCCGGCATTGGTCTCCTTGTGTCGCGACATTGCCTCAAATTTCCAAAAGCGCATTCACTCACTCTCTGACGCTGGTGTTTATTTCTAGCATAGACCGCACACAAATGACTTAGACCTTATATTATCAAGCAAAGGCAAACAGCAGTGACTGCCCGCTTTTCATGTATAGCAGTCACTACCGTGTGCCTCTGGCAGGACACGGTTGAATTCGTGGTCTGATCCAGTGTCCGGAAAACTGGGCAGGAAATTACACACAAAGTGGGCGTCAGCAGCATTTCCCGTGTTTATGCATGTCCAACACAATAGACACGGGGTGTTGATACAATGCTGGGTTACTGTTGGGTCAGCGTAAGAGACGCTGTCCCAGTAACCCAACATTGTGCTGACGTCCCATGTTACTGCTCGCGTGAGGGTTTCAATAATGCTATACACGGATTTATCAATATTACATTTCCGTGTACTTGGCTCGTCTATACATACGTCCGCGATTGCCACTGGCATTCAGGCATAGTGTCGGGGTTAAAGCGATTTGAAGAAATGTACTTTGGGTTTAACCATTTTCCTATATATGCACTATATATGCACGTTTTCAATTTAGTTTCGAACCAATTTAGGGGGCGGGGCCCTAGGGTGGTGGTTAGCACCGCTCCTTTTCACGCCAGAATTCGGGGTTCGGTTCCCGGTCTCGGCGGTTTGAAAGAAACAAAAAATGTTTCTTCTCCATCCACGTGTGAAAGTCAGTATTGTGGGGAGCCTCCGTGGCCGAGAGGTAGCGTGCTCGGCCTCAGACCGCCAGGGCTCGAATTTCGAATCCTGTGTCTGGAGGACAGTGTCATCTCAATCATCTCACCATCCTCAGGAGGTTCTCCGGGCCCCGTTTAGCCTATATGTGCACAAAGGTGGCCTAAAGCCCGATTCATTTCATTAATGACGCGGAATATGGGATAACTAACATCCTGCTTGAATTTGAAGAAGTCGCCACAAATGAATTCGTGTGTATATTTCTGGATATTTCCCGGCATCCGTGAAACCACAACGGCTACTTTACAGTAAGTGCCATCCGTCATTTACACGTGCTCTGCTCCCATGGTACTTACCATCCCACACAACATTTACTAACATTCCCTCTGATCGCCTCCGTGAAAGTGGATGGAAGTATCTGTCACTACTGGAATAAAAGGACGTGTCTGTCAGTTTGCCAAGTGGCAGATACGTCCCTTTAACTCTTTAAACCCTCACAATGCATTAAAGCACAATTTCGCATCTCTGAAAAATAACTTAATTTCCTGAAACCTAGTGGTTTTAGAACGAACATTTTCATGGAAATGTTTTAAAAATAACAGTATATTTTTTCATTTGTCACCCACTTTAAGTCATTTTCATCCACTACAAGTCGAGAATTGCGGAAGCAATTCGCGGCTTGTAGTGGATGAAAATGACAATGGTAAATTCAGGCTTCAAAGGGTTAATCATTAAACCGATAATCGTGACTATGTAGTATATAGTCGTTTATAATGCGTTTATAAGTACTCGTATTTGGAATGCAATTAACATTTAAACATCAAGATTTGCAAATGTTTCTTCTCAATGTCAACATATATCAGTTGTCTTCACCCACTTGAAGTTGTGGGTCGCGGTAGCGAGACACAACTTCAAGTGGGTGAAAAATGAATTTATTAATTTTAGCGGTAAAAAAACGAATATAAAAATATATAATGATTCCCATGTTGCTCTGCAGTACCGCTGGTGCCATGAATGTGACACAGTGTTGCTTTGTTTGACTGATTGCCTTTGAACACAAACGCCATGTTGTACCACACCATCTCCAAACATCAAGCTCGATATGATGTGGTTATGTGGTTATGTGGTTTTCGTAGAATGTGGTAAATTACTAAAAGTTGCGTATTTATTGTAATTACCGCGTAGATTATATACAGCCTACTAAATAAATAAAATGCTTCGTACTACCCATAATCGCGATACATGTATAATTTCAATAATTCCGTGAAGAAAGCCACACCCCTGGACCCAACATCTGCTTTATAATCTGCTGTATTAGATGATTGGTATCGCAGGACTGCAGGAGCGGTTTGAAAGTTTTTAGAAGTACGAGAAAATTTGCTGAGATTTTTGTTTGAACGATGGGTTTCTCTGGGGAATTTATGGAATTACTCAATATACACATACATTCACAGCTCCCTACTCACACCTGTTTGCCATTGTCTACCAATAACCATGCATGCCAAGCAAACACATACGTATTCCTCCGCTCTCTGTTGCTTTAACGTTGGCCCAACATCCACAGCGTAGGCCCAGCATCAAACCAAGACAGAATGAACGACTCGTTATGGCTGTTGGTGTGGCTCGCTTAAATTGTGTACACCGCCAGTCCACCATCAAATGCCAAAGGTTCAACGTCCTCTCAATGTTGCTGCGACGCATTCGCTGACTGTGGTACATCATTGGGGAACGTTGGTCAAGCTAGTGCTTGCGGAAAATTGATATGACTGATTTATTGGTGGCATCAGATTTCGCGAGCGCAGGTATCTATGATCTCTGTGTGTATCTTTGAAAATATTATAGTCTCCTGCAAAGCCTAAAGGCAGTAACTGCTTACTTTTCAAATAAGCAGTCACTGCCTTTTGGTTTTGCATGACATGGCACATTTCTGTGAACGAGGGTTTCTGTATATACCTGAGGTTTGTGTATTCCTGAGGTTTGTGTGCGCGTGGTTCTGCCACCTTGCCGTATCAGGTCTGACCGTCAGACTACCAGTCTGACCTTGACAACAGGTGTGTGTGAAGCGGGTACGAAAATGAGGGGTGCGAGCAACATGAATATTCATTATGACGTCACCGGTTTACTGACTGCAGCGTGGAGGTCACACTCAGGTCAGATTGTTTGGGCCGCCTGAATCAACTGTGAATTGGCCAGGGAGGAGGGGGGTTCTGAACACATAGCACATATACGGGTTATCCAGGTTCTGCCGGTGGCAGACAACTGGATAGATGAAGATGGGTTCTGCCAGCTCGACCGGTGTCTCATTTTGCCCCCTTTTTTTGTTTTGCCCTCCTTCACTCTCGTTATGCCCCCCCCCCCCCCCAGCCGCGCCTCTGCCTATGCAGTGTGTTTGTTTACGGATTCTGCCAGCAGGTAGCGCTGTTGTCTCTGGCCTTGGAGCGTTCCACCTGAAGGTTATGGGCAAGCACTGTATGTAAAGCCTGAAGTTTATGCAGGAGAAAATAGTGTAACTTTTTTTGCAATCGAACTGTGATACAGCGGTTTCTAGTGTCAAATAATTTGACATTCGATAAATTGAAATTGTCCAACGATATTTCCAGTATTGCCAGTACCCTCGCGAAATATTGACGCAATGTTTTTTTGAGGCCGGGTTTCTTCGATCTGTGATGCAGCCGTTTAAACACCTTGGAAATAAAATGAAATGAATCGGGCTTTAGGCCACCTTTGTGCACATATAGGCTAAACTGGGCAGAGAACCTCCTGAGGATGGTCAGATGATTGAGATGACACTGTCCTCCAGACACAGGATTCGAAATTCGTGCCCTGGCGGTCTGAGGCCGAGCACGCTAGCGGCTACCTCCCGGTCACGGAGGCTCCCCACAATACTGACTTTCACACGTGGATGGGGAAGAAACATGTTTTGTTTCTTTCTAACCGCCGAGACCGGGAACCGAACCCCGAAATCTGGCGTGAAAGGCATCGGTGCTAACCACTACCCTAGGGCCCCCGCCCTAAACACCTTGGAACGCATCTTCAGTTTTAAAAAGATCAATAGACATAATACAGTATCAATGTTGATAAAATTTGCGTGTTTTCTAAAAAAAACATGCAACGTTTTGTCTTTTACGCAGAAAATAACTTATTTCGCGGCTTAAATGCAACAATATACAATACTCTATTTATCTGATTTCACGACTTCATTTTCGCGACAAACTGAAATCTAATGAAATTTCCAGGATTTTCATTGCATTCTCAGTGTAACACTAAACATCGACCCAAGTTTGTTCAAGTTGGACCAGCGTCTTTGCAGCTGATCTCGCGATTTCAAAATGATTTTCATTACATTGCCAGTTAACACTAGACATCGACTCGAGTTTGTTCTAAGGTTGGGCAGCTGATTTATCGACGTCATTCACGCGAGAAAATGAAATAGTGAAATTTCTAGGACTTTCATTGCATTCTAGACATTGACCCGAGTTTGTTCTAAGGCTGGGCCAGTGTCGCCAGACGCTGGCCCAGCCTTGGAAACAAACTCGGCCTGGTTGAGGCATTGGAGTTGAGTGCACACGGCGCTTGCTTTATAACAGGCGGTAACACCGTCAGCGTTTATTACAGAGCTGGATGTGGGTGGGTGACGACCGCTTCTACTCGGTTGGTTGACTGGGGCAGCTGTGACACAACCGACACAACGCATTATTGTCACACAGTATTCTTCTCTGGTGACAGTACACCCATACACCGGGGATACTCATTCTATACAGTATCTGTCTCCATTTACAAGGGATACTCACTCCACAGTTCGTACGGAGCTGCAGGCACATGCAGGTGAAGGTTACTGTTGGGACGCGCGCACGTACGTGCTGCAGTGGCTATCTCTGTGTGTGTACGGGACTTCTGCTCGTTTCTTCTTTGCCAGGATCGCCGTTCGCTGCAGGAATACATTAAATACGCACTGCCAGCCGGTAAGGTACATGTGTAGTTGGCAGCTAGATCTACCTGAGTAGACTGGCAATCAGTAGGCCACCTCAGTCTGGTCACAGAGGCAGGCCTTACCTCCACATTCTGCAAACGCCGACGTGGTAATGATTTTTATTGCATACAAATCACCGCTTTATTAATAGAATATAAATAATTGCCGCGCTGTGAATTTGCAGTTGATATTTTATTGTGTCGCTGGTTTTATAAATTAGGAGAGCGTGGTGTTATTATAATGGCTTCCCAGCAAACACGGGGCGTTGACCCAATGTTGTTTTAATGTTGGCCCGACGTCGAAGACGTTGGGCCAGCATTAAATCATCATTGGATCAACGTCTCGTTTTGCTGTGTCAGCACAAGTTATTATACAAATTAACGCATTTATAATTTTTTATTACCATTCTTGTGCGAAATTGGAAGTACATGTGCGGTAGCTGTGTCGTGAAATTTCAGCTATTATAACTGTCACTGGTACGGTTGTCAAGGCAAATAATAAGCATCAATTTATGAACAAATTGTAATATAATTTATCAATATTATTACCGAGAAATTGTGTTCTGAATGTCATGGATACTGTATTCTGTCATCGTACGAGTGTATGGACAAGATCATGTTGACTTTCTGTTGTGTTCCTTGTGACATGACTCCATTCAACAGAAAATCTGTCTGCGACGCTGTGCCAGCATTAAAGGAGCATTGACTCAACATATCTGATGTTCTGCAAGGTGTCCGCGCGGTACTACAGGTCGCCGCGCGGTATGACAGGTGTCCGCGCGGTATGACAGGTCACCGCTCGGTATGACTGGTCGCCGCTCGTGTTTTAGGACGCAGCAGAGTCATGGAACACGCATGCAAAACCAAAAGGCAGTACTGCTTCCTCTTCGAGGAAGCAGTACTGCCTTTTGGCTTCGCACGGCAGTCCACATCCCCGGCCCGACCGCGTATACTGGATCAATCGATACACGGCAGCAAAGTGCTGAGGACTCCTGCACCCACACGACGTATGGATGCAGCATGCAGGGATATAGAAGGAGGGAGTCCCGATTTAAAGCTGCGAGGACCCCAGATCTACATGTATAGAAGGAGGATACGCTACGTGGACACAGCCGGCAGCCCCTGGGAACCCTGAGACAAATCACGGACTGATCACCCACCCTCGCCGTATATCCCTGCGAGTGTCTTCTGGATCCGCGTGTATATATCCAGACTCCAGGGGATTGCTGATTAAGAGGTCCTGCTTGGAGACCGCTCAACACGCATCCTTCTCCGGGGTTTGTCCAACGGGAGATCTAGAGTACAGTATCCATGTATATTAACCAGCTTCTCAGGACAAAAATATACGGTATATGCGATTAAGCGCTGGGTAATTTGTTTATGGGTTCGTAGTTAGAAACCAATTTAAAATAGGATATTTTTATATATATTTATTTATTTCATTTTTGTCATATTATACAAAATCAATAAACATGTACATAGCTAAAATTGGCGCGTTGTCTCCAAAAAATACATGCGTTTGTCTTTTGCGCGATAAAATAAACTTATTTTGTGGCTTTTAGCAATAAAATAAAGGCAATCTGCCGCTTTCTTTATTATTGGCACTTCGTTTTGTATGCAATAAAAATCTATGCTGTGAGGTTTTGTTTTGGACATGCAGGGCTACTGTACCAGCAGTGTGTGTGGGGATTGAGATTGACTATAATATATACTGCTAATCTCTATTGACTGACTGGGCCGCAACAAAGGTTGGATGCCATAAATCATAGGAGTTTATCTTTGGCCTTAGCCTGTATATGTCAGGTATAAAGTCAACACGAGGATAACTGTGTGGCCATTTATTGTCAGCATGCGACTGAAAACCTGCCCGGCTAAAGAAACACTGCTTCTTGTAGTGCGGAACTCGTGATGTGGAAATAACGTTGATGATGCTTTAAGATTGTCTGGAATAACTTAGCCTCTGTCCTGCCTGCTCATATCCATTGACACATTTTCCAGCCTGCTTGAAGCCAGATGAACTGTCATTGAAACTTATGTAGTAGTTTTTGCTGGATGCTTATTTAATCGAAATTTGAAATTTGCGAGGTTCATTTTCTTTTCAAGATTAGAACTATTTGTCGTCAATTGAAGCTGGAAATTGCGTGAGCAATTCCAGCTTCAAATAACGACAAATAGGGATAATTCAGCAGCTTAAAGAGTGCTTAAAGAGCTGTAACAGCAAGTATTTTGTTTTCAGTGTCAGGAGGTTGTTTGGGATTACTTCGCTCGGATTTGTTTTGAATTCCTTGAGTCACTGAGAAATCTGATCTACTTCTCCACATATCTTCGTATCGCTTCACATCTTCTAATACCGGACTTATACCTGTGTGTATTGCTTCACTCTTCTATTATCGGACTTGTACCTGTTCGTATCGCTTCACGGTAGTTCTAACACCGGACTTGTACCTGTTCGTATCGCTTCACATCTTCTGTGCTCCCGCCATGTATGGGGAAAGTACCGCTTCTCAGTTCGGCGTTGGACTGCAACCTCAGGCTGGTGCGACCCCTATGTGTGTAGGCTGAAACTATAGCACACGAAGTGAACGTTTATATTGTGGCAAACGACTCCACACTCCTTTATCTTATCACCTCTGTGTCAGTTAGGGAGGGTTTTAAATAAGAAGTAAATAAAGAAAATTGCGTTTGAAGTATAAGTAACATCTTGGCTGGTTAAGGGTCCATATATAAATCATCAGATGTTCAGTCTCATCATGGACACATTTAGATATAAATATACAAACACATTCCGGACTTACACGATTCAATTATTCTAGAACTGGTGACTGATATCACAGATTACAACTCCAGACGTCAACGGGGGTTACCCTTATGAAGTGTTCAGCTACTCTGCCAACATACAACTGGAATTGTAACTGAGATATTAGTGAGTACTCATTCGGTTTGACTTGAGGACAATCTTAAACTATCAATACTGTTATCAGTGATGATGATAATGATGCTCTAGGAGTCGTCAAGGTGTGTCTGGTTCGTGTTATCATCTGACACGCACCATCTTCAGCTTTTACGACCACATGCACATAATATCAGCTGACGTGCCTTCACAAACAAAACACGCTACCACTCACCAATTCTCATATTTCAAGTAGTAATGATAACATCAATTGTATCCATCATATAATATCAACATACAGTCCACCATCAGTGTGGATCAGAACTAACAACAACAGTTTACTTTCAACTTTGAATACACGGATTTCATGAGTGTTCCTTTTACATAAAAAGAAGGAAATTCAGACATTTATCAACTGATTGCGACCAAAATTATTCCCAAATTTCAAACACTTTACAGCAAATGTCCTACGGATACCACTACTTGTTCTACAATGAGAATATTATTCTGAAGTGAAGCCACAAGTTAATCAGGTTCCCGGGAATCGTGACAGATACGACAGTCATCTATTACCTGTGACTGATGCTTTCATAACACCATCGGCACAGTCAGTGCGTGGCAGGCCGCTCCAGAAACAGTGTGCCCGGAGTAGCGAGGTGTCTTCTTGCACAGTGCCCGTTCAACACGAGTGTGCCCGGAGTAGCGAGGTGTTGTCTCGCGAGGTGACCGCTTCCCACACTGTGTCCGGGGTAGCGAGGTGTCTTCTCAGGCGGGGACCCCTCCACCAGGAAAACTGGCCAGTCTGTGGAACAAGCTGCTTACGAAACACCCTCCATCCAAAATGAGGAAACTCTTCTCGTTTCGTCGGCGGCGTTCCAGATCCACTTCCTTGACGGAGTGCTATCCCAGGGTGAGTTTAAAGGTACAAGTGTCGCTTTGTATTTAAGCATGCTAGTTGTAGCTGAAATATAGGATACAGTGAGTGTTGAATTGTTATGTTGATCCAGCAAACACGATACATTCAGACAATGCTGAATAAATGCTGGGGCAGACGGTGGCCCAACATTAACCCAACATTGGTTGACTACATCGGGTTAGCTGGGATAGATTTTTGTCCTTTTGCACCGTTCGCTCGTCACAGTTTATATTATTATTAAATATTATCCTATTTAAATCATCAGGTCGCCTTAGCGAGACAAATACTGGTGAACACATAATCACTTGGGATTCTGTAAATAAATTTCAAAGTACATGTAATATATGTACATCAATCACAGCACTTGGTTTGTTAGCTTTGATGTCTCAACATCTAAAACACATCAACTCGCATTCACTCACCCACTGTTATTTACTCAATCTCACTTGATCGCTCACTAACTCATCGAACCATCCATCAACTCCCACTAGTCACTTTGCTTGGTCTTTTGTATTAATCCTGTATACAATTTGTAAATCATTCATATTTCTGGATCAATCTTTGTTAGATAATTTGCCTTTCTCACACAGCCGGTGTTCGATGTTAGGTTTTCAGATGTTGGACCAACGTCGCAGACATTAACCCAAAATAGACACTGACACGACGTCTCCCAGCAAACAAGGCCTTCAACAAATGTTGGTTTAATGTTGGGCCAGCGTCGAAGTTCAACTACTCGTGTTTGCTGGGAGCTGTTTTTTTTTCATGAGGGCCCATTCATAATATTGACTGATGTGTTCGTACGGTTATAATATTGCGAAGTCAAACAGCAGTAACTGCTTACTTGAAACGTAAGCAGTTACTGCTGTTTGTCTTTGTACGGCTGAATATACCTCCTCCTCAATTATAGCATTGTACACGGGAGGCTAATGTTTGTACGAATGGCTGCTCACCCATAATGTATTTATCTGCTGTCTCACCTCCGCATCCATCATATCAGGCTATACATAAATTACGTCACTGTTGACAATGAAAGGCTCTATATGTCAGGGAGAAAGAACGAAATTCGATAGATTTGTAGATCCGAATGTACGTATCGTAATTGAGTTCTTTCTTCGACGTAAAATACACGAGATAGGAATTTGTGTTCCAAGATTTGATATAAAAAACTGCAATTTCGTTGTCAGAATGTTAAACTGCTAAACATAGCTGTGCAGTGGTTTGGTTAAACCCGTATAGTGCTCGAGAGCTGGCCAGTATTAGAAATAACAGTAGATTCGTAGATCCGAATCTACTGTTTAAGCAATAGATTGGCGTCCCAGATGTATTTTAAATAAACATAAATTACGTCACTATTGACAATTATTTTTTATGCATTTTAACCCTTTCAGTGCGGGGACCAACTTCAGACGCCAGAATCTGATGTCTAAAGTAGGTTCCCGCACTAGAAGAGTATTTTTTATAATAGCCGTAGACCCATAAGGCCATGGTTAGCACAGATATTCAAATGAAGCGGAAAGAGATATTATGATGATTTCAAAACCCATCTGTTCTCTTGGCTTATATAAAGCAGGAATAAATTTTTTTCCGATGGTTATCGCATTATATATATATATACAACGCTAAACAAATATAAAAAAGTGTGTTTTTTCTCGTGAAATACTGCTTTGCTCTGCTTTGCTTTGCTTTAGAGGAACACATTTTACGCCACTTAGTAATGTGGTACACATAGTGTCCCTTTTGATCTAAAGACGCGCATATTTTCTCAGTTTAAAGTGATGGTATGGTTAAGTCACCAAAATATTAGAAATTTTGTCGAAATCATACAGTCTCTGAAAATCTGGAATTGCTTAGATTGGTGAAATGACTTGATTTACAGTAATCGTTCACCCCTGGATGATGTCAATGGCCTCCTGGCAAACACGGGAATTGGCCCAACATCGAACCAGCATTCATCCAACGTGCCCGTGTTTGTTGGCCTGGTGTCCGGTTAGACATGTGGTGACTGACTCGTATTGTACGTACATGTATCATTATGTATGGTAATGATTGAGTGCATACTGTATTGATTGATTAATTCGTCACTGTGGTGTTATAGGGTCGTATCTGCCACTTTTCACTTATATTTCGTACTCCAATCATGGGGAAATTTGTTCAATATCGCATAGCAAAATGCTATGCAATTCTGCCCATTTGATAATCAAATTTGTAATTGATTAGCAAAATATGTATACATCAATGATCATGATGATATAACTGACAAGTTATACCTGGGAAGAGAAAATTGCTAATCAATAATTTTCAAATAATTTTTCCCTTACAAATATTATTGTGATCCTTAAAAGTCCTTCGATTTAGTCTAAGGCAAAGTGAAACCTGAATTCAATAATTTCTCTATACCGTCACGTGACGTCACCTGTGCCCAAAATCACCTTGAAATGGATCCACCGACGACACTAAATATTGACTCTGTATGTACATGGTATACTACTCAAGGCCAGAGGTGTGCATTGACATTATGCAAACACCGAAGCTATTTGTGGGTAGATTCATGTAGTATTATTAGTATCTGTTCTTTGACCTAAGTGAACGCAATACACTGGTCCGCCATTGATCGCCCACGGGACCATTGTGAATATTGACTACATTTAACCCTCCCCCCCCCCCCCCCTTACAACGCTGAAATATGTCTGTACAACCATGGAGACCAAAGGATCATTATCATAAATGTGTTAGTTAGTTCTTTCCGCTTCATTTGAATACCTATATTATGGGTCTATGGCCGTTAGAAATATTTTAATTCTGTGAAACGCAGAGACGTCACCGGAAACCGTTTTGAATGGGAACTCGATAAAAAAATAGTTATATAACACCCCCTCCCCCATACTTTATTGTATTGGCTAGCTCGGTGACAACAATGGAGGTCAAGGCTTTTGAGTTTCACATAATTCTTTCAGTGCGGTGACCGTCTTTGAATGTCAGAATCTGACGTATTTTAAACATGATAAAGACGTCCCCTTTACCATGTTTACCAGTGTTTACCGACTTAGGAAAAGTGACAAGTCCCAACCAGCAACGTCATCATGGTCATGCAGTGTCATCAAATTATAAAGTCATATTCGAAAACTGTTTTTAAAATAGATGTGATGACAAAATCAGAGGAATAATACTCTAGTCGACACCAGTGCCCAAAAGGTAAGTTTGTCATTTAGCCAACGCTGTACAAAGTGGCAGATACACCCTTTCACATTTATAAGGAGACTATTTATTCTACAAGTGACAATGTAAATTGTGATGACAGATTTTAAAGAAAACACTGTCTTCCCCTTCCTAGGGAAATGGCTAGCAAATTACAATGAACATGATGATTGTCTGTGGCGGTTTTATTTGACCCATTTATTGACTACAATGACAATCATCAATTATTACTATGCGGTTCGCTAAAAACTGCCTGACACGTTAATCGGGGCATATATGATCGTACTGTATATTAACTGAAATATTGATATAGCCCGTTTCTGCTCGCTGCATCTGGAGAAGTTAATATGGGCGCGGTCTTTAGAAGAGTTGCCGTGCGAAGACAAAAGACAGTAACTGTGTATTTTTTCACGTGAGCAGTTACTGCCTTAGCATTGACCCAATGTTGTTTTAATGTTGGGCCGACGTCCCAGAATCTGACGTATAAAGACGGTCCCCGCACTGTAAGGGTGGAAGCTGAAAACTTCCCTAGTTGTGATGTCTCAGACCCCCACGGCTCGAATTTCGAAACCTGTGTCTGGAGGGCAGTGTCATCTCATTCATCTCACCATCCTCATCAGAAGGTTATCCTGGCCCAGTTTAGGCTATATATATGGCATAAAACCCCATTCATTCATTCATTTGAGGCATAAAAAGGACGAGGGAGCTCAAAGGGTTAATCAGCGCTTATCGATGAGGCCAAGGTTGTTTGACGTCACTATCCCAGTAAGGACGAGACTTTGTCCCAGTGTCGGTTTAATGTTGGGCCAGCGTCGCTGACGATGGGCCAGCTTTGACTCAACATTAGGCCAACGTGTCGTGTCTGGGTTGCCAGGATCTGACGTCACTATCCGTAGAATCAGGATCGATCATTCATCCCCGAGCGAACGCGAGGCGTTGACTCAGTGTTGATTTACTGTTGGGCCAGCGTCTGCGACGCTGGCCCAACAGTAAACCAACGCTGAATAAACGCCTCGTTTGCCTTGGTCAGTTTTCGAAATTGTAACTATTAGCACCAAGCTGAATAAACTGCACGATGTTATCGGTGGGAAACTGGTCTGGTTGGCACGTGCTGGCCATGTGGGACACATGGTTGTACGAGCAGATCTGAACAAATTAACTGAATTTAGCAAAGTCATTGGCATGGCTGAACCAAGGAAAATATAGTTACTTGGCTGAACCGATTCCGTGTATAAACGTATATGTATGTACTGTATGTGGGGAGATTTCAATACTTACCTGCTTACGTAATTAATATATTAATACATTCATTGTTTTAAAATCAACACCGCGTTTTGAAAAAAAAAACGAAGTAGTCGATTTTGTTCGAGCAAATGAATTGTGATGTACTGTGTGGTTGACGTGCGTTGTCATTCTGATGCACTCGTAAAATAAAGTCCTCTCGGATATAAAAGATGTATCTGCCACTTCGTGGGGCGCAGATAAATCCTTCACATCGAAACACACTATAAAACAAACGTGATTGACAATGCTAAAAGCCCGATCACTGCAGATCCGAGAAGCATGCGCCACCATTGCCTCAATCGTGAGCCAACGACGTCAGTCGTTGGCCCTCGATTGAGGCAATGGTGGCGAATATCCAATGTTTGCAGATGGTCTATTGATTATTCCCAATCGATTATACACAAGGTATATAGTGTCTCCCAGCACAGTCGTTTCTTCGCCAAACTCCCTCGTGTGCGTCTGAAGAAACGACTGGTGGCTACAGGATGACTTCTATTGCTTCGATGATGTGAGCAGGCCATTCCAGCTATTAATGTCTTCCCACTTTCTGAGCCGATAAACCTTCTTCAGTATGCATGACCAAGGGGTTTTTTCACCTCTGGCATGACGTTTAGTGTTTCAATTGTTCCGAGTGGTTCCTCGCTGGTTGCGTAGTTGTTCTCGACTGAAATAGCTGAATGAAACGTGGTACAAAGACTAAGTTAATTTATTTTCTTTCTTGTTGGCGGCGCATTTTTTATTTGCTCGTAATGTATTGTCAGTGAAAAGAGAATACCGTAATGATTGCGGTCAAAACACCAACATGGAATCGGGTGATCATTGATGCCAATATGAACCTTATTTTAGATTCAATATAGTTCATATTCTCTGCTAAGCTATAATTTATCAAGAGCGAAATATTAAATACCTGTTTCAAATTTGAGCCCCAGGTTGTATTTCTTCGGCTCAGGTGATTATTTTCAACTGAGGCAAGATGTGCAAAAATTAAATTTGAAAACATTTTTTATTTTAAAATGTGACTTTTTTTGCATATTAGATGATACAGACATTATGTACATGTATGTATTCGCCCTCTCACTCAAGGCTAAACAGTCAGTCGGTGAATCGTAATTATATAGATTTAACCCTTTCGGTGCAGAGACCGACTTTAGATTCTGACATTCAAAGTCGATCCTCATAGTGAAAGAGTAAAACATTAAAAAGGTATATTCAAATGAAGCGGAAGGAGCTGCGTGTTTTACTAAGACATTTATGATGATTGTAAACAAACATGTTTTATCACAACACTGCATTGAGCTTGTGTTTGTGCTGTTGTGTGTAATCGACAACAAATTGTTTTGTAATTATTGTAAACTACGTGTATAGTCACAATGAAATGTACTCGTTGTCAATCGGTTATAAATAATTTTCGATTGACTGAAGCGTTGTTGTATTGATGTTATAAAGCTTGAATTGCACTTTAAATTGTCAACCATGTCAAGTTTAGGCTGTCCTTGAACGTGTGGCAAATTAAAGTGCACGCTTTAGAACAAATTACAGCTGTCAACCCCACAATAATTTAAAAAATCATGCAGGTCAAAATAATACTGGTAATATTTTTTTTTAACTAGTGGAATGAATGATTCAAGATCATGGGGGATTTATTTCATGGCAGTGGCTAATCGTACGTGATTTTTCATAATAACTCTATGGACTTTCCACTTTCTGATGCAATCTGGTATCACAGGTGTGAACCACAATTCTACGTGTATAAAAGTTAAGTAGCTGAAATGAAAACAGTCGTGATTGCTATGCGTTTTGGTAGTAATAAGTGGTTATGGGGGTGTTGAAGTCATCATCGTCATCATTAGCCCTGGTAGCAGTAGGCCTAACGGTTAGAACTAGACGTTTGATCTAGATATATTCTGGGACATTTACCCTGGGTAGGCCGGGAGTGAAAACTGAATGTATGTCTCCACTGACCATAAGATATGAAATCATTAAGTTGTCTGAAGTGAACACCACACAGAACATATGCGGGATTACCATGCTTCCAGTTAGCTCTGTCGAGTTTCACAAAACGATCCCACTTGCGTGCGATTTGGGAATCTTTTGGCCATGTATTAGTGCTGTAACATCTTCATTTGTATTGTTACACAAATCAGAGACGCAACGTTTTGGCATGATAACAATTTAAACAAAGATGACATTTAAACTTTGTAGGACAATCCATGAACAAGACGCTGTACAACTGGGTAGTGACTGCGGGATCACTATAGGATCAGTGCAAGTGGACTGCTGTAGGCATACGACTTCACCGTGTGACGTCACACGGCAGCTGCTGATAGTGGGAGCGTTTTTTATGACCCTCAATATGAGATCCATTTGGCCTACTTCAAATGCACTTTTTCGTGGCATATATTAAAAATTCAATGATGATTTATTTTGGGATGTACTTTGAATAGTATAATTAAGCCAAAATAATGGCCAAAACTATATTTTAAAACCTTAACACCCTCCCTTTAATTATATCAAAGAATCTGCTTATCAAAAGTAATGTCACGGGAAAATGTGACTAATACCATTTAGGCCTACTCATTTTTTTTCTATCAAATAGAAATACATGTATAATTATATGGTTCGTCAGTCACTTTATGCTTCTAAAGGTGACTTTCTGGGTGACCTGATGTATGTATATGTTTGTGGGTCAGGTCAATGCGTCTGAATTATTAGTCGACAGATTTATGCTGGGAGGGTGCGCTACTGCGAAATAAAGTTCAAGCTCAGAATGTCTACCCATGAAGAAATGTTAGTGACAAGTATTGACTGAGATATCCACAATCTAATACATCTTATCACCATGCTGCAAAGCAATTAATTGCTCTAGTTGTTTTCACGTCTGCCTTTCTTTTGTTTCACAATAAAGCTCAGACGATGCATTGCAGCTTATTTCCATTCAAATAGCATTCAATTTAATTATGCTCAGAAAAAATATTGCTGCACATTCACTGAACAATTAAAGTGTGT
Organism: Flabesymbios commensalis; assembly: GCA_964017125.1. NCBI lineage: Eukaryota > Metazoa > Annelida > Polychaeta > Terebellida > Flabelligeridae > Flabesymbios > Flabesymbios commensalis. The sequence continues at coordinate 35,128,812 of OZ024910.1, read as the reverse complement.
AAATAATTAGATGAAATATTAGCCTGACAATAATTGGCTTCACTCTTCACTGTCGTTATTTTATATTGTACATGTAGGCCCTATGTGATGCATACGATAGGTGCATGTATCATTTTACAAATAATTATTGAACCACAATTACCCATGTTTAGTATCTTGAACAGTATGCGTATACAATGTGTTACGGATGTACATGTATATATATGTTTCGTATTTAATAAACATCATTAGTTTTATTCATAGTTTTCAGTGAAAGTACAGAGCTGTATTAATTTTTGCAACAGGCCAGGTTTTTTTGAAAATTTGCTAAGATTGAGTATTTTGCAATGACGAATATCCAGTATTAACGGGATATCGGCTATTTATAACATGCATAGTACTTCGTTTTTATATGGATAAATGTGGGATTTTGCGTATATTCGATGTGCATTATGGGCGTGTAATACTGGGCCCGTATTCTCGTACAAGTTACGATATATCGTAGGCTTCTGATTGGTTGAGATGGCCATCTTGACCAATCAGAAGCCTTGTACGAAGATGAAGGCATTGTGTGCTCATAATGCCTCCAGAGTCTACCGTGGAAACCTCGTCGTTACCTTATTTATGATCATGTTATTGGCAGGTTGACAGCTCACAACCTCCATCCACCGCAAGAAAATTGATCAATTTGGCATAGCTATTGCGACGGCAGATCACCGAGATATGTTTGAACACAATAAACGCCGGCAGCAGCCGCGCCTTGCGATTGGCTGAGATATGCTCTCTCTGCCAATCGAAAGGCCCGGCTGCCGAGTTGAGAAAACTCCCCGGGTCTGTTATTTTCATCAGAATTATTCGCCGCATAATATTGTCTATCGCCTCTTGTCTGTATAGTGAATGCGCTCGGGCCATCCCCGAAATGCTGCCATGCACAGCCATAAGGCCATATCGGCTAACTTTATAAGTGAGCAGATACTGCCTTTTGGCTTTGCGTTGCAGACTGCTGCTTTATCTGGCCGCCTTGCGCCGTGGCTGGTGTTCCAACTTGATGCTGTTGTTCGGGTCGTAGTGCTGCTGCTGGCCACCTCCAAGGTGAAGGCTGTGGTTTTCGCCAGGCGTTTGAAACTGGGTTAATTATGCAGGGAGGGGCACTGGTCGTCTGCTGTATACTGAAAGTGCTGGATGTATTGACACCGCCTCAGGGTCGCATGCGACGACGTACAAATGAGCTATTTGTCACGTATGCATAGGTGTACGTTTGATATATATCTGCACACTGTATATTGAACAGTGTTTAAACGATCACTTTATAATTTAAGAAAAAAATAACCTAAAAGATGAAACAGATCCGTACACAGTATTTAAACCGCTTCAAATTGCTCCAAAATGTATTTTGTTTTTACTTTACTATTATATAATTCAAAGAAATAATAATTATGAAGTTCTGTAAAGCTATAAGGTTAGATAAATTCAATGTTAAAACAGGATTGGTGGTGTGTAATATCAAGTTTGACAAATGGCGTTTGTTATCTTATTTAAAAAAATTATTTACGCAATGCGCACTCGACTATTACGACATATTACTAATACATGTATCATGTATGCGTATGTATGTATTTTAAATTTCATTTGTATTTGTGTTAAGATATACATGTACATTAAAATGTCCAAAACGTATTTTTGTTATGTTTCAATGTTTTTGACAAAGTGATGAAGACTGAAGCTTAACAGTTGATTGTATCACTCATATAAAAGGTATAGTGTAGGACTGAAATGGGGCACAATTTTACCTCTCGCAAATGCCACAAACGCTGTCTGCATCCCAGCAAACACGAGACACTGACCCATTGCTGGATCAATGTTGTTCCACCGTCTACGACGCTGGCTCAACTTTGATCCAACAGTGATCCAGTGTCTCGTGTTTGCTGTCTAGACACGCTGCAATGATGAGCTGTGAAGCTTGCGATACGGTTTTAATAATAATAATTGACCTGGTTTTGTTGAACACTTGAAGCGTTCGACAGGGTGGGGGGCCTGTGGCTGGTGGACGAGCTATTTTTAGATATAATAGACCTGGGAGATCGCGTGGCGACGTGTAATTTGTCTTCGTACACTGTAAATGTGACCTTTCCAGGCAATATGTCACCCCCAGATGAAACGGCACAATAAATGCCATTTATTATTCACCACTGTACACGACTGGAACACCAGCCCAATGGACACGACAAGTTGATTCAATTTTGACCTAATGTTGGGCCACCGTCTTCGACGCTGGCCCAACATTAAATCAAAATATGTGATTTGTAGTCAAGGCTGAATTTACCATTGTCATTTTAATCCACTACAAGCCGCGAATTGCTGTCGCAGCTCTCGACTTGTAGCGGATGAAGATGATTTGATGTGGTTTAAGAACTAAAGTAAATTGCCATGTATTGGTAAACCAGTTTCGTTCTAAAACCCTTTATTGTCGGAAAATTAAGTCTATTTTCAGAGATGTAAAATGCTGCTTTAATGCATCGTGAGGGCTTAAAGGGTTATTGAAAACATTGTACTCATTGGAAAAATTCCCGTAGCTGATGTGTTATTTTAAACCGCTAAGCATAACTATAGTCTTTTTACATCCGTATTATTAGCCGTTTGAATCGCAGTTATTGGAAACTAAATGAATGTTTAAACATCAAGATTTCGAATGTTTGGTCTCAAATTAAACGAATATGAGCAATTTTCACCCACTTGAAGTTGTGGGTCGCGGTAGCGAGACACAACTTCAAGTGGGTGAATATTTATATTATTTAATTTAGCGGTTTAATTCTTACAACGCGGGGACCGACTTTGGACGTCAGAATCTGTCATCTGTAGAAGTCAGTTTCTGACGTCTAAAATCGATCCCCGCACAGTAAGAGTAAATTTTTTTATAATTATACCATAATATAGGTATTCAGTGGCGGATCCAGGATCTGAAAAAAAGGGGGGGGGGCGCCCGGGATTTTGGGGATTTCCCACAATATTTTTTTGGTAAATTTGAGCCAATTTAGGGGACTTTTTGAAGTATTTGGCGAAAATAAGGGGGGGGGCGGGATTTTGGGGATTTCCCCCAATATTTTTTTGGTAAATTTGAGCCAATTTAGGGGACTTTTTGAAGTATTTGGCGAAAATAAGGATCCGCCACTGGTATTCAAATGAATAAATAAGATATATTTATGATGCTGTCAAATTGAACAAACTCTTTGGTGTCCACAGATCCATGGTTTATGCAAAAAAAATTCTGCGCTTTAAGGGTTTATGGTTTACGACTAAATGTTCACTGGGTTACGTTTCAGTTGATAATTGACTTGTTGTGAACCCCCCCTTCCCCCTCCCAACTAACATGACTGATGATCAAAATACTAAAACTTCTATAGCGCCGCTGCACCCAAATATCAAAGCTTGTGAAGCATCTGGTAGCTCTATTGTTGATGTGTGTCTAGTGGCGTATGCTAATGTTAACTTGACCTTTGGCAATGTCAGATGGGGCAGTGTTTTCTTGCCTGGGATTCCAACAGACAAGAGAAGTTGATCCAATGCTGTTTCGATGTTGGTCCACCGTCTACGACGCTGGTCCAACATCAAACCAACATTGTTCAACGTCTACTATCTGGGCTGGACAATACTGCCTACCGCATTTCGACTATGAGTCAGTGTGGTTTACAGTGATGATATACATCTGTTGACTGAAAAGGTCAAATCAACACCCATCGTACACGTAGCCTTTAGAATGTTTGCACAAGTTGGGACCGGAAGTTAAGTCTCTTTAAAACTCCTCCACATCAACACAAATTTACAACTTAACTATAATTCAGAAACAAGATTTTGTTGTGATTTAAATAAAAGCTTGTTCATGGCTCTTGAATTATCGAAAAAAATAGCGTGGCGTCATGTACAGCGAATAAAATGACTGCCAGTCTTATATCGTGACACATTATATGCATGTTCTGCCGTGCAAAGCCAAAGGGCAGTATAGTACTGCTTATTTGTAAAGTAAGCAGATACTGCTTTTTGGATTTGCATGGCAAGTATATAGTCATGTGATGTGAACTCGACTGACAAATTAATGGACAGACAACATGTTTTTCGTACGTAAATTGCAAAATCAATAAAGTTTTTTCATTAGTGTCTGTGCGTGTTACTCAATTGCTGATGGTTGAATTGATTATACTCTTCATATATTATTGGCTGCTGACATGTGCGAATATTTCATATAATTTGTTTTGGAGATTTATACTTCGAGGCGAAGCCAAAACTTAGTAACTGCTTTCTTGATAAGTTAACAGTTACTGCCTTTTTGTTTCCATGCTTTGCCATTTTATCTGATTATATGATTTCACCTACTATCTTAAATATCTTAATTATATACAATTCACTGCGATCCCGTCCTAATACCCAGCCAACACAAGATGTTAGCCTAATATGTGTTCAACCTTTTACCCACTAAGTGATCTTATTTAAATTTCACCCACTTGAAGTTGTGCATCGCTACCGCGACCCACAACTTCAAGTGTGTGAAAATTATAAATATTTGTGTGTAATTTGAAAACAAACATTTGCAAATCTTGATGTTTAAACGTTCATTTTTGTTCCCAATAACGGTGATTTGATCAGCTAATAAAAATAATTAAAAACGACTATTTTCCCGACTGTCGTGATTAGCGATGGAAGGGTTAATACACGTCTACGATGCTCACACTAAATCCATCTTGTCCAGTCAGGTCAGACAACTTAATTGCTGAGGGTGCCTAAATTCGACAAAATTTTAATCAGTAATAACACACCCAAAACGGAGCATGTCTCCCTGACCAGTCTAACCGCAAACTACCGATAGTGCAAACTAATTTGACAACCTGAATATCAATTTCAAGCTTAGCTACAATGGCTGTATTGAGTGCATTCATTTCCAACGATCACAACTCATTATTTCCATCGCATTTCGTGAGGCAGGAGCAATATCTCGGTTATATTTTTCTGCCCAGTTTCGGATTATCTGTCTTGTCTGGCTTGGTGCCAAGCACTCTGCAGTGGTATCAGTACTATGACCCAGCAAACACCACCCACGGATGCAATGTTGGGTCAATGCTGGGCAACCGTCTGCGACCCTGGCCCAGCATTGATCAAACTTTGTATCCATGTGTCTGTGGAGTAATCCGGCGACCGACATATCGAACATTTGGCTCCAGTGATGTTGTAAATCCTGATAATAAAGTTTCTTCGCGAAACGATCTTTATTATAGAGTACTACAGTGGAAAGTCGAATAAATACAAGTGTACCTGATGGTTAGATGCGGTGACCTTATATATACATTATACATCAAGCAACCATTTACTTTAACGAATGTTTTAACTGCCTAATTTTGCATGAGTACTTTTTTCATTTCACGCTAGAATTGTTGGAAAAAAAAGATTAGCAAGGTGGTTCACACGAATTTCTGATTTGTATTCAAGGATTTTGATTATTCAGTCTGTCTCTGTAAAAGTAAAGTTGTGACATTCAAACACGTTTTATTTGTTTCGTTCGAGCAGGACGATAGTATAAATAATGATACATCTACATGTGTCCGTGTAAATGAGAGCTTTTAATGTAGCAATGGTTTATATTAAGCTTGTGCTCTCGTATGTACTATAGTAATCGACAAAAACTTTTTAAATTGTTTTTTCTAAACTGATCACTTCAAAATATACATAGGTCCTCGTCGGCCTGTTGTCAATCGGTTATAAATAATTTTCGATTGAAACATTGTTCGAATACGTCTTCCTGTTCTAAAGACTGAACGGCACTTCAAAATGTTCGAACTGCACTTGACAAATTAAAGTGTAGTTCATGCTTTATAATTTTATCAAATAAAAGTCTGGACAGTTCTCATGGGCCTGTCAACCCGACGGTTATCAATAATTTTGATTGATTGATTGATTGATTGATTGATTGATTGATTGATTGATTGATTGATTGAATCATTGTTGTATTCATCATGTTCATATGGGTTCCAATACGTGTTCTGAAGAATGAACTGCACTTCAACGGTGGACCTGAAATTTAAAGGTTGAGTTCTCATGGCCTCGGTTGTCAATCCGATGCTTATAAATAATTTCGAGTGATTGAAGGGTTGTTGTATTTATAATGTGTGCACCAATACGTCTTGATCACTGTTAATGTGATACGTGCAATGGAATGCGTACACAAGCTGACAGGAGCATTGGTTTAACCCATGTCATCTTTATTTGAAATAGTCACTTTTACTCGCCGAAACTCAGCGTGGGTGTAGGTGTCTCGCTCGTTTATGAGCCACCTCTCATTCATTCGTCAACTTAATATATGCTGGTAGATTAATCGAAAATGAGCGCGATAAACTAGTTTCAAGTGCCGACTTTACTACCACTCTTAGCCTTGTTGTTCAAGATCAATTGGAAGTGATATCCCAGCAGGTACGAAGCATCGACCAATGCTGGGTTAATGTTTGTTTAACGTCTGTGATGTCCACCCAGCATTAAGCCAACATCGGTTCTTGCCACGTGTCTTCTGGTACACATTCCAGTGTATGTCCTCATGACCTGCTAAACTATTAAATCGTGCAGATTTAGTATTACAGGTTTTTGCGTGTCTTTGTTTAGTACAGATCCGCTCTGAAATCGCTAACCCATAGAGATCCGAGTTATTCAATTCATATTTTTAGTCACTTGAAGTTGTGTCTCGCTACCGGTTTAAGTGACCGAACATTACTCAAATTTGTAAAATTAAGTCATGTGTTATATTATTATTAGTTTCACAGATTTAACATTTAACTCTTCTTAACAAGTGCACAACTTCGTGTGGGTGAGAATGTATTTGTACGCCCAATTTTGTCGGAGGGCATCTTGCTGTCATGTCGTGTGTCCGTTCAAATGTCCATTCTGGCTTTTCGTCCGTCCCTCTGCCACTATTGCGATCCTAACCCATGGAGCACTGATATTTACCCGAGTTTTAGTCACTTGAAGTTTTGTCTCGCTACCGCGATACACAACTTCAATTGACTGAAAATGTATATGATTCGCTAAATTTAAGTCCCAACATATCAGTGTTTCAAGATTTGAGGCATTTTTTTTTACTTTTAACATCTGGTGCTAAAAAAACACAGAATGTCTACTGTAGTCGACATCAGTGTTCTGATGTAGTCGACATCACCGTTCTGAGTGTAAAAATGTTCTCGATACTAGATTGTAACTTTATATTCATCGGACCATCTTCCGTGTCTTTACAGTTACCCAGCACAGATGAGGAGCAGATGGAAATAGAAGACCTGGGTAAGTTAGAAAAAATCATGAACCTCATTCCACGTTCACCCACCAAAGACGTGACATTGATTCATTGTTGGTCCAGCGTCACATACGGTGAATCAACATCAAAACAGCATTGGATCAATGTATTGTGTCCGCTGAGAATTGGTGTCACACGCTACTTTAGTATTGTTTTCAGATTGTTTTCAGTCGAAGGCTTTTGGGGGGGAAACGTCCCAGTAAACACAAAACATTTGTATAACATTTGTACAACGTTGGGCCAACGTCGAAGACGCTGAGCCGACGTTGTACAAATGTTATACAAAAGTTTTGTATTTGGTGCGGTGTTTTCAATCAGCGGCACCCAAGTCTCCTGTCGTCTGGGCATGTCTGGGGGTAGATCCCCTAGACATGCCTAGAACCCCTTACCGTGGGAGCCAAGGAAAACGCTCTCAATAACCCACCATGCCCTATCACCCCCACCCTCACATCATCGTCTGTACATCATTCATCTCATCAATTGACTGAAATTTTTTTATCGTATTACAATGTCACTTTAAAAGACAACTTGTGGCGAAAAGTGACGTAAAGCAATGATTCACTACTACTACTACTTCCAATCAGCGAGACTTGGAAATCTATAATTTCGGTCACTATAAGGTTGTGGCTCAATGCTACATTGCAATTTATATGATAATTAAAAGGATTAAAAATTGTAATTAATTATTTTGATCATTAAGGTGTAAGGTAACAAGTGGCTTCTAAAGTTTAAAATATTACATCCGAAGTATCATACATAGTTACATGTAATAACTTTTAAAAAGGTTGTCTGTGCATACATACCACTGCAACGGCAACTACCGTAACGGCCTTTTTTCTAACAAGGCCGTTAACATGGTTAATAGTTAACATTACCTTTTTCTCACTACAGATGACAACGAGGATCTGGTTTTTGCAAAATTCATGAAGGCACACAAGTGTTATGATCTCATCCCTACCAGCTCCAAACTGGTGGTGTTTGACACGCAGCTCAACGTGAGTATAGTACTGCAGGGCGAAGCCAAAAGACAGTAACTGCTCACAGTTACTGTCTTTTGGCTTCGCACGGCAGAATACACGAAACTGCTATTGCTAGATTTGTAATCTTACTGGAACCCTTTCACAACCGAAGCCCACTTTTGTCAGCTGAATGCTGTGGCATTCAGCTTTGGTAGTAAAAAAATGTTAAACGTCTTCGCAGCCTTTTCGCACCTGGTATATTTCCTTGAAATGTCCATATTTGTCAAGGGTGAATGTCTATTTTTAAATGTAGTTATTTGGGGGGAGGTATTTGTTATAATATAGTTATTTAAATCTTTGTGGAGACTTGTGGTTTTAGTCATGTCTATTGTCCTTATTATCACCCAGCGAACATGATGCCTTGTCCTGATGCTGGGACAAACATTGGCTCGACATATGGTTAATGCTTCATGTTTACTGGATACTTAGTGCTCTACAGTCGTCAATATTGATCACAATTTTTCTCTGAACATTCTGTGATTTTAACACTGTAATAATTTCGGGTATCCTGATATAAATCGACGTAAACGCTTCAATGTCACTGGCACTTGGCCTTGTTTTCCCAGTAAACACAAAACATTGTATAACATTTATACAACGTCGGCCCAACGTCTTCGACGTTGGTCCAACGTTGTATAAATGTTATACAAATGTTTTGTGTTTACTGGGTTTCTAGTCCTTAACCCTTAGAGCACTGATGTCGACTACAGTAGACATTCTGTGTTTTTATTAGCATTTGTACAACCCCTGATAACGAGCTGTTCACAGTAAAATATGCCTTCAATCGTGAAACACTGCCATATATTGGGACTTAAATTTCACAAATGACAAAAAATTTCAGTCACTTGGAAGTTGTAGATCGCGGTAACGAGACACAACTTCATTGACAAGTGACTGAGAATTTAAATTAAATAGGTCGGTGTTCAAAGGTTTAATGTACACTGTATAGAGGGGAGTGTAATGTTCTCATTGTCCCCCCCCCCCCTTGGGCCATATCTTAGGTGATTTACTGACCCTTACTTAGTGATGTATACTGACAACGGGCCAGTCTTAGTGTCGAGCCCTGTGTACCAATTTTTTTCGCCAATATCTATCTTGAAACTTTCTCAGACGTTGATGAAAATGATAATAAATATTTGGGAGCTATTTAACAGAATCAAATACATGCATGGTGATAATCAGGCAATGAAATATTTTTTTTGTTATTATGTCAATTTGAAATCTTTCTGTTTATTTTCAGGTGAAAAAAGCATTCTTCGCGCTAGTCTACAATGGTGTGCGGGCTGCTCCTTTGTGGGATTGTAAAAAACAGACATTTGTGGGTGAGTTCGAATCTAGAGTCCTTACACTTAATAATCTGACGTTTATAGACGTCAGATTCTGACGTTTAAGCACGGTCCCCGCACTGAAAGAATTAAAAAAAATTATTATGGCCATAGACCCATACCATACGTCAAGTACTGGTATTCAAATGAAGCGGTAAGAGCTACATGTACCTTATGACATTTATGTATGATCATTTCAAATTGAAAATAACACCTTTGGTTTCCATGGTTTATTTGAAAATATTTCAATGTTATAATGGTTGACCCATTCACCACCAAAGTTTACTTTTGTCAGCTGAGGCTCACAAAGTGATCTTTGTTAGTGAAATGGTTCAATTGGCAATCATGTCTATACTTAGTAGTGTATATCATGTCCATTGACACACCTGATAGCAAGCACATTAATACACTGTATTCGAGTGGCTGTTTTCGTCGTCGACGTTTTTTCGTTTTGTTATTATCCTACCTGATTGGCTGTTTGATATTTTCCCGTCGTCGACGAAACGAGACGTAAAAATTCACCGTCAATTTTTTGTTCAATGACCTTTGATCTTTGGCCTTTTTGACGAAAAAACGTCGACGACGAAAACAGCCACGTAAATGGGCCTAATAGGCTCATTCGAGTGTCTGTTTTCGTCGTCGACGTTTTTCGTCAAAAAAGTCAAAAGGCCATTCAAAAAAAGACGGTGAATTTTTCCGTCTCGTTTCGTCGACGCCGGATTGACTCATTGTCCCTTTAATGTTGGGGGTGCGTCGTAGCTACTTTATCCCCAACTTACTGCAGGGGTGACGACAACCAATAATAAACGTTTAAGATTAAGCTATTCTCCAGCAGGGCTATCCTTTGTCCTAAGTTGACAGGGTTCTCAGGCAACAACCCCAGCAAACACGAGACGTTGACTGAGTCCTCGTTTATCCCTTATAGTGCGGCGATCGACTTTAGTCGTCAGAATCTGACGACTAAAGTCGATCTCCGCACTATAAGAGTAAAATATTTCTAATGGCCGTAGACCCCTAGCATAGGTATTCAAATGAATCGGAAAGAGCTGAATAAGACATTTATGATTATTTCAAGGTGAAAAAATCCTTTGGTCCAAGGTTTTTATAAAAAACTTCAGCGCTTCAAGGGTTAGTGTTGGCCATCAAGCCAGCACTGGGTCAACGTCTCGTGTTTGCTTGGAAGCATCGGCCATTTATTGTGCAAGACATCATCTGCCCCCAAACACAAGACTTGAAATAGGGGAAAAAAAAGTTATCTATTTTTTGCGCTATCAGCCCGTGTATTAATTCACCCGCCGATAACGTATTACTTCGTTTTTAACTTTCTGAAATTATATCCGTTATACTTTCAATTCTAATCTTTCATCGCTTCAGGAGGTTTACTTCAGTTTTGACCGCCGGGTAACAGCAAATACAAGAAGTTGACCCAATGGTGTTTTAATGCTTGGCCAGTGGCGCAGACAGTGGCCCACTATTTAACTAACGTCTCTAGTCTGGTGGCATTATACTTCTTTATATAATTATTGAACAGCGGTTATGTTTTGACTTTGCACACGTAACCCTCATTTCCATGAGGATGTTACATTCTCCATGTAACAGGGAAATAATTTTTTGGTTAATACATTTTTGAAGTTATGCTATCAGCACAAATAATATCGGTGATTCTTTATCAGTGTTTACAGTCCATAATTGGATACACAACTGACAAATTGTGTCTGCAAAACTGACTATATCACGATTTATAGCCTGTATGGGCAGTATCTGAAGATATCCGGAAAATAGGACTGACAACAGCTGGTACAAACATTGGCCCAGCATTGAACTGTGAGCTAATCTGCAAAGCAAGACTTTACACACCGTTGATTTTACGCTGGCCCACCGTCCCAACATCAAAGCATCATCGGGTCAACGTCTTGCACGCAGATGTCTAGGTTGTTGCAGTTGTTGCTTGAACAGGAAACAATTATTTCCCGTTTTCCACAAGCATGTGTTGCCGTTCAAAGTCCAAAGGCAGTAACATTAATTAGTTATTTTTAGTTAACCCTTTAAACCCTCACGATGCATCAAAGCATAATTTTGTATCTCTGAAGAATGATTTAATTTCTGCACCTGAGGTTTTAAGAACACGATTTTTCATGCAGCTCTTTTAATAATAACGAGATCTTTTTCTCATTTTCCACCCACTTCAAGTCATCTTCATCCACTACAAGTCGAGACCTGCGACAGCAATTCCGGCTTGTAGTGGATGAAGATGACAATGGTAAATTAAGGTTTGAAAGGGTTAACCCTTTGCCTCCTAATCACGAATATCTATAGTCGTTTAAGTCCGTTTTATCAGCCGATTAAATCACTGTTATTGGGAATGAAATTACTATTTCAACTGATTTGGTAATGTTTGATACTAAATTATAAAATGTGAGTAATTTTCAACCACTTGATGTTTTGGATCGCGGTAGCGAGACACAACCTCAGGTGGTGAAAATTCAAATCAATTAACCTTGCAAGATAAGGGTTAACAACTGGTTATCGCTTATCTATAGTATGCCTTGTAAAATTCGAAAACTTACCAGGGGTCATATATACGTAATAGGTAATATGACACTGGTAATGGTGGCGGACAAAATTTCATGGTTTACGAGTGGATTTCTAGGGCGTAATTAGCATCAGATACTGTTTTCGCATGTGATCTCGTTGGGGAAAAGATATATTCCTTAGCTGATTTGTAGATTTTTACAGTAAAATTATATCCGATGTCGTGATTTTTTTACATCTATTCTTTTTATACATTACGTGTAGACTAAAATGAAAGCACTGACAGCTTTGCCTTCAACATACAATTATTGATTTGCCCCCTTATTCCAGGACTATTTTAGCTACATGTACTGCTATATGTCAACATGTCCAACGCCCTATATTACCCTTTCAGTGCGGGGATCGACTTTAGACGTCAGAATCTGACGTATTTACACGTCAAAATCTGACGTCTATAGTCGATCCCCGCACTGTGAGACTAAACATATTTATAATTGTCATAGACTCGTAACATGGTTATTCAAATGAATCAGAAAGAGCTAACCAAGACATGATGATTTTACATTTAAAAAAAACCTTTTGTCTCCATTATTTATACAAAAATAATTCACGTCAACTCAATGTTGGAATAATGGTGATCAAACCGTCTGCGCCGCTGCCCCGGCATTAACCCTTTAAGCCCTCACGATGCATCAAAGCATGATTTCACATCATTGAAAGCAGACTTTATTTTCTCACAACTAGAGGTTTTAAAGGGCAAATTTCGATAAAGCTGCTCTACGAATACATAGTAGTTTTCTTTGATCTATCGCTCACTTCCAGTCATCTTCATCCACTACAAGTCGAGAATTGCGACAGCAATTCGCGGCTTGTAGTGGATAAAGATGACAATCGTAAATTCAGGCTTGATAAGGTTAAACCACCCTTTGATCCTCGTATTGTTTTTGTGGATATCTGTCGTGCAGAGGCAAAAAGCTGGTATGAAGTAAGCAGATACTGCCTCTTGCCTTTGCAATACCGATAGCAGAAAACTTCAGTCGTGCGTCACTATAAAAAGGATGATTCATTCATCACATTTAATGAGGAAGTTGATGTCTCCTAATTAGTGATTCTTCGTCATTAGTGAAACCAAAAGCACTACTAGTAGTGCAAAATAAATATTAGCGTTAAACATGCTTCAAATCTTATATATATACGGGTTCAAGCAACACAATGCTTGACTCTTCGTCTACCCCGACTTGTGTGCTTACCCTTTAAGCCCTCATGATGCATCAAAGCATCATTTTACACCCATTCATACAAGTTAAAACTAAGGGCTCTTTTTGTTTCAGGTATGCTCACGATCACAGACTTCATCAAGATATTACAGAAATATTACAAGTCTCCCATGGTGAGTACCACATGTAGCAGCCTGTAGCTGGCAGAGAAACACTTATAAGCATGATTCAATACCAGTCTTACATATCTATCACCATCTAATATTCTGCAGTTACTGCATTTCATCTTCCCGACAGCAAGGCTCGCTGCTCCCGAGGTCACAGACCTCGGTCTGCGACCTCGGGAGCAGCGAGCCTTGCGTGGGAAAATGCTGCATTTTTGCTTTGCAGAGCAATATTGTAGTAGGCTTTTTCAGTAACATTATCATGATTATAGGCACACAACTGAACACACTGTGTAAACTTAAATGCAAAAGTGTAATGCAATTTAGAATATCACGCTTATTAGTTTGGATAACCAACCGGAACAAGTTTACATTGAAATGAGCCTTCTTATCCATGTTATCTATAATGATAGGTGACAACAGAATCTATGCCTAAGATTTAAATGTCTCGGAACCCCCCCCCCACCCCCCCCCCCCTATCTTTCCACAATACTGTCCAAGTGAAATCATGCCACCAAGCATAATATGTTTATTGGCAAAGCCAGTATATTATTATATACATGTATATGATTTTGTTTCGGTATCACTTAACATTAAGGCATGTAGTTTATTGTCAATATATAATGTAGGAAATAAAGTAAACTAGTTTTAAAATATCACTCTTCTTAACAACATCATACTTAGTATTGACGACATGATTGTATTGTTGTAAGATAAGTTATATATAATAGTATATATATATTAATATTATACTAACGGTATAACTATTAGAGATCTAACTGCGAATTATTAATATTATATACAATATTACGTATATTATTTGAACAAGCATTGAGGGTATTGTTATTCTGATGGGGTCTTGAGGTTTACCCAACGCTGGCTCTTTGTTGACCATCGTCTCCGACGTTAGCCCAACATTAAGCCAACCTTGGGTACATACGTCCGTATTTGCTCGGGTGTCGTCATTATGCCTGCAGTCAAATGTAGATTTATGCTATACCAGCAAGCACGACACATTGACCAAATGCTGGGCTGATGTTGGCCCATCGTCTACGACGCTGGGCCAACATCAGCCCAGCATTGGTTCAATATGTCGTGTTTGCTGCGATGCTTAAATATCCGATCCACCTCAAGTCTACCTACATGTATACAAATCGTATTTGTTTACACACAGTCAGGCAAAAAGTATGTTATCCACCAAATCAATGCAGAGCAAAAAGTAGTTCACTTTTTGTCATCGACACTGTTGACAATCACTTTTTGTCATCGACGCTGTTGACAATCACAAAATGACGTTTAACCCGTCATTTTGTGATTGTCTTACGCGAGGACCTTCTTTATACGTCAGAATCCGACATCTGTAGACGTCTGATTCTGACGTACATGAATAAAGACGATCCCCGCACTGAAAGAATTAAAATAATTCTAGTGACCGTAAACCCATAACATAGGTATTCAAATGAAGCGGAAAGAGATAACTGAGACATGTATGATGATTTCGTTGTAATTGTTAGGGGTATGATTTCAAAGCCATGTGTTCTGCTTTGTCCGTTATATACTCGATGTCATAACCACAAATATATATACAGGAATCGATATTGCAACTTGTGTTTGTCAGCAAATAAAAGGTGTTTGAATAACGCTAGATAATCCAATTGTGAATAAGCTTTGTCATCGCATGTGTATTCTTACCGACTTCTTCCATCATGCATGGTATAAATAATTTTGCATCACCTAACCTTTGATATCCAAGGGTCGTATCTGTTTCTTTACTAAGTGGCAAATAGGACCCTTTAAGCCCTCACGATGCATTAAAGCATCATTTTACATCCCTGAAAAGAGCCTCAATTTTCCTACAACCAAGGGTTTTGAAAGGAAAATTTCCAGGAAACTGACTTACAATACATGGCATTTAAATTTTAACATGGCATAATTAATTTTCCATCCACTTCAAGTCATCTTCATCCACCACAAGTCGAGAATTGCGACAGCAATTCGCGGCTTGTTGTGGATGAAGATGACAATGGTAAATTCAGGCTTGAAATGGTTAGTACCGCGGTGACATATTATGTTGCTATTTGTGCAACTACACGACCTCGGGAAATACCATGGCTATATTAAAGAAAAGACACACACGTGAAGAACCATGCACAGTGACACTAACAGAACATAAATGTATACTATACCTATTAATAAAAAAACCGCGTGACTGCTCATAGTCGTTTTTACCCCTCGGACCGTTGGGCCCGAGTGGGTATTGTCGTCCACTTTGTGCGCCGCCGCACGCAGTCTTTCTGCTAATACTCTAACATGGTGCAACAGATGGCATTTATAATTAATCCAAAATTCAAACCCTCCCGTCAATGTCAAAGATTCAAAACAATTCTTGTTAACGCGATAACTTGAAAAATAAATATTGGATCTCTCCAATTTTTATGTAAAGTTACCCATAAGTATGGCGATCATAGATTTTCAGCTTTCCACCGGTAATCAAAATGGCCGCCGTTCGGCAACTAAATTTTTTTCGGCTTGTTTTATTTGCTAAATAACTGTTAATGGGAATGTAATGAGCTTTTAAGCACAACATGTGTAAAAGTTTGAATTAAACTTGAAAAAACCCTTTGGTCTCCATGGTTTATACAAAAGTATTTAAGGGCTAATCAGCCCATACCGGAACACGAGGGCGGGGCGGGGGGGGGGCTACACAAATATTAATAAGTTCAACGCTAGAAAGCAATGAACCCTATCTGAGATGACATGTGTGTAACGATAATAATGAGGGGCTTCTGTGTGGTTTTAACTTACAAGTGATTCCTAGTAATGGCCGGGAACACACTCTGATGTGGTGATAGTGATCAGTAAATAAAATAGCAGGTGAAGGCTTAAAATTGAATGTTTATGCTTTCTAATAGTAAAATACTAAATTGGTTAACCCTTTGTGTGCTAGCAGACTCATCCACGTGAACCATTGATTGAGCTTTTGTTGATGGGATGAAAATTACCATACTTAACCCTTTAAGTCCTCACGATGCATTATAGCATCATTTCACATCCCTGAAAACAGACTAATTTGTCCTACAACAAAGGGTTTTCGAACGAGCATTTCCATGAAAAATGGTTTACCAATACTTGACAATTTTTTTTAATTTTTAAACCACACCAAATCATCTTCACCCACTACAAGTCGAAAATTGCGACAGCAATTCGCGGCTTGTAGTGGATGAAGATGACAATGGTAAATTCAGGCTTGAAAGGGTTTAATAGAAAAAATCTGAAATTCACACTACCCTTGCTTAAAAATATGGTCATATTATCAATATCATCTCCCAAGTGGATGAATTATTCAAAATTACACATGAATATGTAAATCTACCCCTAGCAGCCAGGAGGTCGCTTGTGTCTATGGATGCGACAATCTGGCTGACAGGGGATGACTTGAGTCTGACGACGAGAGGGTTATTTGAAGCACATGTAGCTTTGCTGGTTGCTTTTATAGAGAGAGACCTTGCTATTTCAGACCGGCGAGGAGATCAAAGACTGGAAAGTGAGTATCATTCTGGCCAGTCATCACTTTCAGTTTCCTTCTTTTCATTTCAGACCAAACACCCGTCTGCCTGGCATAGAGCTATAGTAGAGAGATTGTCTTCAGTACCATTATATATAAAAATGCCGCTAATTGTCCGGGGGCTTATTGTTCAGTTCTCCTCTGCAAAGGTAATAGGCAGTATCTGCTTACTTGTAAAGTAAGCAGATACTGCCTTTCGCCTTTACGCGTGACGTCGTGTGGTATCGTGTAGCTTGACAATGCCTGTTTAGTTTATATACATTCACCAGGTGGCGCTTGCCCTTGATATTTCTGTAGTGGGAGTTACTACATTTACGCTTTCTGGTTACGCCTTTATCCCATTGATTATTCACAGTCACTACTTTAATGTGGTATTGGCAATTTGCTGCTTAGGCCTACTAATAAAACTTTGGAAATTGACTTATTTTTGTACTAATTGAAATTAAAAACGAGTGAACCTTATAATATTTTTCCTGTATTTTCCTGTAGCTATTACAAATGTTATAATTGTTTTCGTTTTATATAATATACAGTCGCAAAATTATATTGCCAGAATGAAATTAATATGTCCCCTTGGATATGAAAGGATGTATTTGCCACTTTACAAGGTCAGATACACCCTCTCATATCCAAGGGGACGAATAGCTTTCAATATTGATATCACACGGCATACATGCTGGTAATCCCCCACGCAGGTCACTCTATCACCATTGTAGTTTAGAAATCATTTCTGTGATGATGTGATTCCCTGCCAAACACAAGCCATTTGCACAATGCTGGTTTAATGCTCGCACAGTGTGTTACATGTTGGTCCAACATTAAGCCAGCATTGATTCAATCTCTCGTGTTTGTTGGGATTGCGGGTGCACCACAGACTGGCGATCTCCCAGTGATTACGTTCATCCAACGCTGTGTTAATGTTGGGCCAGCGTCGTTGACCCTGGCCAAACATTACCACAGCGTTGGGTGAACGTCTCGTGTTTTCTGGTCCACTGTACAATCCCTTCACACTGCTTGTCAAAGTGAAAGTCTGTCATACACACAGGTGGCGGAAAATAAATCTCGTCTTGGAACGAAAGGGTGGTAATTGTCAAAAACTCGCACCAATGCTGTTTTAATGCTGATCCAGCGTCTGCGACGTCGGTGGAACATTAAGCTTGTTTTCTGGGAAGTGACAAATATCACCTTTTTAATTGGAACAAGCGATCTTTACTTCTGCTTGCATATAGTTACCTAGCTCCGCCGGCATCCGAAGTGTCACACATATCCTCAACTCTGTGTTAAAGGGAAGCACATGCCTCCTTATTATGTGAAAAGTACGACCCTTTAATACTAAGGTGACGATATAAGGCTTGTTTAAAAAATGATCATATCGTCGCCTCGGAGCTAAAGGATCCTATCTGACACTCGTCAGAGTGGCAGATAGGATCCTTTAGCTCCGAGGCGACGATATGTATGCAATGGGGGCAATGTGAACTATCATGCTGTTACTGTGCAAAGAAAAGTAGACGCAAATAGAACTAATCTGCTGATTTTTCTTACAAATAAATAAGCTGTTATTTTCTTCATGATCTACTTTGTTCATCTACTTTGTTCATCTTTGATGGAATGTGAAAAATATCTTGTTTTTTAAATTGCATTCTTTATAACGCCTTGGTTACTTTAATTATTTGTTGTTCAAACATGGGAAACTAGGTAACGGTACACTAAATTGCAAATCAGCTTATGAATTCAGTTAAAAGTAATTACAATTATATTTAGACAAGTTTGCGCCTTAGTGCTATGATTCTGTGAACAGCACCACTACTGTGCAATAAATTTAGTTCAAACATAGCTTTTGTCAAAGAAATGTAAATTTGTGTATATCGCTCATGTGATAAATATTTCAGAAATGCGTGAAAATTCTTGAAAAGTTGTGCATGTTTTGCATGAATGCGTTCGAGCTAGATGTTCTGTGTGCCTTTACATATATATCTTTAATTGTGTCAATAATACATCCATCTATTTCAATCTAGTTCAATACTGTTGAAATAATTTCAACTGTTTTTTTTACAACTTCCTGTTGAAAGCAGTATATATTATAGTATAGTCACTAGTAGAATACAATAGTGCCTCAGGCCATGCCTGAATGCTGCCTGGTTGGACACAATTATGTCTCACCTGTGACTGAATAGTGCCTGGCGATATACAATGGTGTATTCGGATAAAACCCCAAATTGTGGCATACACTAATATCCCCAGCCACTATTTAGACACAGTACCCGGACATACCCGGCACCAAATGTGTGATATATAATTAGAAACTAGTGTGTGATTATGATGTCTTGGGAACAAAAGCCGAACATTGTTCCGTCTAGTGCTTTTCTACTATATCTTTTCCTACATAGTATATATACTAACGCCTTATGAAAAACAACATGGAGTGTGATTCCAGTTATAAATAAAATAAAATAAAGAAGGTTAGTTTACATCCATTCAACCAACATATTTTTAGACATGTTGTGTCTTCACTTTTAGTGTACATCTGGTACATATAACATGCACAAAAATGACCATATATTTCTAGACATAGCAATAAAGCAACATCATTCTTGAGTTTGCATCACTTGATTCATTAATGTAGAAGTTGTGTTTGCTGTGGTGTTTTAAATCACTGTACATGATGGTTACATACATTTTAGATACAATGTAGCATATTTTGATGTAATTTTTTTTAAGTTAGGTAAGAAAAAACAATGGTCCATAAAGCTTTATTTACTTTAAAAATAAAACGACCGTGTCTGTCCTGGTGTGAGATATCACATTTCGTCATAGGGGAAAGTTATAGTGTTTTTTAACTCGACGTGCTTGTTGTGCAGTTGCTTTTGTTATCAGTTTCAAATTTGATTTAACTTAGTTACCTAGACAAGTTTCCCTTTGCAGGTGAACGCAATGAACGGAGGTGTATAGCAAGCAGTTTATATTAAAAGTGTAATATAACGATGTGTAAAATATAAAATAATTCTTGTTGCTATTTAAAGAAATGACAAAGAAAAAAATTGATCAACATTGTTTTGCAAGATATGTTGCAAACAAGATATTAGTTAGCGGCTAACACGGAATGTTGACCCTATGCTAATTGAATGTTTGCCCACAGTCTTTGACGCTGGGCCAATATTAAATCAGCATTGGGTCGACGTCCCGTGGTTTATTGGTTATTACTTTCGAACATTAACCCTTAGAACACTTGAGCAAAGAAACTCAAATTTTCTGTCACTTGATATCCACAACTTCAAGTGACTGAAAATGTGTGTTATTTGTGAAATGTAAGTCCCCAACATATATCAGTGTTTCAAGATCGAAAGCATATTTATTTTTAACAACTGGTTATATTATACGGGTGCTTACAAAAACATAGAATGTCGACTGTCGTAGACATCGGTGCTCTAAGGGTTAACCCTTGTTACTGACTTGTTCTATTGTGTGTTTTACAGGTGTACATGGACGAGTTAGAAGAGCACAAAATAGCCACATGGCGAGGTTAGATCAAGTTTATCCTTTGAACGCTTCACCCGTTGAGTTATATAATTTTCACCCATATGAAATTGTGCTTGCGCTGCCGCGATCCACAACTTAACCCTTTAACTGCCGGTGCCGCGTATATTCAGGTTTTCATTTTTTATTAGCACATTTGAAAAGAGTTGACTTCCATTTTGTCAAATCTGAATAATTTTCACTCACTTAAAGTTGTGGATCGCGTCAGCGAGACACAACTTCAAGTGGGTGAAAATTCAAATTGAATAATTTGGCGGTTAAAGGGTTAAGTCGGGTGAAAATTACTCATGTTTTGTCTTATTTAAGATGAGACGTTCATCCAATGTTGGCACAATGTTGGCCCATTGTCTTCGATGCTGGCCCAACATTGGCTGAACGTGTCGTGTTTGCTGGGTCTTACTTAATGCTTAAAGGGTTAAATTAGTACATATATTTAACCCTTACAGTGCGGGGGGTCATCTGTAGACGTCTGATTCTGACGACTAAAGTCGATCCCCGCGCTATACGAGTACAAATATGTATAATTTTCGTATACCCATACATGTACCATAGATATTTAGCGGAAAGAGCTAACTTAGGTATTTGTGATTATTCCAATTTCGAAAATAAACACTTAGTATGCATGGTTTATGCAAAGATAATTCAGCGCTTTAAGGGTTAAAACTTATTATTATACATGTACATGTTCACACACAAGTAAATAAGTATTAGTTGTTCAGCAAAATTTTATGTTGTGATGACATATATAAAAAAATTATTTTATAAATTTATTAATTTAATTACCGATGTTACTAAATATTTTTCAGCATTTGCACCTCTTGTATGGCAATTTCCATATAAGTGATTTTAAAGCACTTATATGGGCCATGGTGGCTGACGTGATTTCTACTTAAAATTTTACCAGCTATTGCAAACATGTGTCGTCCCCTTGGGTATAAAAGGGTGTATCTGGCACTTCGGAAAGTGAAAGATACACCCTTCCATATCCAAGGGGACGATATATGGGACATATGAAAAGTGCCACCACCCATTAATAGTAGAACCATCTATCTTCAATTTGATATCTTTCACTTCATTATTTTCTTTTCACTTTCACTATTGAAAAAAACTAATTTTCGCTCACTGGGAGGTGGGAATTGTGGTATATTAAAGAAAATTTAAATATTAAAATTTGCAGATAATTAGTTTATTGACAACACATTTCTATATAGTAATGCATAAAATAATATAAAAAAGATTATGATGTATGTTAAATCTATGTAGGCCTACAATTATTAAGCAAAAGAACTGCCGGTATAAGAATTAATACTATACATTATACATATACGTATCCCGCACCAAAACTAAGAGATCAAATAACTTCTATCATAACTACTATTCTGCTCTGAAAAGGCAGTATCTGCTTACAAGTTTGTAAAGTAAGAAGATAGTGCCTTTGCAGGACAGTATTATAAATAGTAGCAAAAATGAAAATGCTCAGGAAAGCGTAGAAACCTAGAAAATATATACAAGAAGATTTGATCAGGTATATACTGTCATGTGTAATGCTATGGGTTTTTATTTATGTTGCAGAAGTGTTACATGATTATGCTAAGCCGCTGGTACACATTGACCCTAATGCAAGTTTGTTCGAGGCCATTCGCATTCTGATTTTGAACAAGATTCATCGTCTTCCGGTCATAGACACCGCCTCTGGAAATGCCCTCTTCATCCTGACACACAAACGCATTCTACGGTTTCTCTATCTATATGTAAGAGATTATGGCAGTTGTAGAAAATTGTGCTTTGGTTAATAACCCCCGTAAAAATCTTGGTGTAATGTTGTGCCAGCGTCCTTGAAAGCGATCCAGCTGGGAATGTTTAAAGTGTTCAACAGTGGATGTATTATTGTTTGTTTCAACTATGGATGTTTGTTTCAACTATGGTACATCATTGGAACAATATGCAGTCACATACGAGCAGCTGAAAAGCTATCTTTTTCCTCCAGTTAATACTTCTCTAAGAGACAGGAGGCTTGGAATTAAATAAATTTTGAATTGAATTATTTGCAATTAATTTTTTTTTGAAGTACTTATGCCAAATGTTTTGGCCGGAAAGATAGTATATATGTGATGACAGAAAAAGCATTGAACACATTTTTGTTTATTTATTTTTATTGCACACGTGTGTGACCACGAGTAAAGACAGAAAACGTTGAAAGAAATATTTTATTCTTAAAGTATGTAATGCTAACCCAATATAAAACCAGCACAGGACTACCTTTTAGTTTAATCCAACATTAAACCTTTCTCCAATATCCCCTTGGTCTGAAAAAAATATTTGTGAAAAAAAAATGTCACTAAGGACCAGATATTTGCAAAATGATTTCATCCAGTGATAGATAAATCATTCAATATTGTAATGAATTATAATCTTATATTGTAATATTTTTGTCGTTTTTTTTTCTAGATATATGACTTACCTCATCCTACATACATAGACAAATCAATAGAAGAATTACGAATTGGAACGTATGAAAATATAGCCACAGTAAGTTATATATGTCTGCATGTGACAAAAACAAAGGCTTTCCAGCAAACACCGAGGCATTGACCCAATGCTGGGGAAATGTTGGCCCACCGTCTTCGACGCTGGACCAACATTGGCCCATCATTGGGTCAATGCCTCATGTTTGCTGGGTTATACCTGCCAGATATTACTTTTTTGTGCTACCCGGCAGACACGAGTCATTGAATCGATGTTGGGTCAATGTATTAGAGCCAAAATTTACCCAACATCGGCTCAATCCCTCGTGTTTGCTGGTTATGCCAATTCCATGGCATAACTTAACAACCGTTCAAAACGTTAAATAAAAAAGCTAAAAAACCCGAATGATTCGGGGCTCGATATCATTATCTTTCATAACCACACCTTGGCAATGTTGAATCTCACCTAGGTCAACCCTTTTCCCCTTAAGTTAATTTATTTGAATTCTCACCCGCTTCAAGTTGTCTTGCTACCACGACCCACTTCTTCAAGTTGGTGAAAATTACTCATATTTGCTTATATTGAGACCAAACATTTGCAAATCCTGATGTTTTAACATCATTTCATTCCCAATATAGTGATATGGTACACAAATAAAACAGATTAAAAACGACTTTAGTTGCGTTTGGCGGGTTAAGCTCTGAAAATAGTTAAAATCTGATGCATCATTTTTTACACTAGTTTTTTTGTCACGATTTTATGCAAGATTGCTCTGAATTTACAAATGTGCATTACATATTTTGCATTGAATTATATTCCAGAGACCTTAAGTCTCAATACTGAAGCAATATTAAAAGTATTTACGCCGGTTTATCCTCCCACACATGTCCAGTCTGTGTAACTGTCCTAACACAAAATATAACTGACGTAGCCTGTGTTTTTTTTTTATTATAAATTACCTCGAAACAGAGGAATGTTTTCAATACACATAGTAGCAAATTTCAAACAACATAGGTAGCTGTATTGTGCAAGATTAATGTTGACATTAGGCACAAGTAATTTGGCGTTGTCATGGTTACTAATTTTGCAAAAATATGTCATGCATTTAGATAAGATCAAATCATTTAAAATATAATAAATCTGAAAATAGAAGTTGAAGTCAATGTTTATCAACCTTCACAAAATCATGGATGTATATTATTTTAGAACATATCGTCCCCTTGGATATGAAAGGGTGTATGTGCCACTTTGCAAAGTGGCAGATACACCCTTTCATATCCAAAGGGACGATATGATGAGTGATTGCACGGTGTGTCATTGTCACTATCCCAGTAAACACACTAATTGCTACCTAAGCACATCCTCATGCCTTGCTCATAGTTTTTCATACAAAGCTAGCATTATACTGCCACAAGGCATCATCTGTGAAGCAATATGTCACTGATCGTCTGTGTTGTTGTAGGCGAAGCGTTCAATGCCCCTGATCACAGCACTGCAGATATTTGTGGAGCGGAGGATCTCCGCTTTACCAGTTGTTGACGATGAAGGGCATGTGGTGGATGTGTACGCCAAATTTGATGTAATTGTAAGTACCATGATTATTGTTCCTGATGCTTAAAAATTTAATTTTTTCATATAATGTTGTTCAAAATAATTTTTCAAGCTGAATTTTTCGTGTATAATAACACAAAACACAAAGCAATATAATTATTTTGAAATAAGTTTTTTAGCTAACCAAAGCTTGAGCTTTACCATCAAACCTATTGCCGCTTAACAGTGCTAAGCAGCGGATGATGATTTTGAAAAAAATTAATGTTCAGACAGTTTTCAAAGTGGTTCTGAAGGTCACATTATATCAGTTTTTCGGCTGACTTCGGGCTGTGCAAAAGTAGCCTGACAAATTTCATTTGTGCGAGGGTTGGGGTCCTGGTGCAGTGGTCCTAAGCTGCCTCCTTGGAAAGTCAGATCACAGGTTTGTCCCCTGATCTGGCATTCAGGTTTCAAAGAAGCAAATGTTCGCTCACTTGTAAAGATTGTGAGGGAGCCTCTGTGACCGAGGGGTATCCGGCTCGCCCTCGGACTGCCAGGGCGCGAATTTTGAATCTTGCAATCCTCAATATCATCCTGTCAATAAACAAAATTTAAATGTTACACACACGAATTGTAGTCTATAGGCTAATAAATGGTAGGCTTATTAGTCCCCCCCCCCCCCACTCAGCACTAAATGTTGGCAAAGAAAATTAAAATGAAAATAACAAATATTTCGATATTTTGCTGTAATTTCAGTGCAAATAGGCTTTTTTATGCATTTTTTCTTCCGGGGTGGACTCCCAGATCCCCTGCTCAAACACTTCTGGCGAAAACCCTGTAGTGGATCGTGATTATAAATATACTATATAATTTTCACAATAATAAATTTTAATGCAGTTTTCTACACGAATAGGGCTTAAATTTATGCATATTTGAGAAAAAAAATTAAATCTGTAATGTTGCTGCCTATTATATTGTTTCCGATTTTGCTGATAAAATTTGTATCCTCTCTTTCAGAATCTAGCCGCGGAAAAGACCTACAACAATTTAGATATCACGATTGAAGAAGCAATGAAAAAGAGACGAGAGGTAAACAATGTTGTGATCACATTCTATTCACTCTGCTGGTGTGTGCTTTTGGCATAAAATGGGTGGCGTTACTTTATTATGAAAGATTATTACCACACCTTTTTAAATCATCTTGTATAAATTACAGGTGATTAGAGTGTTTTATCTAGCTCCTAATATTATGACATTATATCTTCAAGTGAAATATTGAATTCAAAATTTTTACGCGAATGTATAGGTTGACTCATAGGATTTAATTTTTAACTACTTGTTAAGTTGTGTCTTGCTACCGCGACCCACACCTTCCAAGTGGTTAAAAATTCTGTAAAAATTGATAACTTCAGTCAAAACAAAATAAAAGGGTTAAAAAAGCTACAGACACTTCAATTAAGCCAATTTAATGCTCATTTCTTTTTTGAAGAACAATAGTCTGTCTGCCAATCTGGACATTTTACTCTAACCTCAAAGTCTATGATAAAAAAAATTTTCTCAGTGGATTATTGTTGTATAAAATCTTCTTGAAAATCCTAGGGTGGGTGTGAAACTCTCACTCTTGGGCAATTTTTATCAATCCAAGATGGCCGCCAAAATGACTTCCGCTATAGAAATTATACTATAGGGTCCTCTAGAACACTGATGTCGACATTCTGTGTGTTTATTGGCACCTGTATAACCCCTGATAATCAGTTGTTAATAGTAAAATATGTTTTCAATCTTGAAACACTGATATATATGGGGACTAAATTTCGCAAATCACACATTTTGACAAATTTCCAGTCACTTAAAGTTGTGTATCGCGGCAGCGAGACATAACATCAAGTGACTGAAAATTTAAATTAAAAAGCTCAGTGCTCTGGGGTTAAGATATAATAATGTTTTGTTGAGCAGGAACTAGCTGAGCGAAAAGAGTCACTGGTATGATTCCCTTTATTATTATTTATTCCAAAGTTTTTTTTTCCGAGTGGATCTATAACTCGCTTATGGTGGAGGCTGTGTAGAAATGTTTCCAATTTATTTTATTAAGTCAAATTGCTATCTAATGAGCAGTTGAACAAATGTTTTATTTCAGAAATTACCTAATTTAACACACAGTTGTAACATAAAGCTTTATAATGATGTCAATTACTAGCTTTCATAGGATCATAGTATGTAGAACTAACATGTTTAGTAGGTAGGCCTATTATTATTCGCACACTACATAATAATGTACTAATTTCACTGGGATTACACTTTTCCTAAAGCGGTTTTTGTTTCTTTTAGTTAAATCTATACAGCTTTGGGCCATTGCACAAGTAGTTTAAGCAGCTAATCTTTGCATAAACGAATAATAAGTTACCACACTGTTATTTAACTTTTTTTTTGTGCATTGCTTTTTAGCCTGCCTTTCAAAATGTGATGCCACCATTTTGAATAATCCAGGCTATGCCGTGATAGCATATCCAATGTATAACCCACTTTCTCGTGAAAAAGCATTATTTTTAACAACAGTTTATCGTGGGTTACAGATAAGAAAGTAGTACTATTGAAAATTATGGAAGCTGATATGCAGAATAGAACGTGAATCTCAGTGTATTGTCTGAAATTTTCGATTTTGGGGGACAAGTTTTGATAATAATATTGTTTTCACTTTGGTAACCCTGGTCACAGTACCTCTAAATTAAATAAATGGCTGACAGTACCTCAGTAACCCTTGGCGGGGCCTGGTGCATCATGTATGCCTCTGCTAGTCTGCATTGTAATTACACAATTTGAAAATTACAAATATGATATATACAAAATATTTGGGCTAATATATAAGAATCCTAATAAAGGTAAGAAACAAAGCGCATAGATTATTGCAGATCTTCTAATTCTATTAATCTGTTACCTACGTACTAGCACTAGACGGTGTCCTGCATTTCTCATGAGTGTGCTCTACAGCCTGAATTTCTTTAATTATTTTACCCCTGTACCTACATATGGTACATATATGCATCATTTGGCCTATTTCGAATAAAGTATTTAAACCTTGTTGAGGTTTTTGGGAGTTTTTATTTTATGAAGTTGAATATTTTTTATTCATTGTGCTCAGGCACTTTTCACGTGGAAGAAAATTGCGTTGAAAGGTAAAAACACCTTGTGTGTTCAAGTGGTAGTATTATCTGTTATAAAATAGCGTGAGTGGGCAAATAATTTTGAAATTTGAGTCCTACCAACGTTATTTAATACATCTCTGGAACAAATAACACTGAAATAAAACACTTTGCCCGCCCAAACATGCGCTATTACTATTTAATTCATCACAATATAGCTCTTAAACCACTGATTTTCCCCACACATAGATTTGACTGGGATGTTTTAAAGGAACATATCCACCTAGCTGCTAAGCATTTAAGCCCTGCCCATGTGTCTGAATATGTGACATGCCTTATAATTATATGGATAATTATAACTGTTCACATACATGGGACAAGCAAGATATAAAAACATACCAAAATAATTTTCCTAATTAATCAAATATGTAATATTTCGGTGACGCTAAGTCGTTAAAACATTTAGCCATGTCTAATAGAACTGTGTTGTGAGAAGAAATATTTTGTTTGCTTTTAAAACTTACAGCTACTCAACTAAACAATCATTTGCCGTATGTGTTTTAGGGGTTCGAAGGGGTACAGACATGCATGAAGACAGATACTTTATCATCTATCATGGAGCGCATCGTTAAAGCTGAGGTAAAGTACAGTCCAAACTGTCAATGGCGTTTCTCAACTATCACTTTCTCATTAAATATTTCATATTTCAGAAAGATTACCTTGACCAATGTACAAAACTAGGCATAAGTTCTATTAATTTCCATAAACTTTACAAAATTTCTGGTGGTAAAGTGTTACATGTTTTTGATTTGAAACTGTGCGATCTGACAACATTTTAACTGCGAAAAGGAAAACAAGTCTTTCACACAGACATCTTTGGATTATATCCCCTTTATCTATTTTTTTTACCTTATACAAAAAACATATCATCCCCATGTGTTGACACTTTTTTAAGGCAACCATGCTGTATGAGTCTGGGCTTCATGATAAAAAAATGTTTTGCAGGTTCATCGACTGGTGATAGTTGACAGTGATAACTGTGTGGAAGGCATCATCTCACTGTCAGACATCCTAAAACACATAATACTAAAACCTGCTGAAGAAATGTCAGGTGTGTATCTTCTCATTCTGTGGTTCACTAGTTTGTAATAAATAATTAGAAGCAATACAAAAATTATGTGAGGATTTCCTGTAAATACATCACATTCATCTAACATCATAATAATCTATATTCACTGACAGATAATAACAATCCTGATATAAAAACTACATTTTATTCGGATTCCACAACTGACACAAAATTACGATCCTGATAAAACTAATATTATCGGTATTACAATCCTTATGTATGTCACTTTATTCCGAGGTGGTTGGATCAAATTACAAATGTAGTTCTCATATTATGAGAACTATATTTGTAATCATATTGCTCCCTCACATCAAAGTACAATCCTGACAATGAAACTATGTTTGACAACTAATCCCAATTCTGCCACCAAATTACAATCCTGACATAGAACTATTTTTGACTCTGATCCCACTCATGACACCAAATTACAATCCTGACATGAGAACTATATTTGTAATCTGATCCCACTTCTGACACCATATTAGAATCCTGACATATGAATTATATTTGTAATCTGATCCCACTCCTCACACCAAATTACAATCCTGACATGAGAACTATATTTGTAATCTGATCCCACTTCCAACTCCAAATTACTATCCTGACATCGCAACTGCATGTGTAAATGTATCCCATCTCTAATACTAAATTATTATATACCAATTTTTGTTTTCCTTGTAGGAAAATCGGCACAAAAAGAATCTACATCTGCGACATAGTACACCTGGATTTTTAGTATTATTTGAAATTGGACTATCTACTATTGTATTATTATTATTATTCATCACATTCATTGTTGTGTATATAAGTCTATTAATAGATAACCCTCCCACCCACGATAAACTGCGACAAGACTAAACGTGTCTTGACAAGACCTTGTTTTATTCGTAATGGATAAGACATTAAAGAAGAAAGTGGAACCTGAAAATCCTTATTCCCCAATGCCCCTTGTCTCTATGAAAACACAACACGCTGTGATAGTAATGGCCTGATAGCATTTTGTGTTCATCTGTTTTCTGTCGGTTCTTGGCGAGGTTCGTCTGTGGAATGAAATGTTTCTTGAAGATAATCTTCAGAATGGTGTGGATATATCTTGGACTGTGTCAACTCTCATGTGCTTAGGACTACACTGTTTTCATCGTGTCATTCAAGAAAATGTCATCGTCAAATGAAAGAATTATCACCAATAGTGCTCAATGTTCCTCTCAAACTACTGTTGTTGTTAACATTTGTCAGACAATATCTAAACATCTGTTACTTCTTTAGGTCTTTATGGAGATAATACCCCAATATGTTTTATTTTGTATGTATTGAAATTTTTCAGCAAAAATTGATGTTTGCCCTTTTGTTTTCATATTAACTTGATGATAATCTCAGTATCTGCGATTTGTAATCTTACAGGGTTAAAAACAGTGAAAAAAGTTGTGTGCATCATTACTGGTAAACTGTGTCGTCCTCTCTTATAGCTTGTGTAAAAGTGGTTATATCAACCTTAAATGCGTGCTCTCATTTCTGTTTATTTTGTTCCATTGAAATGTCACCTGGCTGACTGATCATAGTATTAAAAAAGGATGTGAACGTAAATGACATTAAAAACTGAACACTTTATATAATATTTAAAAATTATCATGCTATTTATCTGCTGTTCAAAATAACTGTGTACATTTCAGGTGATCTCTGATACGATACGGAAGATTCTACATCCAGCAACAAATATAATGATTTGACCACTCTGTGCCCAAGGCAATGTCGCCAAATCGATTGAATATCACACAAAAATGACACTTGTATGTCGTATTACAATGGAAGCCTACTAGATTAAGTTGTATACATGAACAAGTTGTGAAGAGTACATTTTTGTTTACTCTACCGTTAGCTGACTTTAGCTATTAACAGAATCAGTCATGTTATGTATATCCATTTGTATATACTGACACGCAGATGACGGTGGGCTGAGCAATGAGTTGGCGCATTAACCCTTTAACCGCCGGTGCCGCATATATTCGGGTTTTCATTTTTTATTAGCACATTGAGTACCTCAATTGAAACATGTTAAAGATAAAATTTAACATCAATCAGCAATATTTGAAAACAGTTGACCTCCATTTTGTCAAATCTGAATAATTTTCATTCACTTGAAGTTGTGGATCGCGTCAGCGAGACACAACTTCAAGTGGGTGAAAATTCAGATTGAATAATTTGGCGGTTGAAGGATTAAATATGTTATTATGAATATTATTATGTGAGGTGCCAAAGTGTGGAATTAATTGTAATTATGCTGATGAAACTGGGGGTACTTTCCAATTCTTTAGTATATTGAGTTTGAAAATATAACAGAAAATCAGCTGTTAATGATCCCATGTGAATTTATATCTTGAATTATATCCTGTAATGATTGCCATTGCAGATAATTATAATGCATCTATTTGGTGAATAGTGTTTAAAAATAGATAATTCCGCTGATGCCGTCTGTGAAACGATAAAACACAGTTCAATACAATTTTCTATAACATTAATGATGGTTCTGCTGTGTACTCTATCAAAGTTTTCAAAGCTGATTTGAAGCTGCCAATGATGGGAACAATTTCCAGCTTCAACTGATTGAAAAAATCCCTACTTAAAAAATAGACCTGTTCTAATTTTGAATTGGTGCTTTGTTTGAGATCTGCATCTAGACATGGTGATTAATTACAGTCAATCCTTACACCACCAAGCACGACTATTGTCGTTTTAAATCAATATTAGTAGACTGTTAATTCACTGTTGTTGGGAACTAAATGAGTGCTTAAACATAAATATTTGCAAATGTCTCAAATTAAACAAGTATTTGATAATTTTCACCCACTTTGAGGGAGCGAGACACAACTTCGAGTGGGTGGACATTTAAATTATTAAATTTAGCGCTTTACGGGTTAATATTTTTTGTGAAAAGCTCTTAAAAGCGTCACCACCGGCACACAAAGGGTTCATCGATCAGTGGCATGTCACTGTGCATCAAGCAATGGAATTGTTACTGTGCTCACAACAGAAGGGTCATTGTTCTCATGAAGCATCTCGCTAAATATCTCATTTCTCATTCATCGCTGTTAATGTACATTGCTGTACAGATTACAAAACGTTAGTCGATTCGTTTGAATATCTTAAGTTGTTTGTTGATCGATTCTTTGTTCATAATGTATGTGACCGAATGATTTTCCTGGTGATCATAGCAGAACTATTTGAAGCCCACTTTTCGTGATTGAACTACCCGACAAAAACGAGACGTTCAGACATTGTTGGTTTAACGCAAGGCCAGTGTCGTGAACGTGGACCAGCATTGATCCAACAATGCCTCAACGTCTTGTTTGTTGGGTGAGGTATGTTGTGACATACTCCATTTTTTACAATTTATGCAGCAATCATGTTCTAGATGTCCAATGTAAAACTCCTATCTAAATAAAATATCCATGTGGTCAATATTTAATCTCTTCACGACTTGCATGCATGTAGTGTACAGCTGCAGTTTTACAAAAATATGTTGTTACGTTTTGGTACCAAATATAATTATATTTATTCCAATTTGAGATATTTTATGATGCGACTCCAATGAAACTGCAATGAAATTTTTTGTCAACGTGGGAAATGCGTGGCTGGCTAGGACAACTGAATCGGATAAATTGACTCCCTCGCTTAGTGCATGCAATCTCTTGGTAGATCTTTTATTTTTGTATGTGGGGATATTGGTCAAGTGATTTGCTGTTGTAAAGTACAATGTGATGAGAAACTTGTGTTCTCGGTAATCAAGACTGGTATTTTTGTATTCAATACGAAGGTCTACATGTTGCACCGTAATTTTAGAAAAGAAAGTATTTAATTTTATATAGAGTACAACTTGAATGTGTGGTTTTCTCCATATAGTCGTGTGATAGACGAATCACATGTTTTTCTCTCCATATAGTGATGTGAATCACAGGCGCCACGAATGAAATGTGGTACTTTTAATGTTCGCGAGATGTGAGCCTAAACTTGGTTCAATAGTTGGTCAACGTCATGATAATGTTAGCCCGACATTGAGCTGATGATGATCTAACGTCTCGTGCCAGATGAATGTGAAGTAGAACTGTACAAAACATGGCCAAAGGTAATAATGTATGTATGCTGTCACATCTTTACAAATAAAACAAGTATGTATGATTCTCGTTTGTCTGCTTTTAGTATATAGTTATCATTGACATTGCCGCTACGACAACCAATAATTTAGAATCCTCAAAAAACATCATCCTTATACCATTATGCGACATAAGTTACATTATATCCTTCTACATGCTTAGCTCGTGTCACCTGCTTCTCCACTTCAGACATTGGGCTTCATCCCCGACTACGAACTCCAGATCGGGTTTTACTTTGGCTCTATTTAAGATTTGTCTAGAGACATTAAATAAAACAATTTACTCCGAAGTTCGAGCTGATCAAGGTCAGAATAAGGAATGAAAACAAAGTTTCGTTAGTATTACAGTAACCCGGGTTCCCACACGTCCTGGAAAAATGCAATTTTTCAGATTGTCCTGGAACAGTGGAGTTCTGATTAAAATATCCTGGAAAAGTCATGGAATTCCTATGTTCCATGGAATTTGGTTTTCTATGGCAGTCTTTCAGTGACCAGTTTGCTATTTTTCTTCATGTTTTATGCATTATACAGGTCCTTGGAAAACTGGAATTCTGAAAGGGGCCATGTGAATAAATACAATTATAAGATGTTATGTATTAAGAGATAATTGATGAAACAGATGCCCCATCAGAAATCACCAGTTCAGCACATATTTTTATCTTAGGGGACCAACATTTAATTACCAAGGAGGGCGGGGGCTGGAGGTTTTTTTTAAATAAATATTTTTAGACCAAATTTGTCGTGATAGTGTATAAATAATTGTGTGAAAGACATACATGTTGTAAATAAATATTTAATGGTCCTTAAAAAATTTGAGCCTCACTTCGCTCGGCATAATTAAGCCACCCAGGTTTCATTTGTGGACACTGGCTTCGCTGGGCTCCTTAGCCATAAATACTAAGTCTAGTTTGGGATCGAACCTTCTGGACAGGTTTTTTTTAAGTGAAATAAATATTTTGCTTGAGGCAGAGTGTGAAAAAAATAAGTTATGCAGATAGGAAGTGAAAAAAATAATTTGTTCAGTTAAAAAACTGTACCCGCGCGAGTAATTCAATGGTGGCTCCCTTACTAGCGAGTATATTTGACTGAAAATAGTGGCATCCAAGTCCTGGAAAACATCCATTTAGATCCTCAAATGTCAGTGTGTATATATCTAGAATGTATTTATAATCCAAGTAAAAGTCTAATCCACAGGTCTGTTAAAACGTCAGTAGCGCCCGTTCTCTTACATGATCTGTCAATAATATCAATGTTTATAACTGTAGACTATGATGGCCGTATTCAAGTTTAGGACTTGTTTAACCAAACTACTGGTTTATGCACGAGTTTAGCGTTAAACCGTATGCACAAAAGTAGTTTAGGCTGAACACTGGGTTAAACCGGGCAGTTAAGCGACCGAAGGTTAAACCCGCTCAGGGGGTGGTTTAAGCACTGGTTTAACATAAAGTGGAAAGAGCATTATAATGATAATGAACGCAAATATACGAAATAGTAGAGAATGGGATGAAAAATACACAGACTAGTTATTCATTATAAATGTACTATTCTTTCGTTGATTGATAAATATTTATTCGAATCGAATAATAAATTATAAAAATATAAAACACAGATGTGAGAGGTAAAACCATATGGCGTAAAAAGTTTTTTCATTATATAATTATTTGGTTTACTGCCTAATATTAACGGAAGGCATTTTACGACTATAATTTGCATGGTCATATTTTGACATAATCATACATACTAGGCGAATAGTATTAGGTTTTGAAGGGGAAAAAATATGCCAAAGCTGAATTTTTCAGGAAACCTTCCTAATACCATTAGAAACAACATACTAAAACTCCCCGTTATTCCCGCTGGAGCCTTTTCCATTATTCAAGATGGACGCCAAAATGTTTATACCCCCAAAATATTATGACGAAAAAGGTTTCCCAACGGTTTCCTATCCTACTGGACATAGTGAATGACAGAAAAAAAAAAAACTATCAAAATCTGACCCCTAAAAATGGATGAAAACTGGGTCATCGCCAAGATGGCCGCAATTGTCCATGAAAATGGTAAAACCATCCTAATTTGCCCAATATTGTCTATAATCCATGTTTTTAAAAGTTGGGAAACTCATAGGTTCAAATAACATTTAAGCAGTGTCAAAAATCTAAGATGGTTTATTGGGCTAGCAGTGTTTCTGATCTGTCGAGCTTTGCCCCCTGACGAAAAAAAATTCCATTCTGACGAAATTGATTAATGAAATTTTCAGTTTTTTCCAGAAACCATTTCCAAAGATTTTCTTCAGTATTTCATTAATGAGCTGTTTCAAAGCTTGAGATGTACATTTATATATCACTAGAAGCCACCTAAAGCCTTCTCTGAAAAAAAACATTCCCGGACCCCCTGCATTTGCGACCGCCTTTGACGGGCGTTCGCCGGAAGCCGCGCCTGTGTGCTGACGCCAACATCAGGCTTGGAGTCAGAATATTCATATTGCCTGACTCCAACTTTTTTCAGAGCCAGAAACACTGGCTAAGGGGCAAAATCCAAGGTCAATGTTAAAATAATAAAAAAAAGACTTTACCAAATAAAGCTAAGAACATGT
Source organism: Flabesymbios commensalis (assembly GCA_964017125.1). Taxonomy (NCBI): domain Eukaryota; kingdom Metazoa; phylum Annelida; class Polychaeta; order Terebellida; family Flabelligeridae; genus Flabesymbios; species Flabesymbios commensalis. Next base: position 35,093,154 of record OZ024910.1, on the reverse strand, counting down.
GTAATACCTCATTTTCATTGGATTTTGACTCGTAAATCCTTTGATGGTATTATGTCTGTGATTCAAGGTGACCTTCAAGGTCAAAGGGTTAATTTTAAGGTCAAATTCCTGAAAAAAATATTTGTAACAAATACAAATATTAACAAACATCATAATCTAATAATTATGTAATCCATTTATGGTATTATTTTGGTGATATAAGGACTTCTTCAAGATCAAGAAGTAAATTCCAAGGTCAAAATGTAAAAAGAAATATTATTTTTTGAAGATTAAAGGTCTTTAATGTCGAAAACGTCAATTGTAAGGTCAAGTAAGAACAAGTGTAATACCTATTTTTCGTGAAAAAAGAGGTAACCGACCGAGCCTATCCTACTGGAAGATCCATTTCAGGTATTATTTTAGTGATTCAACTTGATCTTCAAAGTCGAAATGGTCAATTTCAAAGTCAAAGGAGCGAAAATATAAATCTAACAAATTAAAATAACACAATGTAATACCTTGTTTCAATTATATTTTGGCTAGAAAATCCTTTTCTGGTAATAGTTAGATCCAAAGTCTCATTCCAAAAACATTTTACACATATGAAAATAGAAACAAGTTAAATCCATATCTTTGATGAAGTTTTTTAACTGCATTTCTTGTATTACTATGTTGATAATCAAATGTCATATTTATGGCTATCAGAATTATTAGCTATTTTTAGCTGAACGAAGTCTTCTTCAACGCCTCCCCAACGCACTTTAGCGCTTTCCCATTGTCATTTAACGCTTTCCCATTGCCATTTAACGCTTCATCGTCGCCCTGTACTGCCTCGTCTCCACCACCTTTCAACACATCACTTCAGAATTTTGATATCAAGATGTATTTTTTCCTAAAAGTATTAAAATGAAACAGGCTTTGAGTCACGAGATAGTCACATATATTATTTATTTTCAATTTATGTTATGTTAATGATCGAAATAATACTTAAAATGTCACACATAGCAAAATCTTGCTATTTCCCTTATCAGTATATTTTAAATTGCAAATAAATGATAGGCTTGACTATTTAGTGACTCAGAAAATGTTTTATTGTAATCCTTATGGCAATAAATGTACATGTAGACATTAAAATCACAAAGTTATGTTGATTACAAGCCGAGATATAGCGGTTTTAACATTTTGGCGGCCATCTTAGACGCCATATTTAATAATGGAAAAGGCTCCAGCGGGAATCACGGGGAGTTTTAGTATGCTGTTTCTAATGGTATTGGGAAGGTTTCCTGAAAAATTCAGCTTTGGCATATTTTTCCCCCTTCAGCATGATTACAGGTCTAATACTACTCGCCTATAATATTACTTTCATCTTTTCTCCTTTTTCTTCAGTGAAAACCCCTTTCATTACACGAAACACCTGTCTCATAGTAGAGCTGTTAAGTGAAACCATTGTGCAAATATTGACAAAAGTATGCAAATTTGCACAGATGTAGTTTAAGGTATGTAGATGCATATTAACCTTGGTACCCATGAAAAGCAGCAAGGGATCGGGCCGCCATTTTGAATTTCAAAATGACCGTCATGGAAATCCATATTTACAATATCTCGGCTTGTATTAGACATAGAATCACGATCTTTGTGTCTACACTAACATTTTCGAGGTCATGGAATTCATTTATTACAAAATTAGTAGCCTTACACGACGTCATAGTAAAATATAAGATGGCCGACATGTTAAAATGTATTTTTTTTAGATCTTGATTAGACAAATTTGAAACAGATCATTGCACGAGACTTACTGTGTCAGTCAGACAATAATTCTTAATCTAAGAAATATAGATATAAAATACCATTATACTGTCTTGATATTACATTTAAAAGTGGTCGACAAAGACTAAACGTTTACTTTACAAAAGCTGTAACGGTAGGCCTATAGAGACTGTTAACGACGGAGAGTTTCTACAATTCTGCAATATGTTTTTTCTATTTTCAAGCAGTATACATAACATAATTCTGATTACCCAGAATACATATATATGGCAATACATGCTCCTCTGGAATTACTTATGTTCCAATATGGAGATATAGATGATTCTATCTTCTGGCTTCATCTACTTGAACCATTGTTGGTTTGTAAATCATAATTCATTTGGATAAAGTTGTTTTAATATTCACTTTGTTATATCTTTTAGTTGAATCTAACTCAGTTTCCAGTTATTTCATTTCCATAATAAATTATATTATCTTGTTAATGAAAAGTTATTTATTGTCCATTTTTTCTTCCAGCCTGCTGTTTGACGACTGTTTCTATATTGTTATTAATAAATAACGTTGTTGCAGCGTCATTTTGTTAGCCAGGATGTTAAACAACACTTTTTTAAATTTGGAATAAATAAGCGACTGGATAATGTCCGTTTTCTGTTTTCGTTTGTACTTGAGTTTAATCGAACCACAACCATGATGAGCGTCAAGTGAGCCCACTGCATACCCTGCAAACACGAGACGTTGGCCCAATGTTGGGTTAATGTTTGGCCAGCGACGATGGGCTAACATTAACCCAAAATTGGGCCAACGTTTCGTATTTTTCGGGTAAAACCAGCTGACGAACCAGCAAACACTGGGAGGTGATCCAACGTTTGGCCGCCGTCTACGACACTGGCCCAACAATAAAAGATCATCGGGTCAATGTCACGCCCTTGATGGGGAGCACGTCATGGGTATATTAAATAGCTCCCCGTTATTATAATAAAAATTATCAAATAGAAACGTATTTAGCCCCTCAAGTACAGAATCTCATAAAGCGCGGAAATATGTTTATATAAACCAAGAGGTCTTTTCAATTTGAAATCATCATTAATGCCTTAGTTAGCTCTTTCTGCTTTCTTTGAATACCTATGTTGTGGGTCTAAGGCCATTTAAAATATTTTACTCTTTCAGTGAGGGGATCGACTTTAGACGTCAGAGTCGGACGTCTATAGACAGGTTTATGTCTACAGACAGGTCTGACGCCTAATTTTATACTCTTGTAATCACTCAAGTAATGGTGTAAAGTAAGGGGGGGGGGGATTTCGCCCATTTTATATAATATTTATAATGATCATTTGCTCAATAATTTGCAAATGTCAGGGCTTGGATGTACAATTGGCCTCACATAATGTTGGGGTGCTATCATACGCTGACGATATTTATATATTTGTTAATAGCGCCGACAAAGACAGCCCTTCATAAAATGTTAAATATATGTGACAAATTTTCTATTAAATATCATGTCAATTTAATGCAAATAAAAGTAATTTAGTGATTTATGATGTGGAAGGAACAGAAGATGATAATAATAAAATCAATTTTCAAAATAGTGATGTTAATGTAAAACCCGATGCTGTACATAGTCCTGGGGCTGATTCTGAAAACTTTCTGTTGCACCCCTAGAAGAACATAGGTTTTATGGTATATTTTGTTTCTTTGGTTCACCAGCTTTCATTTTAAAAACATTACCCCTTTCAAAATGTGTCCGAAAAACCCTTTGAGGACCATTTCCTGCAGTCGGTCGTAGCGCTCTGGTAAAAAATGAGAACATTGCCATTTGTACACTTGTAGCTGACAAAAACCATTTCAACTATTGCAAATTTCACCTGGTACGTATTTAACAGTTTACTTATATAAAAAAATACTGCAGTGTAATAATTTGTGTTTACCGAGGCATAAATTAAAATTTAGACTTTTTTTCTGCAAAACAATGAGAAATTATAAAAAGAATTACAAGGCGATTTTTTTCTTTCGGACACATTCTTAGAGGGTTAATGTTTTGAAACTAGTTACATACATCCCAAATTAAGATAAAAAAGTGAAAAACCTATGTTCTTTTAGGGGGTGCAGCAAACTGGATTTAGACTAGTTCTCAAAATCAGCCCCAGGTCTAACACCTTCGTAATATCGTTGGTACAAGAAACGAAAATGCAGAATTGAGACACTAACAGTTTCTCTGAATTCAACGTTCAACGTCGACCTAATGTTTTATTGACAACATTTAAGCATGCAAATGCCCATGTAAAATATATATTTCTTTAAAACGTATTGTATGGCATTATATGGGAATCAAATATGGAATCTCAATATCTATGGATCATACTATCATATCAAACATTTAATGACACAACATATTGTATATGATACACCCACTTGCAAGATAACATCCATGTGAAAGCCTGTGTCATATGTGAGTGATAATAAATAATTTTAAAAATATTTAAATAGAAAATTACCACAGTTTTAGCAAATAATCACCTTATACGCAATATTTCAAATTGCGGTTTGCGATTTTGACGGTACTAGTGTTTAAAGGGTTTTTATGGTACTTTTGGACAGGATGATTTTTGTAAGACGCGCAGATTCGGATTCCTGAGAAAATTTCACTATAGGTGGAACTCTTGGATCGTATGGACCTTTCAACAAAATAAAAAACCCTAGCTCTGGGACTATTGATTCGTGAGACACTAGGTCAACAATCCTCACATCTGGAGAAATAATGTTAATACTAATTGAATTATTATGCTCATAGTTACCTAATGAATAACATATATTTTTAGCTACTACAGCTTGTAGTAGAATAGTTCGTTTGTTTTACTGTGTGTTTGACGCATGTGAAATGTGTTTGCTGTTGTTCTGTTTGGTACGAAAATAAAGACATTATAAAGTCATTCCCCACACAGAAATGTCTAAATTGCTCCCCGTTATTATAATTATCACGTATAAACGTATAAACTTAGCAGATACTACATTAGCGTTAATGATAATGTTTATTGCACACACGCATACGGCAATGTATAGTTTAGCAATAACTGCAGGGTAGGTAGGCCTATATATCAAATTAATTACATTGCAATCACGCTACGATCGTAAAAATATAAAACAGTTCGCTTGGCTCATTCGGCAGCAAATGATATTCCATCCCATTGCATTGCATTGAGTCAGCCAGTTGTCTGCAAAATACATCGGTCATACGTGTTAGTCAGTATATGGAGATCAGTTTCTCCAAATACGAAACAACACGAAAGTAAGAAGTTATGACAAATGGAATACGCTGTGATAAATATAAATGTGCGTAATGGCTGGAGGGATCTAAGATGATGTACGATGAGAGTCACGATGTGCCAGCACCACCAAGCTATTATATGTGACAACGCCGCACATTTTCAGGCCCACGATGGCTGCTTGTGTTCTCACCTCCTACAGTTATAACTTGGAGTGTTTTCTTCTGCTTGTATTCTTCTTGGTGAATTACGGATACTGCTTTCCACTAAGTCCGAAAGTGCCGACAATGTCGTTATTTTCGATATTGAGCGGCGGTGATGATGGGACTATAACTACTGTAAAACCACCAACTGGGAACGTCTTATCATCATACAGTGATTTGGTGGTTAGGAGGAAAACTGGCAAAGATAAATCTAACTCCCTGGATCTACTTATTGCTTTGGCTGGTCTGCAGAGGAAACGTGACCAAAACCAACAACTAGCAAACTCCAAAGGACCTTTGCTTTTGAGAGGTAGTGATGAGTGTTCAAAAAACATAGGTAGGTCTGTTTTACAAGATCATGTGACAAAAGGCCCTCATGGTTATAGTGTGACTGATCAATCCACTTCTTATCCTAGAGACACCAGTAAAAATGAGGTGCACATATTGGATAAACAGCTATGGAGTAATAAAAAACATAATGATTTTATTGAGTCGATTTTAAAAAGAAAGATGTCAAATATGTCACCATTATTCAACCCAGCAACATCAAAAGATAGAGCGGTGCACATTTTCTCTAACAGCCGAATACAAAGAATGCGCGATGAGCAAGCAATGAAGAATTCTTTCACACAGAAATTGAGACAACATTTAATACCGGGTTTTTCTACGATCGCACCACCAGGTTCTGAAACACCACCCCCTGTCTCACATACGGCTACAGAGGATTTCAAAAAAGGTCGATTGGGCACTATTGTACCAGAAATAAACCTTGACAAGTTTGTCAGAAAGTATACAAATCTATCTTTCAATGACTTGAGAACTAAAAAATCCGATGAATTGATCACACATCTTGAAAGTAATGCTGGTAATAAGTCTATCGAAGAGCCGAAAATCAGCTATCATAACCCACATACTTTACTTGGTCAGCATACTGTTGATGCCAATGATGACATACATGGAGAAAACTCCAAGATGTCTGCGAGAGAGCCCACAAATGACATTGTAAACCAGTCATCGGGCACAAATACTGATGATGTGTTTATAACAAGCATCAACCAGAGTACATTCTCAGTTGAAAAACAAATGGTTCCTCCTGTTGTATCATCCTCTGACAGCACAATGGATGAGGGGTTACTGAATCTGCGCCGCAGATTAACTAACGATACCAGAAGACAAGAGAGCAATCTGCAAAATATTGTAAGAAATTCATCGACGGAAATCAACCAAAACATAGAATCTGATACAACAAATGGAAATACAAATTGGGCGAATGTCGGGACATCTTTCCCCGCAAGACGAGCGCCTGTTTTAAGAGGGCAAGGGCAGATATCTACAAGGAGTAGATTTAATCATCATAGACCCCACCCAAGAGGTTTATATCGAAATAGTCAACAAATTAAAGGCAGATTTAGAAATAAGCCACGATTCGGATTGAACAGGAATAAGGTTATAAATCCAAATGCTAGACAGAGACAACGTTTCACGCCGAGGGGAAATGTTCATTCTTCGTCTGAACCTTTTCACTACAATCTGAACAGATCAATATGGCCGCGAAGTAGAGGTAATGTTGGCATTAAAGATGTCATACGTGATATATATACATCAAATCCTGAGCTAAGAAACAATGACAAAGTCGCCAAAAGTGGTGATTTCTTTTCTGGTTACTCAACTCCGAGAATGCATAGAGATGAATATCCCGAGAAGAAGCATCATAACGGACACCAAGTGTATAGTCCATATCACTCCATAAAGCCATCAAGTATCAACATCAAGACTCATAAACACGATCAAACAGTGAAAAAGCCTTCTCTGGTTTACCAACAAGACAAGAGAGTTCACCATGGTGTGAGGAAGGAAACGGATATAGATGACTCGGAGACGGTGTCTCATGTCGTAGATACAAACGACGCGGATAATTCACAACGGAAACAAAATGACATTCACTACTTCCATGAAAACACAGATGCCAGTAAGATATTTGTAATGGGTGGTAAAGATGGTGGAGGAAAACCAAGAGTGAGTCAGCCTATTGCTAATGCTGTGCCAAATGTACATGTTCACAATTATAACATTGTACTGCAACCTCCTAAGAAGAAACGTAATAGCATTGTTTCTACTGTGAAGGAACATCCATACGCTGGTGTAGGCATAAAAGATTCTTATTTGGAAGAATCACAAGATGAATTTGTTGCTGATGGATATGGGGAAGTACCTCATAGTAAGGAACATGGTTATTACGTCATTGGTCCTGTATTTGTTCAAGGTAAAAAACGATTCTATATTGTCCCTTCTGACAAAAAGCAGGATGGCGAGCATCCTTCACAATTTAATTATCAGAATGGTAATAGTTACTCCGGTCGTCGTACAGGGATTGCAATCCCCGTATGGCCACCACATGAGGTACATCGTAAGCCATATGCATTTGGTCAAACCAATGAAAGACAATATGTATATCCATCTGTATATGAGGCACTCCCAAATGATAGAGCACGTCAATTGAGACATATTACCTCCGAGGACTACGCCATGCCTCAATATTACCCTCACGTGGATAATACTGGACGAACTGTTCCGTCTTCTATATCATCTTTATATAATGATGGATACCTCTCCCAGACTTACGCAGGTGTTTATTCTGATCAGCGAGGTGCATATCCTAGTGGCAATAGGGATGCATACCCTTAACCCTTAAAGTGCTGAATTTTGTTATACAAACCAAGAGACCAAAGGTGGTTTTTTTTAATTTGTAATCATAAATGTCTTAGTCAGCTATTTCAGCTTCATTTGAATACATATGGTGCACGACCATTATAAATATTTTACTCTTTCAGTGCGGGCATCAACATTTTAGACGTAATATTCTGACGTCTAAAGTCGATCCCCGCGCTGCAAGGGCTAAAATTTATGTTCGTTAAAAAATATTGTTGAACAATAATGTTGAATTAAGCATTTATAATATATTTTATGAACAAAAATGTATGGGTGCAAATGACACTTTTACTACAGCATATCTCATTTATCTGATATAGATAATTTCCATACATACTGTATAGATAGGCCTACATATATATCCATGTGTAGGCCTATACAGTGTTATCATTACATTACCTATATATTCATAAGTAGAATATTAGGCATACGTTTTTGGAAAATATCAGTCACGAATTTAAAACAACGTAACATAGACACAACTCTACAACAACAAAATAAGTTTACATTAATATGTGAACGCAGTGACGTCATCGGATACCGTTTTGAATGGCAACTCGGTGAAAACAAAGTTATATAATATAATTGTATTAGTTAGCTCGGTGAAAATATTGAAGGTCAAGGCTATTGAGCTCCACAGAATAAACAATGTTGCTTTAGTGGGACGATACTACCCACAGCATAGGCCCACTGTTTGGCTTATGTTGGCCTATTGTTGTAGGCCATGGGCCAGCATCAGCCCACCTTTGGGCTAACGCCTTGTGTTTGCTGGGTACAGGCAACATGTAATAATACCGTAACGTCGTATAATAAAGATTGTCCTACCTCGAATACAAAATTAAAAGCTGTAACTTTGTATTGAACAAGGTGTGGCATTGTTTGTGGGTCGTCTTATGGGTAAGTGAGAAACTTCAGCTGAATCGTTCACAATGTTGTTCTACAATAAATTATTATTATGAAACTTGACAAATATGTGAAATATAATATGTTGCTCAATTTATGACAAGGAGACAGGTCAGTAAGCCATCAAAACCTGCTAAAATTCAAAATGGCGGTCAATATGGCCGCAAATATAGGTGCGTACATGGAGTTTCATGGGACATGGAGTTTCATTGTCCTATATCAAACGGTATGCATAGTTTTACATATCTGACCATATATATATGAATATTGCTTTACGTCGCTTTCTGCACAATCATGGCAATATCGCGACAGAAGGAAGCCCGAAGCCGGGACTATGCCCTACTCTTATTTCGAATGACTTCAAGGGTTCTTTATAGTGCACAGTACCATAGGCAGCACTATACACTTCAGGCCTTTGAACAGTTTGGAGCACTGTTTATGCACAACCACGATGACAAATATCCGACCCGACCGGGATTCGAACCTGGTACATGTACCTCCAAGTCACAAGCCCCAGTCGATACGAATGAGCCATCGGGACCGACCTACATATCTGACCAAGCTGTTCCATAAATTGTAGAAAAAAGTAAACTATTTGGCTACTTTTTACAATTTGATGTACCGCTAACTTATGTAAAATATCATATTGGTTTTAGATCGACAGCTAGGAGTAGGTCATATACTTTGACAAACTATTTTGGAATACTGTGGTTGTCACTCCGTCAGTGAGACAGATTGGAACTTCCAGCTCAATTACCGTACCGCATGTCAGAATATAATAATACTAATAATTTTGTTAATAGCAATAAATAAGTATCAATATTGGTATTAAAATAATGATAAAATAAAAATTAGCGCTTGACACCGGAAAAAAATGCAGTCTGCCTATCTAGTGAATAAATTAGTGATTTAAAATAAGTTGAGCTCCATGTACGCGGGCCAGATTAGTTTAATGCTGCGAGTTTTTGGATGTCTTGTTATTGACATCATATTTACAAGAAGCCGCTGAACAATTCCAAGGCAAACAACATTATAATCTAATACATACATGTATATTTAGTGTCCGGGAAAAATTAAGCTCGTATCCCAGCAAGCACAAAACATTTGTATAACATTTGTACAACGTCGTCCCACCGTTTTCGACGTTGGTCTAACATTGTACAAATGTTATACAAATGGTTTGTGTTTACTGGGATGGTAGTTGAACATAGTATTTTGCCACTCTGTGACGTGCCAGAGTGGTGTGTTCTAACCTTTTGAACCCTTTCAAACCTTTTTCACCATAATATGCTTTCTATCTAGATTATGATAGCCCATTTCCAAAGAGTTTAAACAGTCAGCCATATATACAATAAAATCTGAAATCAGTGTATGAGAAAAAACAAGCTGGTGTGGTGAGTGGAGATAATGATTTGCCACCTATATAGGTGATAAGCCATAATGCCATAGCATAGCCAAACAATAGTGTTCACTGGACTCTAATACCAGGAACAAAATAAACATGCCCCAAATTGTTCATGCTCCCAGAAATATGGAAAAGGATAAAGCATGCTCTTATAATGGACGCAACAATGTCAATTTATTCACTAATGTGAAATTATTTAAAAGTTTTATTTGGACATAGTAGTCAGAGCCTAGCTCCTATAACCCTGTATACAATGAGTACTTGAACATTTAGAACCGTTGATTTGAGTAGTATCCACCTATAGGTTATATACTATATTTTACTAGGCGGGATTTTGACAACCGGGGGTAAATGGTGTAAAACCTGATGGCTTTTAATTAGGTGTTTTTGTTTTCTCGGCCTGAATGAAGGTTTAACTAAATAAATAAATTCCAAGATTGTCCAAGATATAGGTCACATAAAATCCAAGATGGCCGCCAATTGCATGTGCAGGTGAAATTCACAAGTCGATCTGATCTTATTGTTCAAAATCTTTGGCTATATGGCATAACTATCTAAATACAGTAGAACCTCGGTAATAGGGACAGTATTCGGACCGCCTTGAAGTGTCCCGTTTAGTGAGGTGTCCCTATTAGTGAAAACGCTAGATTGAATGAAAAAAACACAAAATCAATGTTTTCAATAGAATATGGTGTTTATTGTAATATACCTGTATATCAAACGGTGATGTTATCTTCTTTATAATACATGCATTCAATTTATATACAATTTCTAGGCGATGTCATGACAAATAATAATTATGTTTTACTAAAAAAAACTGTCTAATGTTGTCTGCTTAACATTACACTTTGCTTCCACTGCGATTTTCTGTAGCTGCTCTTGTCCAGTAAAGAAATGTTGTAATGTCTTGTCATAGCCTCTCTCAGTGCAAAATGAAATTAGGTCAGCAGCAGCTTCAAGTGCCTCAGTCAAGTTCATTGGGTTTTGGATGGTCTGTAGAATCTTCTTCTTCAATATCCTCTACTTCTTCCATGGTGTCATGCTCCTGTGCCAACTCCACTTCCCAGCCATCATGCAGCTCTTCAGTAGCTGGAACATCATCATCCAGAGTCAGGAATTCATCAATGTCGAGGGGTTGCTCCAAGCTCAGTCGCTCAGTGGCTAAAACCAGAAGTAGAACTAAAGGGACATCATCATCTGGATCCTCCTTCTCTTCTTCATCCAAAGGACACACTCCAGCCTTAGCGAAGCACTTCACTACAGTGCTACTCTTAACTGCAGAAACAGCAGATGCAGCCCATTGGCAAGCAACCAGCACCTTGACTGATTTTTGGACCAAACCACAAATGATGCTGTCTCGATCTTAGCTAGAACACAATTAAAAAGTTTCCTCTTGTAATGCATCTTTACATTTTGTATGATGCCTTGGTCCAGTGGCACTTGTCACAGTAAGAAGCTATAATGAGTGTCTTTATCTGTTACCCAATCTTGATAGGCAGCCAAATCAGTGTATGGGTGTGGCTCATACAATAAACCATTGTTTTATTCTGTCAGTGTTGACACTCTGTTTATGCAGCGATGACCATACAAATTAAATGTGATTGGAGATCACGCTATACTCCTTATGATTAATCAGGGTGTGATATTTACTATTAAAAATCAAACAGTAGAGGTGAGATAGCGTATCACCACCATTACGGAGAACGTACATACTGGGAAATCCAAGGTAGTTTTTTTTTAGAAATGGTGGTGGCTTGGCCGCACACGAGAAGTGGTTTATAAATAATACACCTTTAAAAATAGAAGTGGAATACACTTATCTAGGTATTGTATTTTCCACGAGGTTAAGACACACTTGTACCCAAAATTATCTGGCTACAAGAGCAAAGACTGCATTCATACGCATCGATAGAAGTTTAAAGAATGTTCCAAACATTTTCTTAAATGTTTTCCTCAATGTTTTTGATAGCCAATCAATACTGTTATATGGCGCAAAAATTTGTGAAATGAGTGGTAACACTACAGCCATTGAAAATATTCATCTTCCTTAGCCTTATTATTGGTGACCCACGACGTTTGATCAACACGCACCCTTCTGATTGGATGTTTGTCACCAAGCAACCACATATCGGTGACCTCAGACGTTGAAACGAACTCGCAACCTTCTGCTAATCTTGTTTTCACAAAGCAGCCAAACGACAGTGCAAAACCACTGGTTTTGAGCAAGCTCAGTATAGTTGTAAAATTAAGGGATTTTTTCAAAAAATGAAATCATTTTTTTGCAAGGTATGTGATGGTTGTGAGACATTAATAAATAATGCCAATGAGGTTAGTTAGAAAGGTTATCTGAAGAGAGGTACACGCGCTTTCGCTAAAAAACTGCGAAAATTTTAATAAATTTGGACGACATCCACTTGCGATCCAGCCAGCGGGGCAGACAGACGTCTGGTCTTGCCCCCGCAGAGCTAGCCACGAGGCCCAGGCCGCCGCCGCGTTCCACTTTCCACCACCATCCACAGTGCACAGCGTTATGGATCATTTATAATCAATAAAGCATCAAGCACATCATGGAGTCAATGTCAAGTTATTTGTGTACCGTCCCCCAGACGGGAATTGAAATAAGATAGAACTTAGACTTAAGTTACTAGTCTTATTATTGGTCATTGTAGAATGGATCTCTTGTGATCTACTGTTGTCTTGAATATGAACGTTTAATTGCAATAATTTGGGGAACAATCACAATAGCTTTTTTTGAACAGAAGAATAGCATATTTGACACATAACTAGTACCAGAAATACATAAGACAATCTTATATATTTCTGCTAGTACTTTTGACTTTTCCCTGTACATTGAACTGTTTGTAAACATTTTTCACCACGGTGAGAATATGTTTAAACCCTCTGTTTTTAAACATGCAAAAACAACAAAATGTTCAAATTCAGGACATTACTAGGAGCTATTAGTAAAAATGATATATTTGTCTGTCCGTGCATGGTTATGTTGAGCATGATATTGCTATAAACAATTAATCTTCAATGTCATTTGGCAGTTATTGATTGTCAACCATGATTCATTCAATTTTTGATAGATGAGACATCATGTGGAGGTCCCATGCTCCTGTTTGTGAGAGATTGTCCATTGATATAGCTTTTTGGAGCAGTGTGGAAAAAAATGTGGACGTGAAAGGGAGACGTGTTTTGAAAGATTTATTCACACCAAAAAAATTATAGACATCAAGAAAACTTTCTTATAAACGTTATGTAGACGTTGTTTTTCGACGCCCATATAATGTGCATTTTTGCGTCAGCGAGATGTTGTCCATTGACAACTGAAACACATCATGTTTTGGTTGTGTGGACGTGAATGACAAACGTGTATAAAACGTGACATTTGGATGATTTATTCACATCGATTCAACACGCCAAGAAAACGTTTCTACTAACGTGATGTAGACGTTCTTTTTTATAACGTGAGCTTTTTTCGTCAGCAAGACGTTGTCCATTGACGACTTTAACACATCATTTTTTGGCTCTGTGAAAGTTGATGAGAGACGTATATACAACGCAATATTTGGACAATTTATTAACATTAAAAAAACTTAAATGAAATGATTATATTAACGTGATAAAGACGTTGATTTCTAACGCCCATATGGCGTGAGATTTTCATGTCATCGAGACGTTGTCCATTACCGACGGGAACATGTCATTTTTTTCGCTTCGTGGACGTGGATAAAAGACGTGTATAATACGCAACATTTTGACGATATATTCACATTTAAAAAAACGTGTTTCTTTTAACATGATCTAGACGTTGTTTTCTGACGCCCATATAACGTGTGATTTTTACATCAGCGAGACGTCTCAAAAGTACGTCATCTCGTTTTACACATGCAACCATTAGTATAACTGGTCATACAACGTAATGTAATAACGGTATTATTTCATTTTCACAACCAGTTTTGCTGACTGGGTGTTTACAACATCTAGCATCATCAGCAAACATTGCAACATTAGCTGATTCAACACAGGTTGACATATCATTAATATATAACAAAAATAGTACAGATCCTTCATAAAACCAGAGCTACAATAATTTTATCGAGCAAAACGCGTAGTCTTCTATCGTTTGAATAATCTTTAAACCAAGCTAAAATAACATATCAGTCTGTATAGAACTGTATAACAAAAATAGTACAGATCCTTCATAAAACCAGAGCTACAATAATTTTATCGAGCAAAACGCGTAGTCTTCTATCGTTTGAATAATCTTTAAACTAAGCTAAAATAACATATCAGTCTGTATAGAACTGTATAATTTTGTACTGACCATAATTATCATAAACCTCGACAAGCTGAGCGGGATATGATTTACCACCTACAAAACCGTGCTGCAATGGATTCATAACATTCCTAACAGATTTATAGACATTTAGATAAATACAACGTTTCAAACCTTTAGATACTACAGATGACAAAGAAACCGGTCTATAGTTTGATACTTCAGATATATCACCATTTTGAAAAAAAAACAGAAATAATACTTGCTTCTTTGCACTGAATGGGAATAGCAGACAAAGCTAAGCTTCAGTTAAAATTAAAGATGGTGCTAATTCTGTTGCACACTCACTTCAAGAATACGTGGAGATACGTTATTTGGTCTACACGCTTTGCCTGCCTTTACCTGTTTACGGCAGAAATAACTTCAAAAAAATCACTAATTGTAAAGTGTAATGTAGACAAATTAAGTTCACTAGTGCTTGACATATCTGGAAATAAAAAAAACATTTCACTGATACAGATCGGAATAAACACCCTGATTGGTCTCTCAAGTACAACTAGAAACATTGGTGTACATCTAGATGAGTGTTTGATGGGGAAAAAAATTCCGAAGCTGTCTCAAGTGTGCAACTGCCTATTTTTTTAAATTTCTAAAAATTTAAAATTCTAATTAAAAAAAAAATAGGAAATAGAACATAAAAGGTTACTGCTGACCATTGTAAACATGCAAGGCTGGTTCAATGGTGGGAATCCGTCTCCCTACATTGAAACAGCATTAAGCAAATGCAATTAAATGATCAAATCTAGCATTTATAGGGTTAATAGGGTGAACCAGCCTGCACAAATTCCCCTATTTCAGCCTGATTCTATTCACCAATGAATGGATTTCAGCCGACATTCATATGACATGAAAATTAAAAAAAAATTGCTTTCAAATCAAATTAGTGCAGAATCTATGATAGATAAACATATCATACACATATGTGGTTAACATGCTTGTGTGTGTGATTATGGTACAAAAAACAAGGTTTTTTAATATAAAAGTCGAAGAATCATCAGCTTCTGAAAATGGAGGACAAACTAAAAAGCTGAAATGACAATCCCTCATTCAACAGAGATACCATTCTTTAGAGTTACCTCTCTATGGAGCCACTAAAATACGGATTTAGTCCGCTTAATCTATCCCGATCTCTTAAAAACATCATAGAAATCTTTCTCAATACCTAAGGTCGATTGTGCCAAGGTTTGAAGTCGATTGGATAAAAACTCGGGGAGAAAAACCCTATCAAATTTGACATTGCTCCATATAGTGATCCAGGAAATCCTGAATAAATCCGGAAGAACATGATGTATGATTTAGAAAAGTCATAGCACACCTCCACAAAATTTAGGGATCATTGTGCCTAGGTTTGAAGTTGATTGAATGAAAACTCAGGGAGAAATAGCACTACAAAATTTGGACAATGAGGAATAAAAACTAGCGAGAACTGAAGCAAACTCAATATATTTGGGCAAAGCCCAAACATAATTACTGGTGTCAAGAAGTACAATCACATCATTCTTGCCATAGCACAAATACATTGGTTATCAATAAAGCAGCACATACAATTTAAACTTTTACTGTTTGTTTATGGAGCATAAACGGCTTCGCACTCTAAATCACATACTAGTATCGGATCTATTGACTGTACACAAACCACTTCGAGCTCTTCGTTCTTCAGACTTTATCAATCCTGCGAACGAAACTCCGCATGGAGATCGTGCTTTTTCATCAGCTGCTCAAAGACAGTATTATGATTGCCAGATAATATTAGAAAAGCGCAGAGTGAAACAGGGAGTATTTCTATCCAACATCAATCTAGTTATATTTAGGCTATGACCAAATATGCTGAGTTTTGTCTGGTTCTTTAAACTCATAATTCTGTGCAGGTTTTGTCAGGCGCTATTTCTCCCTGAGCTTTTATCTAATCAACATTTAATTTGGACACCATATTCCCAGAGTAGTCAGGTATTTTGCTATGACTTTACTAAGTCATCAAGCATCCCCTTCCGGATTTATCCAGGATTTTCTTGATCACAATGCTGTTCTTCATACATGTCAAATGCAAATGGCAGTATCTGCTTACTTGCAAAGTGGGCAGATACTACCTTTTGAATGGCAGTAGGACTATAATAGGGTCCAATGTTGGTTCAATGAGGTACATGTCATGTGATTCTCCATTCATTGCTTGAATGAAAACACGAGAATAAGCAGGGTTCCCCTATGTGCAGACCGATTCCACCCTTTAGTCTTCAGATTTCATAATAAAAATACATTTATCCAATGTTTCAATTCCCGGCCAGCGTCGCAGACAGTGACCCAGTATTGAACTGTCTGGACAGTTGAAACCTTTTAAATGCTACAATTAAAATAACAGTTGCAGTTTTATTCAAACACAAAACGTTGAATCAATGTCGTTTCAATGTTGGGCTAGCTTCGGGGTTAGTGATACAACATTAAGTCAACAGAGAGACAAGTCAATGCGTGTATTGGGCACTCTGAATGCGATTCCATTTGACAAACAAATATATATATATTTAAAAGTGCAAAAGCTCAATGGGGACTTCTGAAATTTGAGGTCAGAAGTCCGATGTCTGAAGTCTAAAATTCCAGTTCAGAATGGCTGCCAAAATACTCATAATGCGAAATTCCAAACAATCTGTCATATAAAAATAACTTAAAAAATTAAAAAAAAACCTTCTTATAAAACCTATCCCAAATATTTTGTTACTCAAAAAGTCTCAATTCCCCTCTAGTTTCTTATTTAATATATATCTTTAATATTACACACACTTTAAGTCATTCCTTTTTACTTTATAAGTGTATGTTTTATTACTTTCTCAACTTTTTTCAACAGTTTCCTAAACTTTTCCTTTAATCTTTATTTTTCTAATTTTAATAATAGCTTATAATTCCTAATCATATTTTGTCTGTAACTGTTTTTTAATGTGACTGTTGGGTGCCTCTGAATGTTTTTAGTAACCAGCTATACAGCAACCACAATCTTGCAATATGTGTCTGACTGAGGTTAACCATGGAGAGGAAAAGCACTATCATTATACTGTACATGATTTTAAGCAGTATTTGAAAAAGTAAATTAGACAGTTTCGGACATTCACCTACTCAGTATGTCTTAGCCCAGTATAAGATCATTCGGCTTTGTGAGATCACTGAAGGCGTCGTTGTTCCTAGCTCACCATATAGGCTACAATGTTAAAATAGATTTGTTCACTGACATATATTACCAGATTAACAATACCTGTGTTTTTTTTATCTATTATCTCTTTTTCCGTTCTCATATAGTTGTTTCTTAGCAGTCGTAAACTTACAATTAAAATTTATACCCTGATACTTATAGTGGTCAGCTACATCCAGCAGGGCATCTCCAAAATAAAACTTATGCTTGTTTCTGATTTTACACCTCGAGAAAACCGTAACTTTAGTTTTTGAGCTATTATTTTTAATTCTTATAATTGACACTATTATTTCATCAACATTATCAGTGGTAATAGGTTTTTTGCAGATCTTTTGGCGACTCCGCCAGCAAGAACGTGTCATCTGCATAAAGTAAAATGTATAATTTATAAAAAAATATATATTTGTGTCAATTCGATGTGAGCTTCTTGTAAAAAAACCATGATTTGGTTGATTTGTACATATTATAAATAATTCTGAAAATCTATTCTGAAACATTAAATTTTAAAAGCGCTGACCACATCTCAGATATAGGCCACTAACTGTGTCAAGCTTTGCTATAATCTATAAAGCAATAATATATTTTTTACGTTTATCTAAATAAATATCGATCAGAGACTTCAGTGCAAACATATGGTATGTTGTTGAGAAGCTAGGTCCAAACCTGCTCGTTCTAGACCTGATAATTATATTATGCAAACAGCTTACAGAGGCAGCGTAATATTGTAATGCGTCTATAGTTGTTGGGGTTATCCCGCTCGCCCCCTTTTTTAAAGGTGGCTTAATTATACCTATAGTCCACTGTTTTGGAAAAATACCAGCATCTAAATTACATGAAATTTTTTTTTAATGTGAAAAAAATTGTTGTCACTACAGCATTTATTATTTTTTTTATTCCAGCACTAACATAAACAATTCTTCTGTTTTGACAGGATCCTTAAGTCAATGTGTCGGCATTTACTGGTGAAGGTATAATTTCTGAATTCAACCAGAGATATTATAATAACTATCTCTGCTTCAACTATAAGTATTGCATTCATTCATAAAGGGATAGTAAAAATCCACTGCAGATGATCAATCATGACGTCATAGATTCAACCTATTTCATTCAATCATAAAGGTGGGTGGGTTTCAACAGTACACAACAGTTGTGAGACCATGACGTCATAAGTATGATAAAGTTGTCTTCCATACAGGTAGGCTCACCCCAAATGTACTTTCCAAGGAATCCATGGTATCTGATCGCAATCCGGATCCTGTATCCGGATCATCCCCGAAATATAATTGATTGTTCATTGGACAGACAGACAGACAGTATCACCAACCAAAACGACCAAAAACATAACCTTACTGGCGGGAGTGATAATAATAATTTTCACCAGGTGGGCTTAGTGTAAGATGATCACAAATTCATGGTTCTCACCAGGTGGGGTTCGGTACCTCAAGACGTAGCCGTGCGTACACGCGTGTACACGTTCAGGTGTGCGCACACCTGTGATTGTGAGCATGCCTTGTCAACAACACGGGCGCTGGCGTGGTCGTGCTCCAACAACATCGTCACCAGTAGGTGTTAATCCCGCCTTACGAGACAGCACTCTTTACGACTCCCACTAATTGCGGATCACACCGGACTAAATTTGATGTCCAGATTTCATCGGATGGATGGTGACACGAGTTGTGGGGTTATATTTTCACAATAAATCAGTTGGAGTCGCCGCGGGCACAGCATTCAGACAGACACCACTGCAATGTAAAGGCGTACACTGTATTGACGCTACATGTATTCTTTATATGTTTTCATGCATATGTCTACTCAACACTCACTCTGCACAAATTCGCCCTTCCAGTGATTTAGGGGCCTACCTATTCCTGCGACACTTACCATGGAGTTCATTTAAACACGTGCCATATGATTTGGATATAGTCACTCTTTCGTCTGGTGTGTTTACTTTCAGAGGATGTTATATTCTTTATCAGTTGTTGTGGAGCACAAAATCTAGTTAGGTTTCGGCATCCATTCAGTGATTGTCAACCAACAGCATGTACAGAGTGCAGTCGTGGCTACATTAAACCCCATATGTAATATTCGCCATGTGGCCATTGTGGGGCGGATAGCACATAAATATAGGCATATCTACTTGAAGCCTAATATCCATGATATCTGCTGGCAGTAATCTGTCCTACTCGTAAATTGAACATTACATCAGATACAGCGAGGTAAATATGCATCTATTTTCTGTGATATATTGCCAGCAAATGCGACGCATTGAACCAATGATGGTTTGACGTTGGGTCAGCGTCGCAGACGCTAGGCCAAGATTAACATGATTAACTCGCCAAACATTAACATGATTAACTTACCATTGGTTCAGCGTCGTGTGTTAGCTATATGATTATGTTTCCGCGTAGTTAAAGGGTTAATTTCATTTGTTTTTTTTCGCAATGTTAACCCTTTCACCGTTAATCACGCTAATCACGACTATAATCGTTTCAAAGCAGTTTTAGTAGCCGATTAAATCACAGTTATGAGGTAGGCCTAATTGGGCATGGAATAAATGTTCAAACATCATGATTTGCAAGTATTTTGTCTCAAGTTAAACAAAGATGAGAGGAATTTTCACCCACTTGTAGTGTGGGTCGCGGTAGCGAGTCACAACTGCAAGTAGGTGAACACTTAAATAAGATAACTTAACGTGTAAAGGGTTAAGTAATTGGAAGGCCTTAGTTCTACATGTTCTAAGTTGGTGAATTCCATTATCCATTTGCAGTATATGTTGTAATAAAATCGTATCATTGGGATTTAACAGTATACATGCTTATGTCTATGATTATCTTAATCCTTTGACCGCCGGTGCCGCATATACTCGGGTTTTCATTTTTTTATTAGCACATTAAGTACCACCTTTTAAACATGTTGAAGATAAAATGTGACATCAATCAGCAATATTTGAAAACAGTTAACCTCCATTTTGTCAAATCTGAATAATTTTCACTCACTTGAAGTTGTGGATCGCGTCAGCGAGACACAACTTCAAGTGGGTGAAAATTCAGGTTGAATAATTTGACTGTTAAAGGGTTAAAGTGCTAAATTAACAGGTGGATAAATAATTTAAATTTTCACTCACTTGGAGTTATATCTCGCTACCACGACCCACAACTTTAAGTGTTTGATAATTACCCATATTTGTTCAATTTGAGAGCGAACAAATTTCTTTATTCGCAATAATTTTGAAACAGACTTGTAAATATACATTTATCATATTATCCTACATATAGCGTAATACCAATATACCTGATATACCCTGATACCCAAATGGGGTTTTGCTGTGTAAACATAATAATCATGATAATCAGATATCAGATACATAATTATGTACATGTGCGTAATTATTCCCAATGTGTGTTTGCAGCGAATACAATGAAACGAAGGTGCTTCACCTGTCATACGTGAAAGTGGATTTATTCAGGGTCATAATATAAAGAGTATCAGTGCGTCAACGCTGTCCAATCATAAAGCTACATGATGTTTCGTGACAGCTTTTGGGTAAGTTTATATTTCGAAATCTTAGTGTGAAGGATTGGTACATGAAGCTTTCAAACTCGGGCCTTTTTAGCTTGCTAATGTTTCACGTTCTTCGAAGACATGTACAAATTGTAGATATTGTATATATTAAATTTATTAATGATTATCAGTGATCCTGGTTTTAAATTGTGATCATGTTCATGATGTTGGGCCAGCGTCCTGGACCAGCGTTGAACAAACACTGATCCAACGTCTCGTATTTACAGGGACTGATTACCAGTATGTAACAATGTAAGTACAAGTTGATATTTACATTTCCTTCACGATATGCATGATATGGGAGGGGTTACAACTTACAGCAGAATATTTGGGATGAGTAGGAAAGATACTTTGGAAAAGTTAGTTAGGTGTTTCAGATTTCAATGTTTCTGTGGGCATGGATACATATCGTTTGGTGATTATCCATAAATGATAACATTAATGTACTTTCACTTGTTTTTGTACGACAGTATCCTTGGGTACATTAAACAGCTGAATTACTTCCAAAATTTTCAATCCTATTCACTCAATTCTACGGTATAATTCCTTAATCTTCAAATGTTTATAAAGGATTTGGATAATTCTGCCTTGCAAAGCCAAAAGGCAGTATCTGCTCACTTTACAAGTAAGCAAATGCTGCGTTTGGTTTATCAGAGCATAAAACACGTATGCAGCTGTACCTGTACCACACAGTAAAAAACAGAGATACAACTGGCTTAACTGACTAATCATGTTAATATATGGTATCATGACTGTGTTATGACTGTGTTAGAAAAGGGCATTCGCAACAAAGACACTTCAGCTGGACTTGCCTGAAAACAAACTACCTTCAACATTATGTCATTACAATGGTTACATTTTTCAATGCATATTTATTCACAGTGCCATCATTTATTTATCATAATACTGTTATCATGGTTATCAGGTTATCAGTTATAAAGAGGTGAGAAATATTTCATACTTCAAGTTCATTAAACACCAGTGACTCTCACTGCGAGATGGAGAGACACTGGGGGCTCAGTGGACGCTTCAACATGTTCAAGGAGCCTGTGT
Source organism: Flabesymbios commensalis (assembly GCA_964017125.1). Taxonomy (NCBI): domain Eukaryota; kingdom Metazoa; phylum Annelida; class Polychaeta; order Terebellida; family Flabelligeridae; genus Flabesymbios; species Flabesymbios commensalis. The sequence goes on along the minus strand of OZ024910.1, from coordinate 35,070,797 downwards.
AGTTCTTCAGGTTCATTTATTTATAGTTTATCATAAGAGAATATTTCCCTAAAGCAGCCAGAGTGTTGTATGTCACACTCATTTGAGTGACATATACAACACTTTGTTTGCTAGGAAATGATATAACCCTCACTTGTATTATAAATCTAAGGCTTCATAACTCATGGTAGTAGTATGGACGTATATATATTCATCCTGGTCATTGTATCATAATTATATTACATGGACTTAACATGCACAATAATGTGCATTTTGGATTGAAAAAGTTTTTTTTGTTTCTAAAATCATGTTTTCGAATAGTTGATACCTTCAATGAACATTCTTATTATTAATTTGCGTTTTTTAAAATACATTTAAAATCTAATTATGCAGTCATATACATGTAATTATCCTATAAACATGATAAATCTCTATAACTTCCTTTCATAATATTTCCTTTTTTATTGTGTCTGAAAATGGCTGGGACCCTTGTGACCATGGTAATAAAGTTTTGAGAATTAAGGTAGTTAGGCTTGTACCATGTATACCAACGAGCCTAATAAGGTTCATATTCTCGAGGGCAATCTAGGCCTATATCCTGATATCCTGAGTAAAGCAAACAAGTAATATTTAGAGAGTAGTTGCGACTTGTAGGTGTGCAATAAATCCACACCGTTTACAACGTATACAATAAAAAGGGATGGTCAAGCTATGGTTAGTCCTTACAGGGCGGCGATTGTCTATAGACGTCAGAATCTGACGTCTATATACATGATATACGGCAGATTCTGACGTCTATATACGTCAGATTCTGACGTCTAGAGTGAATCCTCGCACTGTAAGAGTATTATTTAAACTGGCCGTAGGGTCGTAGACCCATAACGTATGTATTCAAATGAAGCGGAAAGAGTTAGCTAAGACATTTATGATGATTTCAAATTGGGAAAGACCCTTTCATCTCCATGGTTTAAACACAAATATTTCGCGTTGTAAGGTTTAATATTATGACCTGGTCTTAGGTGTCGCTTGAGCTGCCGTTCCACCAAACACGAGATGTTGACCCAATGTTGTTTCAAGGTTATAATAATAATAATAAAGTCTTTATTTAGCGAGGGTACAGGTATATACAACAACGTACAAAATTAATAAAAATTAAAAACATACATACATGTATGTACCAACCCACTGAGCATAGCTCATTCGCCGTAGGGCCCTCATACATAAACATTAAAAAACATACATCGATATATACATCTATTTAAATAATATAATAATATATACATACCTCGTATGATTCATTTACTTATATAATATAAAATAGTAATAATAGCATATATTTAAATTCGTGTACATGGTAAATCTGACAATCTATTTGTCAGCAACATATAATTTTACAAACATCTACAGAAGAAGTGATCATTTTGATGTAAAACAATTTACATGATTGATTTGTATACATGGAAATAATTGATAAAATAAAATATACTTGGACATTTTTTATATTGAGGTATATTTATATAACTCAATACCTAACCTCATATTACCATGATTACATAACTTATAAAATAATGTATGGTATTGATATATTATATATACATACATACATATATATACACATATATATATATATACAGTATATACATTGTAAACATGACAACTACAAACACACATACATAAATTACATTTGAGAGTACAATTAAAGCACAATTGCAGACAACATATATATTATTTCAAACACAATAATTACAAATCTGATATATGTATATTGTAACTACTTTTTATTTCCGTTTTTGTATTCGCGTACGAATTCTTTTGATGTCGTTGGCCATTCCTAGCGGAAACCCTGAAAGCCGTGGACCCAATCGTGGACCATTAGTGGTCCACCGTCTACGATGCTAGCCCAACAATAATTCACAATTAGATCAATGTATCGTGTTTGCTGGGACAGTACTTCAACATACTTTCGACTTCTTGGCAATACCTACCCTTTGAAAAAATGCCTATAATCTGATAATCGTGATTGGCGGTAAAAATTTTAATGTATAATGGGATTTTCTATTTAATAAATTGTATTCTAAATATATCAGATGACGCATATAATTGCGTCACCATCACGTAACTTACGTGGTGGTGACGCAATTGTTAAAAAATCATGTGACAATATACGTGGAATGACATACATAACTAAAATCGTGTTAAGTGGCATTGCACATTACAGATTATCCACATCTTCTGTAGATATATCTGTGGAATGTCTTTGGTCATGTTAGTACAAGTGTAAAAGCAGGTGAAATCACGGGGACTGTTTGGCTGATGGGAGTAATGAATGTGTGGGTTGGTCCAGTTGTGCATAAATCAATCTGAAGATTTGGCGGCGGTGTGATTGGCTTAATTTGAACTTCCGGTTAATTTTTAAATAAAGGCTATATAATGCATAATGTCTATCACTTGGCACACTTGACTCATTGTCGAATTTTTGGGGGTTGGCTCAGTTGTGTATGAAAACGTCCAAATATCGGTTTTTAAACAGGTTAAACATAAAACGTGTCATTAATCAACAAGATTTCAAAATCGATGACCTTCATTTTGTCAAATCTGAATAATTTTCACTCACATGAAGTTGTGAATCGCGTCAGCGAGACACAACTTCAAGTGGGTGAAAATTCCAATTAAATAATTAGGCGGTTAAAGTGTTACAACCAGGCCGATTCAATTTGATATATTTATATATTATTACACTCAGGGATTATTTTTTGTGAAATTGAGTAATTTTCATTCATTGTGAGGTGGGAACTGCGGTAGCAACTCACACCTCACAATGAAAGGAAATCTGTCTGGGTACAGGTAGAGGGTAATATACCGATTGATCAACGTACTGTTCAACTGGATGGATGTAACACTCGCGCCTGTATGTAGTAGAAACACAAGTTTATTTCCCGCTCACTCGTAAAGATTCAATATTGTGGGGAGCCTCCGTGACCGAGAGGCAGCGTGCTCGGCCTCAGACTGCCAGGGATCAAATTTCAAATCCTGTGTCCGGAGGGCAGTGTCATTTCATTCACCTGAATCAGATCATTCTCAAGAGGTTCTCCCGTTCCAGTTTAGCCTATATGTGCACAATAAAAAAACACATTCAATCTTAAAATCCGAAACATTATAATCATAATGAATACTTATTAGAAGATCGAGTGCAAAAACGTGTGAAAAAAATCTGTTGCATGCTAGGACGTTGTTCAAGCTCATTGACGCGTCTAGCAGTGTTTAGATGTGGTAGTTGAGCAATACATGCTAACGTCGGAATATAACACATGTATATTATAAAGAGGCGTGTTTTTACATACTTGCATACATAGACTGGTGCATGGCAATCAAATTTCAAATATCCAATATGGAAATGGTCAGCAGTTAATTATGCTCTAGATATTAATATGTGATCACGTAAATGGCGTGCGACTGTTACTCTGCTCTGCAAAGCCAAAAGGCAGTATCTTTTTACTTGTAATGTAAGCAGATACTGACCTTTGGCTTTGCACAATTACTACTCACTAATGCGTGTGCTGCATAACCATGATAACATAATAGGCCTAACCCCCTGCGAGCAATTAATTACATTCGAACGGTAAACCTAGTAAATCGACATTGAAATTGCCGACCACTCCAAATTCATAATGTTATAATAATTATTAGCCCCCCATACAGAAAAGAGAGTCGCACTCATTAAGCATATTAAGCAGTCGAAAATGTAAGGAATCTGTCACGCGATAGTTATATTTAGAAAGCCGTCACTTTTGTATAATTTGTCAAATCATCGGACGATAATCATGATACTGTTATCAACGGGTGATTGGTTAAAGTGTTTTCCCCCGGGGTCTGATGATCATATCATTAACTCGTGCAGTGCTGGTAATGTTTACGTTTTACAGATTATATTAGTCCATATAACGTAACCATGGTAACCATGGTAACTACCTAACTATACCCGAAAATTTCATCAAGATTACAAAATTGTATAAGCTACCCAATCTGCCAATAGTGTAATGTATTAACCTCATTCACGTTGTTTCTATTTTTCGTTCATCCACAGGAGGAATAGCTAACGCGATTTCTAGCTTTATATGACGAAAAATATGTATATTTATGAAAAATAGACATCTCCAATATTGAAGTATTGGATTAGTTAAGCATCTACCAAAATTGTTTTATCAAATTTTGTGGTATTTCTATTGATCTAAAACATGCTTTAAACCGTATATATACCGACCTAGCATGACAAGGGTTAGATTGAAGCCGCAAACGTTTTGATTTCAATGGACAGCGGCGTTTTCTGTTGGATTATTTTTGATGCATGCGTTTTAGGTTAAATGGTGATCCATGAATCACCGTCCATTTTCAAAACATCGAAACATTTTTATCTGTTGACTTGGGATTATTAGCCGTAAAATAAGTTATTTAATAGCTGTATCAATGCTCCAGCACTGTAGTGGTTAACGCTACCGCCTGTCACACCAGATGTTGGGACTCGTTCAAACTGTTTAATCAGTATATATATATATATATATATGGGCGTAGCAAGAGAAGGGTTAGATTTGAGCTCCAAAAGGTCCTGACTTCAACATGTTCAATGGGCAGCGGCGTTTTATGTTGAATTATTTTATTTCTCAATTTGCCTTAGGCCTATGACGCAAGCGTTTTTTGTTAAATGGTTAAAACATAATTATGTGGTTTGAGTCAGGAATAGGCCTACTAGCATATGTTATTCAAAGCTAGCTCTCCCAAACAAACAAACAAACAAATTGGAGAGGTTCTGAGACGAATCGAAACTTCGTAAGTCACAAAACAGGCACCGGCTACTGAAACAGTGAAAGTCTATAGTGTAGAAAATGGCAGCATGCATGATATGGCAGCAAAAAAATGAGACCATATTCTAAATTCCACTCTAAAAAAATTGACTAGTCGTTATCAGGTTATGGCAGCGTATCGGCTGGAAAGTTCAGAGTATCGGCTCGATACGCTGGAAATTCTGACTAGAACCCCGGTGTGAAAATAAGATTAACGAAGTTGACGAACCTGCTTTGGTCTCGATTATGACACATGATCACGCTAAGGATTTGTGCGCCTCTGAGTTTGGTCCGCTGAGGATATGGGCGCTATAGAAGTTTGATTGATTGATTGATTGATTGATTGATTGATTGATTGATTGATTGATTGATTGATTGATTGATTGATTGATTGATTGATTGATTGATTGATTGATTGATTGATTGATTGATTGATTGATTGATTGATTGATTGATTGATTGATTGATTGATTGATTGATTGATTGATTGATTGATTGATTAAAGCACCTACGCATATATGACGCAGGACCGTCCATTTTCATCTGTTTGGATCACTGGCTGTATAAATAATATATTAGCTGTATAAACATGATAAATGCTCCAGCATTGTAGCACTTAGCACTCGGTATGAATGTTTAAAAAAGGTGAAAATCTATCCGTTCGTAAAGATTCAATATCTTGACGAGACTCGTGTCCTGTCGGTCTGTGACCGAGGAGTAGCGTAATGAATGAATGAATGAATGAATGAATGAATGAATGAATGAATGAATGAATGAATGAATGAATGACACAGACACCCATCCGTTCATTCATTAATTCATTAATTCATTAATTCATTCATTCATTCATTCATTCATTTATTCATTTATTCATTCATTTATTTATTTATTTATTTAATCATTCATTATGGTAATTAATAACATATTTTTGAATATGTTCACCGAGATCCAATGCACCTGATAAAGTAAACGGGAAATTACTGGGTTTGTGAATATTATAATTATCCCCACATTGGAATAACCAAAAACAAATACCGTAGGCCTACCACTAAACATGCTAAATGTAATACACGTATTCAAGTAGGCCTATGTCATGAGAAGTAAAATAATTACCTGGATGAACATAGACATGATAGAGCCAAAGGCGATATTTGATTCTTTTTCTTCTTTGCGTAACAAAGTATAACTTCCAGTTGGAAGGCTGGTTACTCTGGGTGTTAGTGTGCTCTTGCAAATTTTGCTTAAAAGTTTGGTACCCATAGGCTTGGTTGTAAATAGTTTGTCTTATCATATTGCTGGTGTGAGTACTGGTGCAAAAACATGATAAACGGTTTGTGGGTAGAGCTACTAACAAAAATAAACAAAGGGGAAAGAGTAGCTTGCCATTAAGGTGCATGTTAAACACAGTTTAAGTTAAAAAGATTGTGAGGGGAAACTGATAACTGAATACTATACCATTGGAAATTCAATGTCATCTGGTCATGCTTATTGAACACTGCCGTTTTCGGGCGTCACAGTTTTATTGAAATGGCCAGTATTTGACAGATAATGTGGATTGGTTTGATCAGTGGAGGTAGCTTGCCTCCTCCCACTTCTTGTGCAGACACGCTCTGTCGTGCAAAGACAAACAGCAGTAGCTGCTCACTTTTCAAGTGAGCAGTTACTGCTGTTTGCCTTTGCCGGGTCGCGCTGGGCTGGCTGTTCAGTGCGCGTTGTTGTGGTGTCGTGTGAAGGGCTGGCTTGTTACGCTTGTTTGAACATACTTAACCCGTTGAGCGCCAGTTATATTAAATATAATGAGCAGGTAAAATATAATTATCAAATACCGCTTCTGGAGGTGAAATTGTTTTAATTCTGAGAGACTTACAAATGTCTCCGCTTGAGCAAATGTAAGTAATTTTTACCCACTTGAAGTTGTGGATCGCGGTAGCGAGTCACAACTTCAAGTAGGTTAAAATTAGGGTTATTTATGCGCACTCGAAGCGTTTATGAATGTACCATTGCAATATGTGGACGATAGATCAAACATATTGTTTTATTCATCGAAACCTACAGTGAGCTTCAACGTGTTCAACTAACATATTTAATATAGTAATTTATTGAGAGAAAAAGACAGACAAGTACCCATATTTTATATTTGATGTTGATACTTGCAGCCATGCATTGTAGAGAATTTCCGCTAAAAGTCAAATATTTATAATAATATTTTGTTGCAATATTGCGCCTACGTGCCATGGTGCAAGGGTTTGACCCTCTGGGCGCTATATACTCGCTCATTATATTTGAAGAAACATTATTTGCACATAACTAGTTCCCATTTACTTTAGCTTATTCTTCTAATATCAGATTATAATTATCGTGTCTTAGTCTTACGTACTTTATTTGCCCAATATTCTAAACTCGGTTTCTTAGTAGCGAGCCTATTTTGCTAAATACGGATATGATAAAATTATGCCCCCTAGTATTTAAAGTGTTGACCGTACACGTTGTGCCGCTGTTCAATGCATGAGTTACTGGAATCGCCTTGACCAGCGACGTCCATTTATTTACTCAGTTTACCTGGTTGTGTCATTATATCCAAAGACATACGCGGATGATGAAAATCAAACAAATGATTGAAGTAAGGTGCACATTTATTACGTAACATGCGTCTGGTTATAAATTAGAAATAATATAATTAACTGATTAATTTGAATTGATTATCAACTGAATAATAAGGCGTTTGATATTGTTGCTCGTACAATACATACGGACGGTATACAGATATACCGCAGTGCCAAGTCAAAAGGCAGTAACTGCTTACTTTTCAAGTGAGCAGTTACTGCCTTTTGCTGCGGTATACACATGATACAGATTAATCATAATGCGGTCGTGCACGTATATACATACTTTCCCACGCTGGGTTATCGACGTTATTTGCGTGATGGGCGGGGGCCCTAGGGTAGTGGTTAGCACCGCTGCCTTTCACGCCAGAGTTCCGGGTTCAGTTCCCGGTCTCGGCGGTTTGAAAGAGACAAAAATGTTTCTTCCCCATTCACGTGTGAAAGTTAGTATTGTGGGGAGCCTCCGTGACCGAGAGGTAGCGTGCTCGGCCTCAGACCGCCAGGGCTCGAATTTCGAATCCTGTGTCTGGAGGACAGTGTCATCTCAATCATCTCACCATCCTCAGGAGGTTCTCCTGGCCCAGTTTAGCCTATATGTGCACAAAGGTGGCCTAAAGCCCGATTCATTTCATTTCATTTATTTGCGTGATATACATCAATAACATGGATAATATCTACATTATGTGGCTTATCAACGATTGTTTTGCCGATTTATTTCGTGAGATTTTCTGCTCGGATTGCCATGATTACATTTCGCCAAAGCAGATGATAATTATATTATGAAGAATATGTATTTTTGATAATTTGGAATTTATAGCATTACCATGATTACATCAAGAATACATTATCATGATAATAGCATATAACATCAATAATACCAGAAATGCATAAATACATGCATGTTATGCATTTCTGATAATACATATGTTGTCTTGATCATGTCGATATTATCAATGTTATCAAAAATTCAAATTGTATTCATATGTAGACCCTAAACATAATATTTATTACAATCCTATATACTATATAATGTATTACTGCTATTCAAAGCCACAAGGCAGAAGCTGCTCACTTTTCAAGTAAGCACTTACTGCCTATTGACTTGGCTCAGCAGATCAGTTGCATGAACACTATTATCATTATTATGGTACTGGAACAGTGTACATGGTGTATGGTTTCACTACGTGTATGTGTGTGGATAAATACGAATGTATATTTGTTTTAGATAAAATGTCAGCATAGTCAATAGGGCCTACACTGGAATATGTTCGCATATCATTTATAGATATTATGTACCAGTTACTGCCGCCAAAGGCGAAAGACAGTAATTGTTTACTTTCAAGTAAGCAGTTGCTGTATTTTAGCTTTGCACTGCATGGCAGGCATTAGTTCTTTCAACATATTGAATTGCATCGGTGATCATGGCTGCATCCCGGAAAATTAGTATCCTAATCTTTTAGTGACATAATCTTTTAACCCTTAACCTACAGGATCATTTAAATATTTTTTTTTCGATTCAATGTGCACTGTGAATGAACAGCCTTATGCCAGTACGTATACCATAAAGTTGTGTATTGCTGCCAAGACCCCAAAACTTCAACATGTTCTAGTGGGGGAAATGGCTCATATTTGTTAATTTTGAGACAAATCATTTTGCGCAAACGTGTGTAAACTATTATATCAATGTTGTTTTAATGTTGGCCCACCGTCTACGACGCTGGGCCAACATTAAAACAACATTTACTCAATGTCTTGTGTTTGCTGGGTCAGCTGGGATCTAGGGGCCTATAGCATTTATCATGTTTATGTTTCTGGTTATCTGTGTCGACTGCAGTTGCTTCATATCGACTTTTAGCATTATTTTACATTGACATTAATCTCTATGCGGCGCCACACGGACAATAACAATGGCGCACACCCAGCTGATTAATATTTTTTTCTGTCGAGCGGATGTATTGTTGCTGATATTTCTGTGACATGTCAGCGGATTCCCATATGGTTCGTGCGGCGGCTCCTACATGGACGTGATTGTAAGGGAGAGGTTTCTATCCTTACGCAGTAGTACTGTTGAAATAACTGGAGGAAAATCAGATCAATATATTTATTAAATCCTCTTCACACGACTGAAGTTGTATAAATATTATCATCTTAAACTATTGAAATGCCGATCAGTTTCCCACGCAGGTGGCACATCACATCCATTGCAAGTAAACTATACTGTTTATTAAAAGTAGCATGTCGATCTCTCTATATTTATCGGGAAATCGCTTCACTTTAGCAATGTGTAGAATAATAATAGCTCATCAATTTCGTCATCAACAACATGATCAACATGATCAATGTAATCTAGGTATAGTATGTATCATGTTGTTGGTTACGAAATTGGGTATACAGTATATATGCACACATAATATTTATTTCATTCGCTTAAATTTGTTCAAGCTGTGCATACGGTATTTGAACACACTTTGAGCGGACAACATGGACAACAACAAAAAATGTATTTTTAATTTTCGTTGAGAGTAGAGGCGTCACCTGTGTGGATGAGAGTACAAACACTGACAAATTATGGGCAGTGCAGAGCCTAAAGGCAGTAACTGCTAATTTTTTAAGTAAGCAGTTACTGCCTTTTGGTTTGCAGAGCATTGATTGTGTCACTGAGCCCAGCAGAGACGTGGCGGTGCTGTTGTATCAGTGAAATTGCTGATCCTAGCAAACGCGATACATCTCACCTATGTTGTTTTAATGTTGGGCCAGCGTCGTAGACGATGGCTCAGCATGAAAACAACATGGGTGCTGAGTGAATCAATCATAGAGGAAGCAAGAAGAGAAGACAGGCATGGGATCTGCCCACAAATACCCATCCTGCCATCGCGTGTCTGTGGGACTGTCATCTTGCCCAGTATGGCCAAGCACTGCGGTCTGTCAGTGGCATACACCTTGATAGATGAAGGTGTGAGACTGTGTGCTTCCTTGATACCACAAAGTGATGGTTTACCACTGGCTAAATTATTTGGACACCGTTAGCAGCTAGGCCTACCTATATACATGACCACTGGTGACAGGTGTGTCATTTACAGAGCTGAGGGACCAGGCTGATATCCATGCTGCAAATCCATTCTTTAGACGCGGGAATGTAGCGATCCCTTTAAACGTATATCTGAAGAAATGTTGATTTCAGGACAGTTTTACGTGTTTTTCACCAGAATAGTATGGACATATCGATGTTGACTGATACATGAAAATTGACCCCCTAAGCAGTCAAGTTCCCTGATGAGTATATATGTATCATAACTGCTCTATCAAACAGTAATTTGCGTTCACCCTGTCTTAGTTTTCAATTGATCCGTGACTGTTTTATCATACAGTAATTTGCGTTCACCCTGTCGTAGTTTTCAGTTGATCCGTAATCATGTTTTCTAGACTGAGAAGCGTCACGTAAAATTGCCTGCTATACCCCTGTATAGGCCCTACTCAAACCTGGGCAAATCTTGGACATGTGATTCGTCGACATACCCATCTCGACCTATCACACACCGAATATCTGGGTCAGTCACCTTTTTCGTTAGCATCTCCAACGCTTCTGAACTGAGTGTGTTCAACACCGTTATTTCGTTTTCCTGACAAAAGGCTGCAGTCGCCGGCGGGGGATAAATCTCGGAGCCAGCCCTGTATGGATCCGCCTCGTGAATGTGACTCCGGGGACTGCCGGTTCCTATCCACACATCCCGTTTTCGGGATGAGCGTGATGTAACACAGGGCCCCGGGTTGACACAGCCCAATCCTCATGATCCTGTTCTCCTCAATCATGGATGCCGCATTACCCTGTTTTGTTACGGCTGTTGCCGGGGCAACTCGATAACCCCGACACCGCCGTGGCTACAGTGGTGCAAAGCCAAAAGGCGGTAACTGCTTACTTGATAATAAGCAGCTACTGCCTCTTGGCTTTGCATCGCTGTACCTACAGTACGTGATTCCTCGAGGGGAAACAATTCACGAATTTACAGAAACGAACAATGGATTCAGATCACTGGTCTAATACGTGAAGTGAACTGGTAATTTAATCGCCCGTTTTATTTATACGTTTGTGTAAAACTATTACAAAAAGGCCTATGCATGACATGCATAGGCCTTGCATCGCATGTACCATGTATACCCGTGAATTATGTTTGATATTTCAACATTTCAATTCAATTAAAATATGTCCTACCGAATAACAGTACCCATTTAATAATATCTTATGGGAAGCTTGTTTTATTGAACGCACTTTGAGACGGTTAGCATTATTACATAGTAATAAGTAAGTATAACTATACATTCACAATTTGTAAGTATGAACTAATTTTGTGTGTAGAGACAGTATACGTGTATAATGACGTCGCGAAAATTCCATTCTGCCATCCTTGATGAATCAAATGTCATTTAATGACACACGTCCAAGGCCGGGGCCCGGGACAGTTCTAGGAGCGGGCTATTTCCATGGTTATTTGATTCTACAGTAATCTGCTCATCAGGAGACTAATCAATAATTTTGAACACCTATTGTTTCCATTGTGTGTCATTTATCCTGTAACATTATGTGTGCGTCGTGAAATCAGCATGAGACCTCTTGAATATGAAAGGGGATTTGATTATTTAATCCATAATTTATCATAAATCGTCCTCTCGAAGCTAGCCTAACTCAGGTGTCCTATATATCTGCCACTCGTATGAGTGACCTGAAGATAATCACGATACATTTTGAAATTAAAATTACTTTAATTGTTACTTCTTTCAAAAAAATGCTCATATGTGTTTATTTTGAGACAAATATTGCTGTTTAAACGCTCATTTCGTTCCCAATTGCTCTGATTTCACCGGCTGATAAAACGGACTAAAAACGACTTTTGTCGCGCTTAGCGAGTTAACCCTTACAGTGCGGTGATCGATTTTAGTCGTCATAATCTGACGTCGATAGACGTCAGATTATGACGCCTAAAGTCGATCCCGGTACCATGGGTACCGTAAGAATTAAAATATTCTTAATAGTAGCATAGGTATTCATATGAATCAGAAATAGCTGACTGAGACATTTATGATGATTTCAAATAGAACAAACCCTTTGGTCTCCATGAATTATACAAAAGTATTTCAGCGCTTTGAGGTTAAGATAATCTTAATTCAAAGAATTTGAGTGGGATGGGCCTCTTTGTAAGTCAGAATCTGACGTCTGTGGGCGTTACCTACCATTTTATATCCACAGCTAGCTGTGGATATACGTCACTCGCGCCGCCTACCGAAAAATTCGGATACCATGAAATTGAAACAAACATTTCAAGGGCCTATGAAAACTTGGACATTTTTCAGCCGGCGTAAATTTGTGATCTTTTTGAACTATTACATTTAAAAATGGAGGTCTCTGTGTCAAAGCCTTGCGATATCAATCATGTTATGTGGACGTCAGATTCTGACTTATGATTACGGTTCCCGCACTGAAAGAATTAATATATTTGCAATGGCCGTTAAACCCATAACATAGGTATTCAAATGAAGCGGAAAGAGTTGAACAAGACATTTATGATGATTTCAAATTGAAAAAAAGCCCTTCGGTATTCATGGTTTATACAAAAATATTTCAGCGTTACAAGGGTGTGGAGCCCTAATCGCGGCGTGAACACTATATACAGGACAAGTGGTGATTTGATTTTTTCCAATGTCTGCAATGATAAAATTCTCAGATAGAAGTATTTTTTTATATCTTAACTGCGGAAAAATCCAGAGAGCAAACAGAAAATGATATCTTCATTATCTAATTGAATATAGTGTGTGTGATAGTGGAAAATGCACTGGTGGATGAAAAATATAGATAGTCTAATCCTTGGAAGTAAAAAAGGATGACTTTTTGTTGCCGGCAAGCAGGAATCGTTGGTTCAATGTTTTGGCTCAATGTTGGCTACAGATGTGGGAAATCATTGGGGGGAGAAAAATACAGATATTCTAATCCTTCGCAGAAAAAATATGACCTTGCCGCAATGTTGGGTCAATGTGGGCCTATCGTCTACGACGCTGGCCCAACATTATAACAACATTGATTTAACAGTTTATCGCTTTGTAGGTCGCCTCTGGCTGTCAGTTGTGGTCTACTGCCAAACTTATCACTGACTTTCCACATGCTGAATCGCGCTATTCTGCAGTAGAAAGCCCAAAGACAGTCACAGCTTACTTTTCAAGTAAACAGTTACTGCTATTTGGCTTCTGGAGCACCAGACAACCATCCACTCTTCAAGTATTCCCGAGTATCGGATATTGCGTCTGTGTCGGTACAAGATAATTTGTCCTGTAAGGCTGTGCATTTCTAGATTGCCAGAAAGGACATTTTAGCCAATATCATGTATACCCGCTAAATGTTGATCCTATTGTCTAACGTTTGGAGGGTCATTTATTATGCCGTCTATATTTAGCTCTTCTCCTGGTTATTCTACAGTGCTGTTTATACAGTAGTCCTACAAGTTCCTGGAATGACAAAACTATATTTTGAGGCTTTACACAGTCACACGACTGGCCGCTGTTACTGCTGAATAATTTTATCACCTTATAACACTATCCAGACAGCGGTGTCATGCATGCTAAAGTATGCATTTTGATGGATATGTATGAATGCACTGTGGTATGGCCAGAATAAGCAATGTCTTGAGTACCGTATATCTGGTAACTTTCGAGGGTATAAAACATCGCGAAAATAACTACATCCGCGAAATTATTTTAATCTACGTATAGGTGATTACCAGTCGCCTTTATCATGTTTATAATAGTTTAAAATGTTACACATCAAATTAAATTCGCAACTTCTTCCATGCGCGAAAATTGTGTTGTACAATATGATGGTGCAGTAACGGTACATACCAGCATAGGCCTACGGGAGGCTGGGGTGATGCGGCAGCAGCCCTGAGATGATGACGCACAGTATAAGTGAGAACCTCGCGTACTCCTGCAGCTTTGTTCTTGGGACGTAAGCCGGGAAAACAATTCTAGGAACATCCGTCAGTAATACTATTGAGTACGTGCAAGCCGTGGCTATACCGATGGCAAGTGCTTGGAGGAAACAACCAAACAGCAAGAGACGCAATGCTGGTTTAATGTTGGGCCAGCGTCGTAGACGCTAGACGAACATTAAACCAAGCAGTGGATGCCTACTTATTACTGGACGTACTGTAAATAGATGCATTTTCACGTGCGCATAATTCTTTAAATGCTCTTATTTTTTTGAGCAATGCTGTAAAATTGCTGTCTCACACATCTGCACATGGTAGGCCTATTTCGGGAATTGTTACAACTGATTTATGTTGGAGAATTTCAAGCAAAATTCTTAAAAAATAAATATTATGAGCAAAATTCAGCGCCTACAGTAAACATGGTAAAGCACTGGGCGGCGTTTGATAAAGGAGTGGAAAATGTGGGTCGACTGCAACGTTGTTGTTGTTGTTGATGCAGGACTATACACCACCCTACGGATTGGATCAACGGTAGGGTATACGAGGCGCATAAAACAAGGACAAGGACTTGTCCAGCACTTGACTGACTCCTCACGGGGTTATCCCTTGTCACTGCTTGACCTGCCGCGGTACTGAGGAGAAATGATTCATGCGATTGCCAATCTCAAGATGACTCCCAGCAGTAGGTCCGCCTGGTTTCGGGCGGTGTCGGCTGCTGAGGATTTTGGATTTTCGGCGGGGGAGAACGTTGTTAGACACGGCGCTAATTGAATCACAGGCAAGGTCGACTCGCTCTCATCAGGGCTTCTTCACCGTCGGTTGTCAAGCGAGGACCTTCCTTAGAAATTGGGCGACACTTTTTCGCGGAGTGGAGTGGCCCACTTAGCCACGTTTTGTTGCTCACCGAGGACGTGGTCCCTCTGATGATCTGCGACAGGGATGATCAATGCCGCTGCGGGCGGGATCCCGGCTGAGTCTCACGCGGGACACCGGGACTCGACGTGAGCTCGTGCAGGACCACACGGCAAGCATGGTGTCCTGCCTGGGCTACGGACTAAACGGGAATAACGTGATGAGGAAAAATCAGGCAAGTAGGGGCCTAAATAAAACCCACAAACATGAGATGTTTGTTGGCACTGTGTCCCTTGAAGCGCTAAGTACAATTTGAATGAAAACACATGTCAATCTAGCTGATTTAGAGCTAATTTCTCCTGCAATCTTTCTTCTTTTCAGGACAAACAAAACAGGCCAAAAACGGTGTGATCAGCACTTTAGGGGTTAATGTTGACAGTATTGATTCAGCGCAGGGCCAACGTCGCTTGTTTGCTGGGTACATGTATACGAAGTTTTTATTCATTTAGCATGTATAGGCACCACATGGCATATTTTGGGGAAAAATAATCAGATAAGAATATGAGAACCATGAGAGCTTCTATTTCGCTAAATTAGATAGGGGGCTATTAGACTTGTGTATTACATAAAATTAGGTAATTTTCGTTCACCCCGAGGTCTGAATTGCTCTAAATGTGAACGGAAACGAGAAAATAGCCCCACTGTATGACATTTAAAGGCTTAGCCCTACTTCATGTTTACGTTAGCGCTAAGGTTTAGAAAAATACACTAAATACGTTATCATGTTTATATATACGGCAATATTAAAAAATACCCATGTTCACACAAATTAGCATATTAGCACTTAACATGCCGCCACCGCCGCCGCCGCCGCATTTTGCTTCTGCTCTCACTCGGAAATCACTGCTTGGATTATTTACAAATATTTACAATATGAATACTGGCCCTGGGGAATTTGCCTGGTAATTTTTTTTTCAGTTTCTTCAACATAATCCAAGATAGCCGCCAAAATCCTATGTCGCTCTCTAGAGCTTGAACCGCTTTATGGATTTGTTTCATGTTTGGTTTAAAGGAAAGACCCTACCCTGCACATGTGCTGATTAGTTTTTGGTGTGATTCTGCAAATAAAAACTTTGACTTTTTTACGTTTCAGATTTTTTGCGGATATTCCACAGTGTTTCAGTTTTGTTCATTTTAGCTATCATCAAAAATTGTTCATTTAGCTATACACCAGTGCTCGGATTATTTCTAAATATTTCCAGTATGCATATTTGCTCTAAAGAATTTGCCCGGTATTTTTTTTTGCGTTATCCAGCCTCTTTAACAAAATCCAAGATGGGCGCCAAAATTCTATGTCGCTCTCTAGAGCTTGAACCGTTTTATGGATTTGTTTCATGTTCGGTTTAAGGGATTTTCGGTATGATTCTGATAATAAAAACTTTCATTTTTTTGCTTTTCAGAATTTTAGCGGATATTTCAGTTTTGTTCATTTTGGCTATCATCAAAATTTGGTAATATAGCTATACACCCTTGCCCGGATTATTTCTAAATATTTGCAGTTTGCATATTGGACCTAAGAAATTTGTGCGGTAATTTTTTTTGGCGTTTGTCTGCTTCTCAAACAAAATCCAAGATGGCCGCCAAAATCCTATGTCAATCTTTAGAGCTTGAAATGCTTCACGGATTTGCATTATGCTTGGTTCAAAGGAAGAACCCTACTTTGGTCGTGTGCTTGTGACTAGTTTTTGGTATGATTATGATAATAAAAACTTATATTTTTTACGTTTAAGGATTTTAAAGCTCTGATATTTCAGTTTTGCTCATTTTGGCTATTATCAAAATTTGGTGATATAGTTATACAGCTCAAATGTTATCTTTGTTACTCTCAAGAGCTGCTTCACCGATTTGTTCCAAGAAAGCAACGTACCCTGGACATATGTGATTACATTTTGGGTGTGATTCTGACATCACATTTTTGCGTGGTTTACATTAAAAAATAGGTGACAGTACTGTATTGCTCTATAATTAATGTATTTTAGTTGCTAAATCTATGTGGGGCGGGTGGAGACGCAAGCTTTGCCCCTCAGGCAAATCTAGTTTAAGTATAGTATGTCATATTCAAGTATGTCCCAATCTTTTAAAATGTATTCTACAAAACACGACCCAGTGGTGGTATGGTGTTGGTCAGCCTCCCAGACGGTTGACCAATATCATAACCACACTTGCTTGGCACTTCATTCATTTTCCCGCAAAGTTTTCTGGTTATGTATTTAACATGTTTAAATTTAAACCCGCCTGAAGCTGTGTCTCGCTAGATCGACCCACAAATTCAAGTGGTTGAAAAAATAGTCACATTTGTTTAATTTAAAAGCAAACATTTGCAAATCTTGATGTTTAAACACCTATTTCATTCCCAATAGCTGTGACTTAACCCTTTCAAGCCTGACTTTACCATTGTCATCTTCATCTACTACAAGCCGAGAAGTGCGACAGCAATTCTCGGATGAATATGATTTGATGTGGTTTAAAAATTAAAGAAAATTGCCATGTATCATGTGTATAGGTAAACCAGTTTAATGGAAATTTTCGTTCTAAAACCCTTTGTTATCGGAAAATTAAGTCTGTTTTCAGGAATGTAAAATGATGTTTTAATGCATCGTGAGGGCTTAAAGGGTTAATGGGTTGATAAACTATTTAAAAACAATTATAGTAGTTCTTAGTGGTGAAAGGGTTAATAACTGGTCGTGTAGAGTAGGTGCCTGGATGATGCATGATGACAGAGATGGCAATGTGAGCGATTAGCTCCTAGCGCCGAAATGGCTGCAAGTGCTGTATGCTCCAAAAAGAGAGTTGAAATGGTGCATGAATAAACAGGTCCAGTGACCAGGGGTAATATGTGTGAAGCGCACAGAGCATTGTATGTGCGCTAGGGGCATATATAAGAACTCACCATTATTATTATTATTAAGCCTGGATATTTATAAGAGATAATCATTTACCGCCAGAGGTGATATTTAACCCTTACAGCGCGGGGATCGACTTTAGTCGTCAGAATCTGACGTCTGTAGACGTCAGATTCTGACGACTAAAGTCGATCCCCGCGCTGTAAAAATAAAATATTACTAATGGTCGTAGACCCATATAACACAGGTATTCAAATGAATCAAAAAGAGCTAACTAAGACATTTATGATGCCTTCGAATTGATTAAAACCCTTTGGTCTCCATGATTTATACTAAATTAATTCAGCGTTGTAAGGGTTAATACTGTATGTCCCAGCAAGCATAAGCACCCAATGTTGAATTAATGTTAAACCCGCGTCGTAGACTGTATACTAACATTAATACAGCATTGGGTCAATGTCCCATTTTTGCTGGGATGGTGCAATACAGAAAGCTCCCTCGTCCATGATTGTTGAACCTCCCTTTATTGTAAAATACAGCGAAGTGCGAATAAGTACCGTTTTTCTTAAAAAACAAGTCGACAATTTAGCAATCTCATTCAAGTTCAACTTTCATTACATTTGACCGTTCTTGAAGATCATACTTAAAGTTCAAGTCTCCGGGATTATCAGACAAAAAATGACTTGATTAAACATTGATTAGAACAGCGTGTCTTTTTTTATATTTTGCCTTTGCGATGTCATCAGGTTAGTCTATTGTATCTTAATTGCATTATTGTTTTATTCTGTTCAGATAGAGCAAGTACCGTATACACTGATACATTGTTAGCAACGAATTCGTTCCTTTATTTTCTTACATTAATTAGATTTACTCGTTTTGTTTCTGCTATTGAGTATTGCTTGTTTATCACAGACATGATTATGTAATTATGGCTCCCTCTCGGTGACTGTTTTGGCTGGCTTCGTTGTTTATTCACTCGTGTTGCCATCCAGAGCCACTCGTAGCCTAAGAATAACATAATTATGTGCTATAAGAATAGCATTCGCACGAAGTCTACCATAGTCATGATAGTCATAACCCAGCAAAAACGAGGCGTTGGCCCAATGCTGGTTTGCTGTTGGTCCAGCGTCGTAGACGCTAGGCCAACATCAGCCCAGCTTTGTGTCAACGCCTTGTGTTTTCTGGGAAAGTACCAGAGCGTCATATTAGACAGGAGGCGTTGATCCAATGTTGTTCTAATGTTGGGCCACCGTCAGAAACGGTGGCCCAACATTTGCACAACATTGGTTCAGCTTCTCCTGTTTGTTGGGATGATTACCCCCTGTGATTAAGAAACCCCAAATAACAGACCGTGAGACCAGCACAATTACTAAACATATATAGGTACACGATGCCGCTTGCTTTTTTGTTCAATAATCATATATTATTCATAGCTTGTCCCGCTTAAGTTAAACCTATAGACCACTCTGTGTATGTTTCTGGTTTTAGTTTCACCCCAGTTGGCTCTCTCTCTGTAAGCAGTGTTGTTCTTTCTGGGTACGCTATTCGTGCACATTGCCATATCATGATAATAAAGAAATATTAATTTTATTAGATTTAATTGTTTCTAATAATAGGGCCATGTATTTTCAATTTATGTAGATAGTAGGCTAGATAGTAGTTTTCACTTGAAATGTTATTTTTGTAAATTTGTATTTTTAAAATTTCTTCAAGAGTAGGCCTATATTTACACCGTTTTGAAGTAATTTCACTTTCTTTTTAAGTTGAGACCTCCGATGCCACGTAGCTTATGTAACTCCCGTATATTTATTTGTAATATGTAACTCCCGTACATTTATTTGTAATTTGTTCGCATTAAAGTAGAACTCTTCAAATGAGTTTTGTCTAATTCGTTGTATCGTTTTTGAGCTAATGATACTCAGGCTTGACCACTCACTCACTCACTCACTCACTCACTCACTCACTCACTCACTCACTCACTCACTCACTCACTCACTCACTCACTCACTCACTCACTCACTCACTCACTCACTCACTCACTCACTCACTCACTCACTCACTCACTCACTCACTCACTCACTCACTCACTCACTCACTCACTCACTCACTCACTCACTCACTCACTCACTCACTCGCTCGCTCGCTCGCTCGCTCGCTCGCTCGCTCGCTCGGGCAAAGTCTTGAAAAGCAGATACACTTTCCACAACAGTATATATAGGCCTACATACTGATACGGAGCTGTCCAGTGTTGAAAAGCTTTTGACGCTCTGAAGAATGTATGTTGAATGTATTAAACGTACTAAATGTATCAATTAATGATTATTCAATGACATTCCTTTTCAATATTTCACCAGCTTAGCATGTCTAGTACAGCGTGCACAAGGTGGCTGGCAGCGTAGTCAGATGGCTACATCATGAATAATTCCGATCAGGAAAATACTCACAATAAATTGTTATGGGGCAGGTTAATGACAACCTTATGTAAATTAAAATAACCTGTCGTCACGTATTATATAACGAGAATTTACAGATTTAGGTGAATTTATGATGATATTATTATTAAATTCTGACAATTGGTGGTATTTTCTATTTATAAGATTATCTCGGTGAGTGTAGTCAGGTAGTCGGCCCTTGCAATCAGATGGTTGGCTATCTCCATGATCTCCAGTATGTAAGTTGATTACACGATTGAACTCTCCATCTCATTACTCGGAATGAGTGATTGTCATTCGTCTCAGTTTCCGCGAATCACTGTTCGATAATTGGAAGTAAGCAAAGCTCATGCAGCGACGGAATGGTTTACAAATGCAGATTAACAATTTGAGGAGATGCTGGGGCCAAACGAGGTAGATGCAGTTGGCTGCGATCCACGCTAAATACACAATGACAACCGGCCACGGCTGACGCTGACCGGCGTTGTTTCGACGCCGGGCCATCGTCGGAGACGATGGCACATCGTCGAAACAGCACCGGTCAGTTTTGCGATCACGATTGCTCGGCCAGATGTAATAATAGGGGTCATCACCTGCCAGCCAGCTCTGTGTTATCAAACCCCCATTGTGGATAAGTTGGCTTATGGTGACGGTGTGATACTGCTGTCCGATCATTATCAGCTGGTGGCAGCTGTCGTTCTGATCAAGGAATAGTCCCTGCTCTGATAAATGTTAACAGCTTGCTAATAGGAGAAGTCATCCAGGATTTGACCAGGGAAAAGTCAGAATTCAGTATTTGCGGGTGTGCTAGACTGCTCATGCTGATGGTGACATCTTCATCGAGGGATTACATGGACTTGTCTGTCGTTTCTGTGTCGAAGTACATATTTCTTAGGATCAAAGAAATTCAATAGATTGCATTTCCTTGTCAGGATTATCAAGAGTTTTGTTGAAGTTTATTTGGATAATTCGTCAGTATTTCGTATTTAAACGTGTGCCTGTGGCGTCTTAATCAAGGGTTTACATTTACTCCGGTGCCGTGTTTGAAAGCTTCTGACAGCACCGCATTTTCTTAGCATTATTCACTACAAAGTTTAAAATTCAGACCTCAATATTGCTGTCGGTAGCGTCTGCGTTCACTCCTGCCTGGGGCAAATTTTACACTCGTGGCGCACAAGAAAACAACACTATGGAATCATAATTATAGCTACGTGGTACACGACATTTGTGTATATTATTCAAACCAGAGGGTGTTTAGCATGTTTAGCGTGCACATTATTCAGATTTGTGTATGTGGTACGTACGCTCACTCCCCAGGCTGTATCATCACACTTCATGTTATTTGAACATTACTGTATCCAGTGAGATGGCTCGTGTAGGCCTACATGTAGTATAAGCGTTACTGTCAATGTCCACATTTTCACCAGTGAAAAAAAAACGTTTTTCGAAACTAAACTTCTAGTCAATGTCTGCGTGTTTTTCCTTTGATTAACACGATTTGGAGTCGGTCACTAGATGTGAATTTAAAATTAATACTAATTAGCGCGAAAGGCACACCGCTAAAATATTTCCTGACTTACAATAATATGTACGATATCCTGGTTAGAATTACGCGGCTATATTTTATGAACAGTCAGGATATTTGCGACTTCAGCATCTAAACTGCAGGCTATCTCACCACAGCCGCCACAGGGATCGAGTCACATCTTTCAACAGTTGCCGTTTCCCTATCTAATCTCCTGGGATAGCTGCGCACAGCTGTGAGAAGACCCGGGCCACCGGCAGCAGGTCTCTATACTAGAAAACATCCATGTGTTTTATATTAGCAGACAATGATGTTATTTCAATTACGCAACTGTGTTACGAAGGTCGGAGGTGGTTTGTTTCACAATGGGATTGGCTCGTGATGTGTTGTGTAACATGTACTATATGTGTACTCGTGGACAGGGGAGTATCACTCACACATCTGCTGATGCTTCAGCCACTTTTTTGAAGTAGTGGCATCTATTTATGAACAGTGTTTGTTTACGAATACTCGCAAAAACTATAGGAATGCGCAAGGGATATGCACCCAACGGGACGCTGTAACAGAAACTAGGATACAAATCAAATGATGCATGAGAGTTTGAATTATGTTACGCATATTTCCTCAAAAGACTCGACTCGACTCGACTGTAGAAACAATACGAAACTCGGAGTGCAGTCAGTGAAATATGAAATTCTAACCTGAACTGAGCATACTGTTCTGAAATAATTTTCACACGGATGATATTTTCATTGAAAACGACGAATAAAAAAGCCTTCAACACCTTGTAAAATATAGATATTTGAATTTTTTTATTTTTTGCACGCAATCGTGACAATATTTAGGTGTCATAAGGAACTGAATCATTCAGCTTGTACACCTACATGAAGACTGAATCGGTGATAATCAGTCATCCCATTTGAGACAAAGACCAAACAAACTCTTACCAGAATGGATTCTGCCAAAGATCGCTGGAACTCAGCCTCGGCTCACGTAACGTCAGGTACTAAGAGAATCCGTGACGTACCTGCTCGCGTTAGGAAGGCCCTGCCCAGAGAGGCACCCGGCAGCACCGCCTACACCCAGACCGTGTGGATGTCTCCAGATGAGAGTGAGGTGGGTTCTCATTACAACATTAACCCTTTAACCCCCGGTGTCGCATATATTCGGTTTTCATTTTTTATTAGCACATTAAGTACCACCTTTTAAACATGTGACAAAGATAATATGTGACAGCAATCAGCAATATATGAAAACAGTTGACCTCCATTTTGCCTAATCCGAATAATTTTCACTCACTTTAAGTTGTGGATCGCGTCAGCGAGACACAACTTAACCTCTTGAGTGCCACTATTACGACTTAAGTCGTCATACTTTTGTCGCTCCCCTGTGCCGCAATGACGACTTACGTCGTCATTTGTCAAGTATCTACCAATACCCCCCTTGGCACGAGTTAGCCCCCTAATTATTTTGTGTCTGCCTCAAGGTAGATGGTGGGGAATTCCCGGGGATTCCCTGTCTAGCGTCACATGATCACTGCATTGATCATATGATCACACAGCGATCACGTGACACACTTTTTCTCCTTGATATGCTTATTTGTATAAATTCAAAATGGCTTCCGTTGGCCATCTTGGATTTTTAACTTTTGACAGAATATCCCTAGAATCTTATGCAATACCTCATTTTTGACTAATTTGAATACACGGATTTTATTGGTATGGCTATTTTTACGATTCAAGGTCATATAGAGGTCAAAACTAAGATGGTTGCCGTCGCGGCCATTTTGAATTGTTGACATAATAGCCCTAGAATCTTGTGTTATACCTCATTTTCGACTAATTTGCATACACTTAATTCATTGGATCGGTTATTTTCACATTTGAATGTCATCTGACGGTCAAAAACAATATGGCCACCAATAACCAGAAAATACATGGACACTGTGAAAAGTGTTTTTATTCAATATTTTAGCTGGTTTGACCTTGAAATAACCTTTAGGTAACCTTGTCCTGCTCCTGGAGTAGAACCCCAGTAAAGGGCAACCCCAACCCATGTCACCTTTAGTACTCGGGTGTGGGTGCCTCCAGTGTTTTGTGACTCGAATCCCATGGTATACAATTGACCTCATTTTGCACTGATGTTAGCGCTGGTAGAGGGTGTGATATAAGAGGGGACGGGTGATATAAGAGTGGGGTATTACCCCCCCCCCCCCAAGCCACATATACCCGGTAGTCACTGTACCCCCTCCCCCCCCCCTAAAATGCGTGTTGGAAGGCTTCCCAGCCAAAATATGTCAACTGCAGCCTTGTGGAACACTCCTTTGCAACCAAAGACATATGGAAACTGTGAAAAAATGTCTGTATTCAATATTTTATCTGGATTGTCCTTGAAATGACCCTAACATGACCTTGACATCACCCAGGAGTAAAACCCCAGCAAAGGTCAACCCCAACCCATGTCAACTTTGGTACGCAGTTGTGGGTGCCTCAGGTGCTTTGTGACTTCAAGCCCATGTTACACAAGACACCAATGGACCATATTTTGCATCGATTTTAGGGTGTGATATAAGAGGGTACGGGTGATATAAGAGTGGGGTATTACCCCTCCAAGCCACATATGTGCCCCCTAGGATGCGTGTTGGAAGGCTTCCCAGCCAAAATATGTCAACTGCAGCTTTGTGGAACACTCATTTGCAACAAAAAACTGTAAAACATGTTTTTTTAATCAGTATTTTATCTGGTTTGACCTTCAAATGACCTTGACATGACCTTGACCTGACCTTGGGGTACTACCCCTGTAAAGTCTAACCCCAACCCAAGTCAGTTTGTAGCCAGGTGTGGGCCCATCACCTGTGGGCAAAGATAATTCACATGGAAAATTGTTGCCCTAAAACTCCGTGTGTTTGCCCTATGTGGCGTGGCACAGGGCCTGGCACTCAAGAGGTTAAAGTGGGCGAAAATTCAAATTGAATAATTTGGCGGTTAAAGCGTTAACCTTTACAACGCGCTGAGATATTATTGTGTAAAACGTGGAGACCAAAGTTGTTTTGTTCAATTTGATATCATCATAAATTGTCTTAGCTCATTCCGGTTCATTTGAATACCTATCTGTTATGTGTCTGTAACGGCCGTTATAAGTATGATTCAGTGCGGGGATTGACCTTAGACGTCAGAATCTGACGTCAGATTCTGACGTCTAAAGTCAATCCCCGCACTGTGAGTTTTAAAACTAATTTTTCCGGGGAAAATATTTGGATATTATTTCACTGTCGTTATATAGAGAACCTCCTCTATATAGGCCTACAAACTGCAGTGAAATATATGTAAATAACTTTACAATGATTGTCAGAAACGGCTAGCTCTGCGAGTTATTGTGTCACCGCGGGCGAGATGTGTTGTATTTGCATTGGCAAGATACCCGCCCCGCGGGCTTATGCTAATTATTATTCAGACTATTCATATATACACACCTGACTTGAGATTCCATTTATCAGTTTATGATGCTCCGTAGTCTTCAAGGGCCTGGGGTGTGCAATACTTCTTGTAAATACCTCAAATATATCTCTTTAACATTGTGACGTTGAAGTCACTCATAAGGAGTATTATATATATATTAGTTAGACATCGACTTTCTGTAGGTCGTTTTGTTTGATGTATATGGACATGTATGTGGTAAGTTACCCCGTGGCCTTGAGGACATTTGTAAAGTGTAAGATAATTGTACAGACATTGGCGTTCTGTGACCCGTTACATTATAAGATTATACTGTGATATTGTTTAATTCAGTTAATTTGTTCAGTATTCATGGTATTGGCTGCATTGTTCTATGCACCATTATACACGCCGCGGGATTGCGCCATTATCGCACGATTTGTCCAATTGCCGCACTGTGAGTAAATTGTTTAATTCAGTTAATTTGTTCAATAATGACTCACTATATACATGTACATTTAACTATAGTCCTACATCTAGAAATCACGAGGTATTGACCCAAACAATGTTGATTTAATGCTGGGCCAACGTCGCAGATGTAGCTCCGCATTGGCCCGAGATATCATGTTTATACCTGTATACTGACAAACAAATGCATAAAATTGTTTTCGATGACTAACCTCCACACGCGATATTAAAAAACGAAATTATGTTCTGTAGATATTGTCAGTAAATGTTTCCCAATACGAATGTTTTTAAAATTGTCAAGGTGAATAGAAATGTCATGTTGATTTTATATGGTGTAGCGAAGAAATTTGCTACTCAATATTCGGGCATATGCACACAATAATATGTCGGTGTAGCAAGTAGCATGTTTTTGCATGGATAATAGTTGTTTTGCACATTCGCGGCTGCTAAACGGCTGCACAAATATTTTTCTGGGACAAATTATAAAACACCCATGTATAATCTGATAATCACTCGAATGAATGCTCAGAACGTCTTTATTATGATGTGTTAATTTTGTTCAAAATATGCCATATGTGGTGCATAAACATGATGAAAATCAATGAGCTTAAGGGGCAGGATCCGTACAAGTTACGATAAATCGCATGAATTGGTCGAGATGGCCATCTCGACCGATCCGAAGCCTACGATTTATCGTAACTTCTACGAAAAAACGGGCCCAGATCCATGGTTAATGGCATATAAAAATGAAATGAAATGAATCGGGCTTTAGGCCACCTTTGTGCACATATAGGCTAAAATGGGCCAGGAAAACCTCCTGATGACGGTGAGATGATTTAGATGACACTGTCCTCCAGACACAGGATTCAAATTTCGTATCCTGGCGGTCTGAGGCCGAGCACGCTACCTCTCGGTCACGGAGACTCCCCACAATACTGACTTTCACACGTGGATGGAGAAGAAACATTTTTTGCTTCTTACAAGCCGCCGGGACTGGGAACCGAACCCCGAACTCTGGCGTGAAAGGCAGCGGTGCTAACCACTACCCTAGGGCCCCCGCCCAATGGCATATAAGCAACCTGAATGGGACAATGGCACTTGTACATGTGCTGCATCTATGCAAAGCCAAAATGCAGCGCACTGTTTACATTTCAAGTAAACAGTTACCGCCTTTTGTCTTCACACGACATAATCTAGGATTGGCAGGGATTGACTCACATGTCCGCCTTCCCTCCAAATGCAAGACGCCGAACCAATGTTGGACTTATGTTGGTCCATCATCTACGACGCTGGCCCAACATAAATCCAACATTGGTTCAGCGTCTTGGGCTTATGTACTGCTTTGACATGGTGGGCGTATGAGCATGATGAGTCAATACTTGTAGGTCTGGATGCCGTTGTGCAGAATACCATTAATCCATGGGTGCAATAGCCATGCAATGTCTTTCTTAATTTATTTATTTTTTCATCATTCGTTCGTTCGTTCATTATTTCTGAAAAAATACTCACAAAAACCTCATCTTCTTTCAGTCTTGAAGTTGTGTAAATTAATAAGAAGCCTGCTTATATCGTTGAGATTCGTAAAAATGACGATCTTGTTTATTTTAATAATTATTTATCTGTTTATAAACATTTTCATTCTCAAAACCATTTACTGGAGATTTTGAGAAAAACCGGATTAGATGTAATTTTAAAAAAGGTGTTATTTTCTTCAGAACGTTGTAATCTAGACATACCGTTCCGTTGGATATAAAAGCTTGTATCTGCCACTTCACAAAGTGGCAGATACACCCTTTCATATCCAAGAGGGCCTTGAATAAGTTTTTACACCATGATAGACGTAATGCTTAAGGGCAGTAAATCTTCACGGATGCGACACCTTCCTTTTCGCTCTGAGACAGGAAGTGTTTACCTGGATGTTTTAGCACATTTTCTACATGTGAGGCTTATTATTACAAACGTGTCTTGCTTGGTTTTATCAAGGAATTTCGCTTGGTTTCATTTATGCATCTAGACAATAATCATGATAATGTTTCGGAAAGCTACATGGTAAATCCTTAATCCCTACTTAAAAGGTGAGCAGTTACCATGGTTACTGCCTTTTGGATTTTCAAAACACTGTCCGCCAAGAGATGAGTAACTGTTTCCCATCTTCCCTACAGCAAAGTTAGTCTTCTCGTCGTCGCAGACCCGGTCTGCGACCTCGAGAAGACTAGCCTTGCTGTAGGGAAGATGCTGTTTACTGGTGCCTTTTGGTTTTGCATGGATGATGGAGTATAAGATTGAAGCACCATGATGGCACTAATGCTGAACTCTGTGATCTCGGGAACGTGCTCGGTCATGCTGCTCTAAAAAGTCAAAAAAGGCAGTAACCATGGTAACTGCTTGCTTGAAAAGTAAGCAAGTATTGCCTTTTGGGTCAGCATGTCAGAATGGATCATCGGTATCGAGGTTCGCATTATTCATGTTCTGTGCAAGGAGGATAGTGTCGGTGGCTCGTTTTGCCCGGTTGTCCATTCTACCTGGGTCTCCTCTACACCATATACAATGTGGCAATAATGGCAACAAAAACATTAAATCTTAGAATATTATTGGCTGTGTATAATCTCATTAATTAATCGACAATAGACATAAAACAGTGTTGCCTCATAATAAAACTATCATTTAACCTTTTGAAGCTTGAATTTACCATTGTAATACCCATCCACTATATACATGATATATAAGCTGCGAATTGTTGTCGCAATTCTCAACTTGTAATGGAAGAAGATGATTTGATCTAAAACCCCTAGTTGTAGGAAATGTCATTATTCAGGAATGCAGCATGATGCTTTCGATGCATCACGAGGGTTTAAAGGGTTAAATATTAACTCCTCAAACGAGTCAATCATTTCCCTTCATCCGTATCTAGACAGTCATGGCTGTGTAGACTGTTAACCCTTTCAAGCCTGACTTTACATTGTCATCTTCATCCGCTACAAGCCGCAAATTGCTGTCGCAATTCTCGACTTGTAGTGGATGAAGATGATTTGAAGTGGGTGAAAAAGTAAAGAAAATTGCCATGCATTGGTAAACCAGTTTCATGGAAATTTTCATTCTAAAACCCTTAGTTGTAGGAAAAATAAGTCTGTTTCCAGGGATTTAAAATGATGCTTTAATGCATCGTGAGGGCTTAAAGGGTTTTGAAGTAAGTAGATACTGCCCTTCTATTCGGCTTTGCTCGGCGTTATTTATTTATCCATTGTGCCTTTGCTGATCAATTGTCTGACATTGACGAAAGCCTCACTTGAATTATTGACAACAGTTTCTGTGAACACGGCATGTAACACTATGTAACATCTCTTTATTTACTGTATAATTTATCTTTAATAATGCGTCAAGATGAAGTTAACCCTTAGCACACTGATGTCGACTACAGTAGACATTCTGTGTTTTTACTACCACCTCTATAACATGTATAACCAGTTGTTCAAAGTAAAATATGCTTTTAATCTCGAAACACTCATATATGTTGGGACTTAAATTTCACAAATCACACAAATTTTCAGTCACTTTAAGTTGTGGATCGCGGTAGCGAGACACAACTTCAAGTGACTGAAAATTTAAATTGAATATCTCAGTTAATATAGATGCTCGGAAATAGAAATAACACACACAGCAAGTATGGTATGTGTTTTATTCGTCGACTTGATCATGATGATGTTATGTTGATTATTTTGTTTTAGGGTCAGAATGGCTTTGACGAGCTGAGGAAGTACATCAAACAGGGAAATGAATTCTGTAAGGATGTATCCGCCATCATGCAAGAAAGGTCAGTTTGCTTTAGCTCATTTCCAGGAAGCTTCGTTATAGATTTGGCTGCAAGGGACTTGACTATAGCTGTTACATGTCAGCAAGGAATCTCGATAAAGATTCCTTGATGTCAGTGACAAAAAACAATCTGTGTTCCTTGATATTATCTAGTTTAATCTTAAAGAGTCTCTCAATTTGTCGATAAGCAGCTGTTCAAATTCCACATAGACAACGTCATGATATATTGTATAAATTAAATGCAATTTTGTATTGATTCATGTTGCAAGCTATATGACTTTCCCATACATTTTCATCTTCCTCTGAGCTGGAACTCTATGATATGATCATTTCGTACTTTCTGTTTTCGGAATCATCAGATGGTCATCTAGAGGTCTTGCTTTTTGAGCTTTACCAGGCGATCAATCTGATATCCCAATGCCGACAAATTGCATTGTCCTTTAAATGTGGCTTTTCCGAAAATCCTTGACAAACACGAGTCTACGACGCTGGCCCAACATTCAATCAACATTGTGGCATTAGGCCTTAGGTTTGCTGGGATGTTGGATGTATTACGGGGAGAATTAAAAGTAGGCCTAGGTGTGACGGAGAGGGGGGGGGGGGGTTCTATTGTGGACGTCAAGGACCAATAATCGATCAGTAATATTGTTAAATATTCAGTTCGTATGAACACCTAGAGTGATTGATCAATACTCTGCCAGGTGGTACTAGTTCACCAGGGCATTGCTAGATCTATCAGTCATTATTCATTATGTATACGCTGGGGCTCTTATTCAGTTATTTAGATATTATTACATGAAGATATTATTCCCCACGGTTGATATCATTTGATTTTCATTTGCCGGGCTCTATGCTTTCGAAAAGTTATATCAACAATAATATACCCCCCTCCCATATATACCCATATATACCCCCCTTCGCATCTAATACTACTAACGACTACACTCTGAAACTACTTACCGTTTCTGGTCACAAGTATTTATGTCACCCTGATTTAAATATGAATAGAATGACGTTGTATATATAATAATAGTTATGCTAAATTGAAGATCGCTTTTCCAGTTGTCATAGTTGCTGAGTATATAACACATTAACCCTTTAACCGCCAAATTATTCAATTGGAATTTTCATCCACTTGAAGTTGTGTCTCGCTGACGCGATCCACAACTTCAAGTGAGAGAAAATTATTCAGACTACACAAAATTGAAGTAAACTATTTTCAAATCTTGCTGATTGATGTCACCAGGTCACGTTTTATCTTTAACATGTTTAAAAACTGGTATAATGTGTTAATAAAAAGTATATAACCTGAATATAATCAGGACCGGCGTTTAAAGGGTTAAATAGAGCGGCTCAGGTGTACTCTTGTCCTGTTGAATAGTCAGTTAGTGTTTTTAATCCATTCGTGCCATCCAAATGTGTACATCAGGGTATCAAATACAGGTGACCAGCACAGTCATGGACTAAGTTTGACATCCAGGCAAAAAAATAAATAATTACACTTAAAAGTGAAGTGTTAACATGGTTGAGGAACTCTGCCTTGCAGCTTAAGCAGTTAACATGGCTTAACATGCTTAAGTTAATGCGAGCTTGATTTATACACAATGTATTTATGACCAGCGATTATTTAAAAATATCAACGATGCGTGATACTGCAGCTAAAATTTAATATGCTGATCTTGTTTTGGAAGAATATTTTGTATTAAAGTCGTTTGTTGACCGCATGACGCAGCAAAGGTTACTGTAACCTGGTAACCGCTTGAAAAGTAAGCAGTTACTGTTTTTTTCAGGATGGTCTATTGCAATTAAAGCTCGTCGGCGTCCTGCTCAAGTTTGTTCTGTATGTTGCAAATAACCATTTCTCGGACAAGTTCAATAATCATGATAATGACGGAAAAAAATCGACATTTTTTTATCGCACAAAATGGCTAATTTATCACATTTACGTCTTTAATTTTACAAGTTCAATAGTCACGATAGTGGCGGCGGCCTATAATAATATTTTAGAGTGTGCTTTTGTTTGGCTTTTTACGGCAGAGAAATGGTGTTTATTTTTTCAGTGCGTGCACGTGTTCATTGATCGCATATTCCGCTCCCAGGTACAATCTGTCATCTACCAACACCTACAGCCCAGTGATTGACATGAAACAGCGATCATCGATCACCGCGACTGAGACATTTTCTGTCGGTTTGGCAGGAGGTTGACACGCCTGAGGCCGTGTTTAGTTAATTATGTGCGTCGCGTCAGCTTTGCTCATGGAATTGTTGTGAGCGCAATTTTAAAGAACACAGTAAAAACCAGTTAGGTCCTGTGTATGTAGGTTCTTGATGTATAATCATCAGTTCATGGAGCTACTATTAGCTTAGTGGCCATGTCAAGAAAAATACGTAAGTGTTTCCTTAGTCCTAATAAACGTTAGGTCGACTGACTATTGTGAGCTATGACGTGGTATTCGAACCCAGGACGTCTTAATCCCGCATCTTATCAAATGAGCTAATTTGGTGTCATTTTAGTGCGTTTATTTTCTTCTCTCAATAACTTCTGGAAATATTGGTCAGCTATCACGGCTACAGCAAATAGTGCGTCATTGTCGCAGAGTCAAGACCAGAGACAAGAATTTAAAGAACAACAGTGAACACCAAACATTGTAGCTCATATTCATAAGTCATAAAACCACCGTTTACACAGTCTTTGGTTTATATAAGCCATGGACCTTTGTCCCCAAAATCTGCGTACGCCTTGTCTCCCCATTATTATTTCTTACATTGATCCCTGACTATACTTCTTTTGTAATGAAATTCGGCGTTAACATGAAACAACGTTGTTTAAACCACGAGCTAACGTCTCTGGCGTTGGCACAAGGTTTAAACAACAGTGCTCCCACACCTCGTATTGGGAATGCCACCCAGTCAATCACACAGTGCTTGTGGTATGCGCAGTATGGTTATTGTACCGGGCATTGATCATTGATAATCAATATGTACCAGGTAACTAAATCTATTTGTACACATTCCAAGCGCTCGACCTTTCTCTGCCAATGTGATTTATTCATCCATGAGCTGAAGGTCCTACTATTTCCCAGTCAAGTCTGAGAAGTTAGATTTTGCGATTTTGAAGTCACAATATGATTCAAATATAATTATTGTAATAAATTACTGTTTTGAAGCAATGTGATATGGGTTTTCCAGAAATACATGATATGCCCAGATATAATATGATGAATGTTAGAATAGATTCGGCATTTGGACGCATCAATAAGTTCGCGGGATAAAGAATGTTGGTATTGTGGAGTAGGCCTATCAAATTGATAAATACAGGAAATTAATGGAGATTAAATTTATTGTAATAAAAACCCATAAAATTACCATGGATCATTTAAATTCCCAACTAAAAAGGAATGAATATGCTCGCGTTTTATAAAATATCCCAGGTATAATATATGCAATGAAAGCTCAACGTTATCTGGTTAGTTTCCGATAAATTTTACAGTTTTCCATTCAATGAATTGTACTTGCAAAAGACCTATTGTTGTGCTTATTTGGTAAGACGTCTGTGTTTCAATTTAATTGAAGCTGTATCATGTTTATTCTTCATTGAAGACAATCAATAACAAGCAGACTGGCTCTAAAAGGGGTAACCCTTACAGTGCGGGGATTGACTTTTCACATCAGAGTCTGACGTCTGTAAACGTCAGATTATGACGCTTAAAGTCGATCTCCGCAATAAAAAGAGTTAAAATGTGTCTATTGACCGCGCACCCATAACACAGGTATTCAAATGAAGCGGAAATAGCCAACTATAAAGACATTTATGACGATTTCAAAATGAAAAAAAAACTCTGGTCAGGTCTCCATGGTTTATACGAACTTAATTCAGTGCTTTAAGGGTTATAATGGGCTGGAAGAAGGGTTTATTTCCTGTTGCACACGGACATTAATATGAAGTGCGGCGGTACACTGTCCGTAAGTACTTGACAACTGCATAATCAATAGAGAATTATCCCCCCCCCCTTGCACTGTCAACCGATTTCTATGTTGATTTTTCCGGAACACAGCGTTTTTTTTTTTAGAAATTAGCCGGAGCCTGCTGAATCTATTGTCGCACTGATTAAAACGACAGACAGGATTAGCGTCACCGTCTTGATTTTTACCATGCCGGCATGCGTTAACTATTGTCAAGCCTTAAATCGCTAGATTAAATATTTAAATTTTCACCCACTTCAAGTTGTGTCTCGCTACCGCGATCCACAACTTCAAGTGGGTGAAAATTAATCACATTTGTTTCATTTGGGAACAAATATTTGAAAATGTTGATGTTCAAACACGCATTGCGTTCCCAATAACAGTGCTTTGATCGGCTCATGAAATGAAATGAATAGGGCTTTAGGCCACCTTTGTGCACACATGCATCACACATAACCTCTTTGCATACATGTAGGCTAAACTGGACCAGGAGAACCGGTGTTCGGCTAATAAAACAGATTAAAAACGACTATAGTCGTGCTTAGCGGTTAAATGTTTCTCATATCGACCCATGAAACACCAGGCGTTGACCCAGTGCTGTTTTCATGTTGTTTCAACGTCGCAGACAGTGGGCCAACATGAAAACATCCTTTAGTTCAGAGTCTCATGATATGTACACTGCATCCACGCACGTTGATACTGGAATGATGAATGCTGAAATATCGTTTCCAGCATTCATCCAGCATGAGGGTCAACCCTCATGCTGGATGAATGCTGAAACGATATTTCAGCATTCATCCAGCATGAGGGTCTAGCTGAGAGAATGCTGGAATGTTGTGTTCAGCATTAACCCTTACTGTGCGGGAACCGTCTTTAGACGTCAGAATCCCCGGGTCAGAATCTGACGTCCGTAGTCGATCCCCGCGCTGAAAGAGTACAAATATTTATAATGACCGTAGACCCATAACATAGGTATTCAACTGAAGCGGAAAGAGCCAACTAAGACATTTATGATGATTTCAAATTGAGAAAGACCCTTTAGTCTCCATGGATGTTGTATATAAAATATTTCGGCGTTTTAGGGGTTATATAAATTTGTCTATAAATTATTTCAGCGTTTCAATGGTTAAGTCGGCAGGAGCATGATGAGTATCTGCCAGACTACCATGTTGACAGAAGGTGGAAGACATCGTCTGTGGATGCCGAGCTTCGATACATAACATAGAGACTGGGTTTGTGATTCGTCTGCTCGATTTTGAGCCAGCTGTAGGCCTATCATGTATTGCGGTGGTTATCTCAAAATCAGAGGAAGTTACATATAAAGTCAATTTTCATCAGAATAAATGGTAAAGTCTACCGGCACACGAAACTTTCTATACTGTACTTAATTTGAAATTTGACAGTTCACACACACACTGCGGAACTAGAGGCTGGTAATGTTCCTTTTCCAATTTGCCGTGGTCTGATGATTCCTTTATCTCGGTAAAAATGCAAAACGCTCCTCAGGAAATTACCATTGGATTTTTGTGTGGAATTGAACATGTCAAAATGCGTCCTGTCCGTGATTTGTCAACTTCCCTGTTGTTGTCCCAACATCCGGTGTTTTGTGAATTTTCGCCGTGATGGTCAAACTTAACTACTATAGTATGTTTTTGGCCGACATGTTCACACACAAGGCATGTGATCTCAACATTTTCAAAGGTTTTTTGTTGAATTGATAAATAAATCATCTATGTTTCATAAAGTAAAAGGGAACAAAAAGTCGTATTTTTTACTTTTGATTTTATGAAATTTTTAAATATCAGTTTTGCCCAATTTTATATTAAAATTTATAAACGACGTCATGCTCATTTGTAACAATTTCGTCTGTTCGGCTGGTCACATTTATCCATTGACCTTATATTAACCCTTTAAGCCCTCACGATGCATTAAAGCATCATTTTACATCCATGAAAACATACTTAATTTTCCAAAAACAAAGGGTTTTAGAACGAAAATTGGTTTACCAATACATGGCAATTTTCTTTAATTTTAAAACCACATTAAATCATTTTCATCCACTTCAAGTCGAGAACTGCGACAGCAACTCGCGGCTTGTAGTGGATGAAGATGAAAACGGTAAGTCCAGGCCTGAAAGGGATAAAGGATGTGAGTGGATGATGATAATGTGGACATGTGACCGGGTGAACATTGTGTACCCTTGGCTATGAAAGGGTGTATCCGACACTTCACAAAGTGGCAGATGCACCTTTCATATGCAATCTAGAGTTTATAGTCAAAAGCTTCCTCCAGATTTCTAGTTGGCTCGACGATACCCTTTGTGATTTTGTATTGATTAACGTTACCACTATTAGCTCGGTTAGAATATCACATAATCTGATAACCTGATAACAAAATGCTAAGTATGAAGTTGATAATCAAGGTCCAGGTATTGATTGCAGTAAAAACCAGTGACATTAGCATGATTATCATGGCGACATTAACCGAGCTGTAAACATGAGACGATGAAACAACGCTGTTTTAATATTGGTCCAGCGTCTGCGACGCTGGCCCAACATTAAAACAGCGTTGTTTCATCGCCTGGTGTTTGCTGGGAACCAAACAGTAACCCTACTTCTTACTATACTACAATGTAAGGGTAAACAGCTGTAACTGATTACTTTTCAAGTTAGCAGTTACTGCCTTTTGGCTTGGCACGGCAGTATCTGTATATAGATATAGATATATAGTATAATGTGTCGCATCCGATTGTGGCCATTAGTGGTGTCATGTGGTTGTGTACGTATCAAATATATCACCATCCCAGCATGCACATTTCCCTAATGTTGGTTTAAAGCTGGGTCAGCGTCGTAGACGGTGGGCCAACACTCGCCAACATTGTTTTTCGGGTCAGAACATATTTTCTATTATCAAGAATATATTCTTGCTATTATACATGTGTCCTCAATCATACACTAAAAGTGCGCCCCAGCGAACACGAGACGTTGACCCAATGACGGCTTATTGCTGGCCCAACGTCTCCGACGCTAGACCAACAGTAATCCGTCATTGCTTCTCGTGTTTTTTCCGAGTGTATTGACTAATTCACAGTTAGTGACAGTTACATGTGTTTTGTTGACAATGGCCTCGAGGAGAACCGTTACTCGTTCATTGCCTCAACGCATTGCATTATTGTCTCTGTCACCTTATAATTGATAACCACCGCGTTACATAGTTTTAAAATATAGGAACTGACATGCTGTTCGAAACCCCTGAATCTACGTGCTTTATTTTAGTTCTGAGATGATTTCAGATATATACGATTTATTTATCGTCCCCTTGAATTTAGAAGGTGCTGAACTGCCACTTTACAAAGTGGCAGTTTAGCACCTTCTAACCCCAAGGACACGTTATATTGTAAGATATTAACCCGTTAACCGCCAAATTATTCAATTGGAGTTTTCACTCACTTGATTTGTGTCTCGCTGACGCGATTCACAACTTCAAGTGAGTGACAATTATTCTGATTTGACAATGGGCAATGATTTTGAAATTTTGCTGATCGAAGTCACGTTTTATCTCCAAATTTTTTGAAAGCTGGTATTTAATTTGCTGATAAAAAAACGATATAATCGTGACCGTCAGGGTTAAAAAGCACAAGTGAACTGGCAAACACGATGCATTCACCCAATGCTGTTTCAATGTTGGCCCACCGTATTCGACGCTGGCCCAACATTGAGACAGCGTTAGGTGAATGTCTCGTGTTTGCTGGGCGCGCGATCATTACCTTGTCCCGTTGCATGGTTTACCTGAACTTTGAATCCAAATTAGACCCACAGTAAGCATGATAACGAATCTCTGTATATGTAATTAAATGGTAATTTCCCGCTTATATTAATTAACCCTTTCAACCCTCACGATGCATTAAAACATCATTTTACATCCTTGAAAACAGACTTAATTCTCCTAAAATTAAAGGGTTTTAGAAGGGAAATATCCATGATACTTTTACCAATATATGTCAATTTTCCTACATTTTTCACCCACTTTAAATCATCTTCGTCCACTACAAGTCGAGAATTGCGACAGCAATTCGCGGCTTGTGGTGGACGAAGATGACAATGGTAAATTCAGGCTTGAAAGGGTTAATTAATTACGACTTTAAAAAGAGGAGCTTGAAAGTGCATCATGCATCACAGCATCGCGTGAAGCGATATTTTATGGAAGTACAAAATTTTCCTTGAAAGTACGAGATAGGCTATACTGTAACAAATCTATACCTTTCGCGATAAGTATGTAGAAGCACGTGTCCGTCACTGTCCGTACTTGATCTCTTCACCAAACAATTTCGGAGATTCTTAGCATAATCTGATAATAACTGTGTGAGGACTGTCTGAGTTTAGTGGGGGCCGTTTACTCAGGGCATGTTGTCTACCGGTGTACTTCTAATCTGGTGGAGTGACCACTTGACCAGCCACCGACTACCACATAATCACCTTGGACGGCTGTATCTCCGACTGGGAGATACTCCCTTTTGATTCCAAGGTGCGATACATTGTCCATTTGAACTTAAGGCGACACAATCAGGCTGAAATCATAAAAAAATCAAGTGTTTTTATTTTGGCTTCTTAATATGACCATAAATTATGATGTAATCATGTCGATAGACTAGAACTGTGTAAGTTTTTTCATTTTTGTGTTGCGCTTTTACCAGATAAGCGAGATATAAAGACGAAATTCACGATTTTTTATTTTGGACATGCATGTACGAAATAAGAAAATAAGAAATTGTGAATTTCGCCTTTATAAGTTATACAAAACGATTTCAAATACGACCTCTGGGAATATCCTAATTGGCATGTTGACACTATTAAACAAATACTGTTTTTTTCTGATATTATACTTGGCACACGTCAAATATGCTCTGAAAAGAAAAAAACCCAGTAACATATCTGCTTATTTGATTTGGCAGTTATATTTTACACATTACATTGTACTCCATTTTGTCATTGTACCAAAAAATAATGACTCTTAACCCTTCAAGTGCTAAGTACGACTATGGTATATAGTTTTACTTTTCATTTTATTAACTGATCAATTCACTGTTATTGGGAATGAAATGAGTGTTTAAACATCGAGATTTTCAAATGTTTGGTTTCAAATTGAACAAATATTAGTAATTTTTACTTGAAGTTGTGGGTTGCGGTAGCGAGATACAACTTGACGTGGTTAAAAATTTAAAAGAGATTAGGCTTACTTTAACTCAGCGTATAAATGGATAAGTTTTTGATTGACATGTTATTTCTAGTGTTTTTTTTTTCAACTATCAGATCAATTTGAGTTCAAATAAGCAACATTTATGCAACGCCGAACGTTGACGTTGTTCCAGCATTCCCTTGAAGCTGCAACTGCGCGTTTTCATCCTAGCTTTCTATGCACAATTAATAGACCTCCTTCACGGTTTGTTGTTGATAACAATAAATCGCGCTCATTACTCGTAATTTCGCTGGCGGCCCGCGGGACATGATGGGGTAATGAACACAGCACTTATTTAAACCACAGAGCTGTCTCACTATATACTTCTATGTTTAAATCAACGAGGCGCAGGTTCTATGCACCATTGTTTTTATCTGTATGAGACATGTCTGTTGAGATCGTACAATTCGTTCGTATACTGGGATTGTTTTCACCAATAACTATAGGCCCATATATATAAAGTTATTGGTTTCACACACTTTAGCTAGTTTACAGCGTGGGGATCGACTTTAGACGTCAGAATCTGACGTCTGTAGACGTCAGATTCTTTACCTTTAACCTAGATTTGTGAATTGCGGCATCTCAATGTGAATTAAATTGTTTTGTATCAATATCAGCACTAGTCCTACATTATCAAGGTCGCTTGTTTAGTACATTGTGTACAGTACATGTGTGTACCCAGGTACCCGGTGTACTATTTACCCGATACCCTGACTGGCTATCAAGGTAATGCACCCTCACTACTGTATATACCTTCTGTTGTGTGCTATAACCATGCGAAGCCAAATAGCAGTAACTGGTCACTTTTCAAGTAAGCAGTTACTGGCTTTTGGCTTTGCAGTGTAGTGTAACAGTCCTCCTGATGGACGCCAAACATGGATGGGACATCTGTGCTCGTCGTGTAGGCCTACATGTGTGTGTCACTGTCACATCGTGTGGATGGATGTGTCATTTTGGGGGCCACCATTCTATCTCCAGGGGAAATAAATATTTTGTGACAGAATTTTCCTGAAATAAATAATATTTGTCTGAAGGGCATGTTGTAAATACATATTTAATGGCCCTCAAAAAAATGTTGGCCTCGCTTCGCTCAGCATCATTAAATGAGAAATTTGGAAAGCAGCGCTTCGCTCGTCTCTTAACCCTTTAAGACCCCACGATGCATTAAAGCATCATTTTACATCCCTGAAAAACAGACTTAATTTTCTTACAACTAAGGGTTTTAGAATAAAAATTTCGATGAAACTGTTTTACCACTACATGACAATTTTCTTTAATTTTAAAACCACAAAAATCATTTTCATCCACTACAAGTCGAGAATTGCGACAGCAATTCGCGGCTTGTAGTGGATGAAGATGACAATGGTAAATTCAGGGTTGAAAGGGTTAACACCCACATCAATACTAAGCCTACTTTGGGATCAAACTTTGTATGCAGAAAAAATGTATTCTAAGAAAGTGAAATTAATATTTTGCTTGAGGCAGAGTGTGAAATAAATAAAATATTATCGACAGGAGGTGAAATAAATAATTTGTCCAGTTCAAAAAATTGTTTTGTCTTTGCACTGCTCTAGAGCTGTCCGGTGTTTTTTGTGAGATCTTGAGATCTGGTTCATAAAGATAGGAGCCTTCAGTTAGCTCTTTCAGTGGAAGAGATGCATTAACCTTTGTTTGTAAATGGGACATTTTGGATTAGTATGTCAAATACCCGTTTTTTGGGAATGAGATCATTTTCAATAAGAATTGTAAATGTTTGCTATCAAATTAAATGATAAATTATTTGGCCCACGTAAAGTTGGGAGTCACAGATAAGTTTTTGTTTCTCATTGATTCAACAAATTTACACTGTTGAACTAGTTGCACGAATTGTGTGAAATTTTACTTTTTTCATTATACTAGTTACAACGCTGAGATATGTGATAAATAACCTACCATGCCCTATCACCCCACCCTGGCGTAATCATATGCACATCATTCATTTCATCAACAAATTACACTGTTTTTATCGTATTACAATGCTACTTAATATTTTGAGCATTACGGCCGAAAATGACGTAACGCATTATTTTATTACTACTACTGATTATAGTGTGCCATGGCTAGTTCGTCTACATACATATAGTCAGGTAGGGCTGTAAAGAATTCACTGGCTGAGCTAGATTCCGTCAATCAATCAATCAATCAATCAATCAATCAATCAATCAATCAATCAATCAATCAATTAATCAATCAATCGATCGATCGATCGATCAATCAATCAATCAATCAATCAATCAATCAATCAATCAATCAATCAATCAATCAATCAATCAATCAATCAATCAATCAATCAATCAATCAATCAATCAATCAATCAATCAATCAATCAATCAATCAATCAATCAATCAATCAATCAATCAATCAATCAATCAATCAATCAATCAATCAATCAATCAATCAATCAATCAATCAATCAATCAATCAATCAATCAATCAATCAATCAATCAATCAATCAATCAATCAATCAATCAATCAATCAATCAATCAATCAATCAATCAATCAATTCCAAAGTTCAAGTATCATTGTGTCCAGTAACGAAGTTTGATCTGAATGAACGCAGATATCCGTTATATTAAGAATATGTAATAACCAATATTATATATTCTTGGTTATATTAACTGTATGCGCACTCCCCCAGCCAATATGAGACGTTGAGCCGTTGTTGGTTCAATGTTGTTCCTCCGTCTACTACGCTGGCCCAACATTGATCCACGAATGACTCAATGTCTCGTGTTTG
Source organism: Flabesymbios commensalis (assembly GCA_964017125.1). NCBI lineage: Eukaryota > Metazoa > Annelida > Polychaeta > Terebellida > Flabelligeridae > Flabesymbios > Flabesymbios commensalis. The sequence goes on along the minus strand of OZ024910.1, from coordinate 35,029,005 downwards.
TTGGGGTAATCATCCTTGTCCCTTTAGCCGCTAAGCACCCCTATAATAGTTATCAATCTGTTTTATTAGCAGATGAAATCATAGTCATTGGGAATGAAATAAGTGTTTAAACATCAAGATTTGCACAGGTTTAGTCTCAATTTAAACGAATACGACTCATTTTTACCAACTTGAAGTTGTGGGTCGCGGTAGCGAGACGCAACTCCGAGTGGGTGGAAATTCTAATAAGACAACTTAGCGGTTTACAGGTTAAACACGACGTGATGGCTTTGTGGTCATCAGTTGAAGCGAGGATTTTTCTGCATGGCTAGAGCGTAGGAGGTCGTGCATACCAACATACAATGTCAATAGAAGCATAACAATATATGATGCGTCAGAGCGGGAGATCTTATTGGTCAGACAGAGCCAGTATGAATCACGTACCAGTTACGTTAGATCGTATGCTTCGGATTGGTCTAGATGGCCATCTCGACCAATCCGAGGCCTAGGCCTACATGTACAACTTGTAAGATGGTACGTGCCACTGTGAAGCGTGACTTCCGGGAGATGATCACACTCAATATACAGGGTGATTGTAACCCAGCAGTTTTACACTTGATGTTGAACCACTCTGATTTTAATGCTGGGCCAGCGTTGCAGACGGTGGGCCAACATTAAAACAACAGTGTTCCAGCGTCTCGTGTTGTGCTAAGTGATACTGTTACTTTCACGCGCTTGGATTTCAGATCAGGGGATTGCAAATTTGGTTGTCGCTAGTCTGCATGTATACACATGATACATGGTAAGGAATTGGCATCATCATGATCATTTACCTGTTATTTTAGTTGACGTATTTTTTGAGATATAGATCTAGTTCGGCTTCTATTCTATTCTATTCTATTCTATTCTATTCTATTCTATTCTATTCTATTCTATTCTATTCTATTCTATTCTATTCTATTCTCTAATTGATTAAAAGCTGTTGAATTATCTCCAAAATGTCATATCAGAATTTTAATCAATTTTAGTGGAGTGCTGCGCAATTACAACTATTTATGAAAACCCTCCTCTTGAACAAGGATATTCCATCCATATAGCCTCTTTTCTTTGAATGAAATCGTTTGCAGACGGCAACGATATTTTACATGTAGTTCCGAACCATTCTATATGTTTTCATTCCGAGACATTCGGATTGGTACTGTGAAATCCTATTAGTAATTTATCGCATTGATGAGATCCATATAACACGTAGGTGACGGTCATTAACCCTTGTCCTGCTAGGCCTTGCTATACGTTTAAAGTGAGGTTTCTAACCGAATAAAATGCCATTGAAATTTAATTGATGTTATTGTACTGTCTCAGAATAATATTGCCATTGCACGACAGAATATATACGCACCTTATTCGCCTGGCTAACGATCAAATAAAGCGACATCATGTATTGACGCGCTTTGTGGTGAGAAATATTTAGATTGCGCATTAATAATCAATGATTTGTGCTGCCCACTGTTCGAGGTTGAAGCACACACTCGAATATTGTTTCGAGAGAGTGCAGGCTTGTATTGAGAACTTAATTGAATGTCATATCGGACATTAACATGATTACATGTCCTGTGCCTGGCACAACGGAGGATATATACCATCGTCCAGGAGCTAGAGGGTCGTATCTGCCACTCTAATGAGTGGCAGATACGACCCTTTAGCTCCAACAAGCGATAGTGTTGAGCTCTTTTAAAATGTTTAACTCTTCTTTGTTCAAATTCCCCACAAAAATATATTCCTCAAACCCAAGCTCATTCAACAAAGCAACCATTAGACATAATACAATTTGGCACACAACCATATAACCTTCAGGGCTTTAATGTGGTATAACTGTAATATGACATTAAGGTCATTTCAAGGGCAAATAACATTTTTTTTATTGTATAAAAATCGCATTATTGTGAACATGGGCGGTTATCGAGGATTCGCATTATCGCGAACTTGGACAAAGATGGGTTAAATGAGGCATCAGTCAGGTTAATGTTTTTTTTGCATTTTTCATTTATTTAACGCTGGTATAGCTGAAGTAATTACCAGCCTGAATTAAATACAAGTTCCAGCCTGTAAAAAACCCAAGCTCATTCAACAAAACAACCATTAGACATAATACAATTTGGCACACAACTATATAACCTTCAGGGCTTTAATGTGGTATAATTGTAATATGACATTAAGGTCATTTCAAGGGCAAATAACATTTTTTTTATTGTATAAAAATCGCATTATTGTGAACATGGGCGGTTATCGAGGATTCGCATTATCGCGAACTTGGACAAAGATGGGTTAAATGGGTTAAAAGATCCAGCCTGTGAAAAGTGAAAATACATCTCTATTTTAAACTAACCATACTATATTTTTGTATCTGCATTTGCACGTGTATGTGATAAACGGCAGTCAATAGACAGATATATAGCCCAGCAAACACGATTCATTGTGTCACTGTTTGTATAACGTTGGCCCACCGTTTACGACGCTGGACCAACATCAAGCAAACATTGGCTCAATGAATCGTTTTTTACTGGACTATGTTTATTATCTAAGCTCTGATCACCAAAGATTTAGGCGCTGTACTTTATTTTTTTATTTCGATTACGACGGCGGCTTTAAGCGCTTAACCCTTACAGCCCGGGGATCGACTTTAGACTAACCCTTACAGCCCGGGGATCGACTTTAGACGTCAGATTCTGACGTCTAAAGTCGATCCCCGCACTGTAAGAGTAAACATATTTATAATGGCCGTAGACCCATGACATAGGTATTCAAATGAAGCGGAGAGAGCTAACTAAGACATTTATGATGATTTCAAATTGAAAAAAACCTTTGGTCTCCAGGTTTTATACAAAACTATTTCAGCAGTGGAAGTGTTAAAGCCACCTCAGTATCAAAGGGTCGTATCTGGCCTTTTATGATGTGACAGATACGACGCTTTAACACCAGCTTGATGACCTGATCTGGTGACTCGTGTTACTAGTGTGTATGGTCGCGGAGTCGTAGAGAGTATTAGCGACAGCTTGTGTACTACAATAACTGCAATGTAAAGCCAAAAGGCAGTAACTGCTGCTTACTTTTCAAGTATGTGACATGTCAGTTGGTATGATGTGTACAAAACAATACACTAGAACATATAAACAATATATATAAGTCATGGAACTTGCTGCGAACTATCCTAAATAAAAACTAACTAAAGAATTGTTTTAACATGTTACCTGGTTATGAGTGGACGATATTTAATGTTTATAATGTTTATTTCAATTAAGAGTAAATGTGGCCCTGGACAACTTTTTTTTAAATATAATTATCTAAGCATGAAAAAAACTAGTGTGGTGAATGTAATATTATTGTTAGTAATAGATCATATGCGATGTTGATACAAAATATAATCACTCAGCCAACATTACGATATCTATGTTATCATGGTTATAGCAAGCCCGACTCTTAACAACTGGGTTGAAAATCCCGTATATCCTGTATAATTGGAACAAAAACATTATTGTAGCATAAAATTAATTATATTTATACATTATAAAAAGGGAAATGTCAGATGAACGTCTATGTAACTGCAGCGGTAGTATTCAACATGAATTTGACCAGTGAGCTATTCAACATGTTTAATCGAACTATATTTGATATTTTATTTGCACTTATAAACTGTTGCAACTGTAAATGCCAACGGATTTATGCTTGCTCGGGGGAGTCGGTGAAAATGATCCCAGATTTACGTTGCGATCAATTAAGACCTCCGGCATATGAGACCTATGCACCTCCAGAGTAGTCACTGATTCCTTGCTGATCCTCATTGTCTTGCCCTTTATCCATGGAACTCGTGGATCCGATGTTCGCCGAATGTTGGGCCAGCGTCGCAGACACTGGTCCAATGCCAGGTCAACATTGCGTCACCGTCTCTTGTTTGATGGTGGTTATCTGTTAACATGGTTAAGAGATATTCCTATTTATACATGTAATCTAAGAAATTGACGTTTACAATGCTACTTAACCCTTTAACCGCCAAATTATTCAATCTGAATTTTCACCCACTTGAAATTGTGTCTCGCTGACGCGATCCACAACTTCAAGTGAGTGAAAATTATTCAGATTTGAAAAAAATGGAGGTCAACTGTTTTCAAATATTGCTGGTTGATGTCACATTTTATCTTTAACATATTTAAAATGTGGTACTTAATGTGATAAAAAAGTGATAACACGAATATATGCGGCACTGGCGGTTAAAGGGCTAAACCTCTTTTTGTTGCAACACGTAAGATAAAGAAAGATAAAGGTAATCTGTCAATCTGTCAGTATATGTAATAATTGCCATTATATTGTAACCTTTGAGTCGCACACTTAGTAGAGTATTGCATAGATTTGCTTGCCGCACACATTGCAACGGGATTCCGGTTTAACGATATCTCTGCTTTTCATAACTGTCATTTACCTTCCCTAACCATGTTAAGCCACCACATTACCCACAAACAATATCTTCCTTCCACGAAATTGGATAAGTTTCAATTTTTGAATCGATGCAGTTGATAATTATTGTAATCAGAAATGCTGTCCTGAATCATAGGGCCAATAATGGATCAATTAGTAAAAACTATTAATATTTATTTAATTTGAGACCAAACATTTGTAAATCTTAATGTTAAAAACACTCAGTTCATTCCTTATAAGTGATTTGATTGTCTAATGAAACAGATTTAAAACGGATTGTGCTTAGCGGTGAAAAAAGGCTAGATGTATCTTCACATTATACAAAACGTCTGTTCTTAGCAAGCTATAGCTTATCATAATGTCATGTATATTTTCATTTTTGTCTTTTGGGGCGTCTCATGATTCTTATAATCCATCGTTTGAACACTGTGAGTTCAACTAGCCCCGATCATCAGGCAACTATGCATGGTCTTAACGCTACACGTTGGGCCAACGTCACATGGGGTACACGACGTTGTTGCGACGTTGAATCAACGTCAATGACGTTGATTCAACGTCGAAACAACGTCGTGTGGGCAATGAAATTTCTCCATTGTATGGGTCCTTTCAGCTTCGTCACGTACATCAAAGGTTGTCTTGTTTGTGATCACTTAGCCACACTTGAAAACTCCATATTTTTTATCAGAGGAAGCTAATTCTGAGTACGTGCGTATGTCAGTGTTTAATAATTAACTTCCTAGATAAAGACCCGGACTACAATACGAATCCGCAAAGGCAAAATACAGTATCTGATTACTTGTAAAGTAAGCAGATACTGCCTTTTGACTTCGCACGGCAGACTACGGATCTATTGGGACACCAGCCAAACCTGCGACTTGTAGCCATATTATCAAGGTCAAGTTCCCTGTATGATATGTACACATATTAATCACTCGATATCTAATCTGCATATTTACTGGCGGTGTATTGATATTGTTATATTTAACCCCACTGAGCAGGCCTAATTTATTGCAACAATCTAGTAGTCATTTTACAGTTTTATCTCAACCTGTTAACAGACGTAAACTGTATGGGTGGGGCGGGGGCCCTAGGGTAGTGGTTAGCATCGCTGCCTTTCACGCCAGAGTTTGGGGTTCGGTTCCCGGTCTCGGCGGTTTGAAAGAAACAAAGATGTTTCTTCCCCATCCACGTCTGAAAGTCAGTATTGTGGGGAGCCTCCGTGACCGAGAGGTAGCGTGCTCGGCCTCAGACCGCCAGGGCTCGAATTTCGAATACTGTGTCTGGAGGACAGTGTCATCTCAATCATCTCTCCATCCCCAGGAGGTTCTCCTGGCCCAGTTTAGCCTATATGTACACAAAGGTGGCATGAATTGTGATTATGAATTGGGATTAATTGCGTATATGACATAAAACATCCTAACCCCTAAACATCTTGAAGCACTAAGTTATCAGGTTATAAAATGTATTTGTTTATTCTGACACTTGAAGTGTCTCGCTACCGTGCTTAAAAATACTTACCTTTGTACAAATCAAAACATACGTCAATCTCGCAGATTTTACATGTTTTATGCTCATTCTTCCTTCTTTTTTATAATAAGGACAAGAAAAGGTTGGCAGACGGTTATTGAGACGTAATTAGCACTAAAACGGTCAAGATGCGAATGACTTCGACCTTCGCAAGGCCGATGGATTACGTGGGTTCGACCCTAGGAAACACAAGCCGTTCACCTAATGTTGCTTCAATGCTGCCAATGTTGGGCGAACATTTTAATAAATTAACCTAGCAGGATAAAAGTTCATCTTTGTTCTGGTGAGTTGTCAATTAGTATTGATCATTCATTTGAAGCAGGAAAGGCGGCGCGATTTTCAGCTTTAAATGAAATCGATGACGAAAGATATTGATAAATATTTCAATTATTGAATTATTTGATTATCTGAGCAGCTACAAATTTCAAGTGGCATTTCATTTAAATTTATGCAAACTTGGTGAAAATCGTATATAAACTGATCTAGAATGCCAAGGGTGCTGGGCGTCCACCTTGAAAATCCAAGACATCAACCCAACGTTGGCTCGATGTTGGTCCACCGTCTTCGACGTTGGCCCAACATCAACCCAGCAATGGGTGATTGTATCGTGTTAGCCGGGTCACAGTAGACCGTCTCCACACTAAGTACTCAATAACCTAGCTTGTGAATACTGTATGAGGAAGTGAACTGAAGACCGACCCGAACAAATATATATTTTTTTATTTAGACGCACAAAATTGTCTCGATGTCACGAAATCGGCTTTACATGTGTGCATCTGCTGCACGACCATCAGCCATTTGTACACATATTAACCATAACAGCACTGATGTCGACTACAGTAGACAGGTAGACAGTCTGTGTGTATTAGCATCTGTAAACTCTTGATAACGAGCTGTCCGAAATAAAATATGCCTTCAACCTTAAAACACTGATATATACTGGGACTTATATTTCACAAGTAACACAAATTTTCAGTCACTTGAAGTTGTGTGTCGCGGTAGCGAGACACAACTTCAAGTGACTGGAAATTTAAATTGGATAGCTCACTGACCTAAGAGTTAAGAAATATTTAACAAATAATAGCAGGCTTTTAAATTTAAGTGGTCAATATTTCAAATATACTGCAGATGTCTATAAATTAACAATAAAGTGCCTAATTACTCTTTGTCATAGGGTATCAGAATTTAATACCAACCAATCTTAATGTTAGAACACTCATTTTATTTTCAATAACAGTGATGTAACCTGGTAATAATACAGACCAAAAACGATTATAGTCGTGCTTAGCGGCTTATATGGGTTAAAGCAAGTTAATATATATTCTTGGTTAACCCTGCAACCGCCAAATTATTCAGTCTGAATTTTCACCCACTTGAAGTTGTGTCTCGCTGACGCGATCCACAACTTCAAGTGAGTGAAAATTATTCAGATTTGACAAAATGGAGGTCATCTGTTTTCAAGTATTGCTGATTGATGTCACATTTTATCTTTAACATGTTTGAAAGGTGGTACTTGATGTGCTAATATAAAATGAGAACCCGAATATATGCGGCACCGGCTGTTAAAGGGTAAAAGCAATAACACCCATTGCAGTATGTCACATGTGTAACATTGTCAAATATGTCAAACTAACCTTGCTAACTGCCTAAGAAAAGTGCAATATATGGTGAAATTCCTTTGTAACAGCTAAATCCGCAAATTGTTGAAAAAAATCTTAGATAATTATGTAAAATCTGATTTTAGCCAAGTGTCAGCTTTTTATCTGTGATTGTTACCTCAAATTTTTAATTGCGCATCAATAATTTATCTGTCCTAAAATGGCTGTTTAGCTGTGTCCTAATAATGCTAATTATTGTCAGCTGCTATCGAGGCTGAATAAATTAGGTGACCTCAGCCATTGAGGACATTTCATCTGTAATTTGCCTGAAATATCACTTTCTGTATCATATTCAGGTCAATGTCATCCCGGCAAACACGATACTTTGACCCAATGATGGTTCAATGTTGGGCCAGCGTCGCAGACGATGGACCAACATTGGAGCATCATTGGATCAACGTATCGTGTTCGCTAGGATGGCCTGATTAACAATGAGTTCAGTGTTCACAGAATCGACCACTTTCTCTTCATTCTCGGATGTACATTTATTCAAAGCCAAAAGGCAGTAACTGCCTATTTGTCAACTAAGCAGCTACTACTCTTTGGCGTTGCACGGCAGTATAGTTGACTGGATAATTGACGGCTTAATTTATATTTATCAGCTTATAGGCTATAATGGTTTATATTTAGTTAGCTTTTGTGTCTTCATTGTCATCAGGTTGAAATTTTTATCGACGCAATAGTTTGTCCGGGGGTAAATCCCCTAGACATGCCCAGAACCCCTTATCGGGCGAGCGAAGGAAAACGCTCTCAATAACCCATCATGCCCTATCACCCCCACCCTCACATCATCATCTGTACATCATTCATATCATCAATTGACTACAACGTTTTTATCGTATTACAATGTCACTTAAATGACCATTTGTGCCGAAAAGTGACGTGAAGCAATAATTTACTACTACTATAGTGTCAATTGAGGCTATTAGTGTTTATTTATGTTACCTTATTTTTCAATTAAGGACACATCATGCACGTCGTTAAATGCTATCCTCATTTGCACTCAAAAGTTCAATCGTACTTATACCTACTCGGCTACAATAGGGACGAGGACACTGCTTTTTTGGCCAAAATATTGTAGTCCATCCCTAATTTAAATAGCAACTGAATGACGGATTTGATTGGCTGATCCCGCCATGCAACAAGTTGAGCCACCGTCGGAGTATAATACCAGTACTTGCTCCGATATAATGTTATGTCACCAAAACATGGAGGCGAAATTACTTGTTTTCACATAATTTAATATGCGCCTGCTCAAATTACTCATAATCAGCGACCACCGTCAAATTTGGGAGGGGGAGTCAAAAGTTATCCTTACCTGTTATAGTTACAGTTGTTATAGTTTGTTTAATCATGTCAATTGGTAGGAATTAATATCTGATCGACATGGTTGAATATATGCTACACTGTAATTAAATTGGATACAGTTATGTTCTTATCTTATGCCTTCTTAGATCCATCGAGAAACCGAACCCGCGCATCCGTATTTTTAGTGTTTTCGTATTTCTGCATAATCATTTTATTTCCACGGTACTGTGCAATACTTGTAAAGCATTCAGGTTAAAAGTCACGTGTCATCGTATTAACACGTGAGCAAAAAAACCGACTCAATTAGGCCTACTTGTTCTTGTCACGTGTGATGCAAACCAACTGTTATTTTTTAGTAGCAATGCATCATTAATTGCTCCCTTTTTGAAATCATCAGGCAGTGTTTCACTGCAATCCGAGTAATCACTGCACATATTACACTCTACATGGCGTTGTGACTGAGAGCGCGCAGCGCGCGGCTGACGCGAGATTTTGCACTATAATTCTGGTATCAACATCCCAGCAAACACGTAAACACTAGTAAACCAATGCTTATATAATGTTGGCCCAGAGTCGGAGACGATGGGTCAACATTGAATCAACATTGGTTCAATGTCTCGTGTTTGCTGGGTTATCCTTAACAGCCTATAAACAAAGCATTCCCATTTCACGATACGTTATTAAACATGCTAAACATATGGGGCAAGTATTTTGACGATGGTTCGGCATTACAGAGACAAGCCCACTGCCTAGTTTTTATTCGTGATTGAAACAAACTTGTCTCCAACATTGAACCAGTATTCTGTCGAAATCTCAGTGGGTCATTGGTTGTTGCAAGGAATCTATATTGATTTCTTGGTTGTAAATAATTATTGCGAAATAACAACAGAAAAACGGGCTTGTCATGCTTATTTTACGTGTGATTTTCTGTTTTCAGGTCTGAGATTGAAGGCAACTATGGAAAAGCTCTGGCGAAACTGGGAGGCAAATTGGGCAAAGTATCAGGAGGATGTCTGGGGTATGTAGGAGTAAAAAGATTACCGCCCCCCCTTGGAGTTGAAAGGGTGTATTTAGAGTGGCAAATACACCCTTTCAACTCCAAAGGGACGATGTCACCTCATTGGTAGGACTCGCAGTCTCATTGTGGGCCGGCACAATCGTTTATACCAAGCTAATATATTCTGTTCTGCAGAGCCTAAATGTAGTAACTGTTTACATTTCAAGTAGGCAGTTACAACCTTTTAGCTCGGCACGTCAGTATTGTCATAGTCTGTTATAGGTAATAAATATGATATGAGCACAGGGGCAGATCCAGGGGGGGGGGGTCACAGGGGTCACGTGACCCCCCCCCCTTAATTTTTAAATGTCATTTTCTAAATTAAAAAAAAAATATGTATACAGTAACTAGATTAGATCATAATGCGAGATATTTTCCCATGTGTTATTCCTTAGATACAAAAAATGGTGTATTTGGTATTTTATTAGCAAAAATATTCATTGCGCCTCCGGCGCTCGCCTATTATTTTATATGGTTATGCCCTTTTTATCTTTCGGTGACCATGCCCTTTTTCCACCCTGGATCCGCCCCTGGAGCATACCCGTTGCTACTTCACTCTTATCATAACACTCACCACCAGTGATAACTCGTCAGACACTCAGCAGATCATAGTCCAGCGGTGAGCCAGCGTTTGTATGATGGAGCCGCGTATCAAATCGCTCTGCAGCGTTAAAATGACTTTTATAATAACTTTGGTTAACAGTGGGTAACCCGATGCAAGTCATCTAATATTCTAGGCCTAAATGTATAGGTATGGCGAATGAATAAACAGTTTAAATAAATAATATAAGGCGATTTGAAAAACGTAGGGCTGAGTTTGCTCACAGTTTCCTGTGACTTTTAAAAGTAGCATGGCAATCTTTTCGTTATAACAAAGAATTTTAGTTTTAACGATGACAGAACTACAACTAAATCAAATCTCTCTTCTTGATCGGTCATCTTTATTTGATTCTAATTTCTATATAGGCCTAGATATATTTATTTTAAAATCTGTCGGTTATTTGTGGCTCGAAACTCAGGGGTACTGGGTTTGTCATCGAGGCTGTGCATATAGGCCTACAGTGCTCCAAACTGTTCAAGGGCATGGAGCGTGCAGTCGCCTCTATGGTACTCTGCACTATAAGAACCCTTGGAGACATTCGATATTTGTATGGCAAAGTCCCGACTTCGGGCTTCCTGCTGTTGCAATATTGACATTGTCAGGTTATTGTACAGAAAGCGACTTAACCTTTTAACCGCCGGTGCCGCATATATTCCAGTTTATATTTTTAGCCCATTAAGTACCACATTTTAAATATGCTAAAGATAAAATGTGACATAAATCAGCAAGATTTAAAAAGAGTTGACCTCTATTTTGTCAAATCTGAATAATTTTCACTCATTTGAAGTTGTGGATCGCGTCAGCGAGACACAACTTCAAGTGGGTGAAAATTCAAATTGAATAATTTGGCGGTTAAAGGGTTGAAGCATTATTCACTCACTTTAAAATCTTCCTTAATGAACTTTTTAGATGTATATAAAAACATAATTGTGGTATTGTGGTGACTCCCTGGCTCGGGCTGTTAGCATGTAGAGGCGGTAGTTAAACCTTTCACAGCTCATCGTGACTATAATAGTTTTAAAATCCGTCTCAATAGGCCATCAAATCACTGTTATTGCGAATGAAATGAGTGTTTAACATAATGATATGCAAATGTTTGGTCTCAAATTGAACAAATATGATTAATTTTCACCCTCTCGAAGTTGTGTGTCGCGGCAGCGAGGCACAACTTCGAGTGGGTGAAAATTTAAATAGATAACTCAGATCATGGAGGTAAGTAGATCAATACTATATCCATGCTTAGACGGTATATAGTGTTAACTCATTACAGATCCGGTTTAATGGCCTGATAAATGTAGCTACAAATGAAACATAATCATGGTAGTTTAGCCTTGAACATTGAAAAGGAATGTCTATAATCTGTATGGACATTGTAAACGACAAGCAAGGTATTTAAATAAAATCTTTCCAACTTAAGGTCATCATGTGCACTTTATCTTGTGTACATTTCATGTGGCGTTATCTGTTTACTACGCTTGGGAAACAAAAACGAATTTCACCCTTGAACCCTTGAAGCGGAAAATTAAAAGAAATCAATTTTTCAGCCACTTGAAGTTGTGTCTCACTATAGCGACACAACTTTCAGTGGTTCAAAATCACTCGTATTTCTGCTAAAATTGAGACGTAATAATTTAAATTTTGATATTATTGCTCGCCACACCAAATACTTCAACCGCAAAATCCGTGTACCAATGAATATCATTCAAGAGTAGACAAGACAATTATAGCCGCGTTGAAAATCTCTCATATCTGCTGAACTTGACTTGGCGCTTGAAGAGCAGAATTTTTTTTGTTTTTGAAGTCCCATATGCTATCACTGAGAACGTAAATAAAAGCTGTGTAAGTCAAACATCCCGACATACACGACACGTTGACCCCGGGACCCAACATCAGACCAGCATTGGGCCAACGTATCGTGTCTGCTGGGATGGACGTCCCCACCAGACACGAGACGCTGACCCAACATCAAATCAACATCGGTTCAATGTCTTGCGTTCGCTGGGCCCGTTATTTACATAATATATGCCGTTTACCTAGAGATTGTACCAGCAGTGCTAAATTGCCCTGGCAAACGCGAAACATGGCAATATCCGTGCTGGGAAGGCTGCCTCGTAAACATGATGAAATCTGCCCGCTTCTCTACGGGTGCACAATCACCGAGAACTGTACCCGGTGCACAGTAAATAGATAAATGGGGTATTCATTGGTCAATTATTTAGCCGGCTTAGACCGACCATGAAGGGAGGGACTCGTCTGGTATTACTTTCTGCACAGGGAACAACGTCGTGATGAGGCTGCCTTTATAACCCTTACAGCGCTGACATATTTTCGTATATACCATGGAGACCAAATAGTTAGTTGTGCTTCAATTTGAAATCATCATGAATGTCTTAGTTAGCTCGTTATGTTTTATTTAAATAGCCCCCCCCCCCTACATATTTTATGAAATCATCATAAATGTCTTAGTTAGCTTTTTCTGCTTAATTTGAATGCTTATGTTATGAGTCTACGGCCATTATAAATGATGAAGACACAACCCAAGACGCTACACCAGCAAAAAAAATCAAACGGGGCAAAACTCGTGCTGCAGGTATAAATATAAGCAGCAGAGCTATGAATTACAGGGAGACCAGCGTATCTCTCCGTTACGGGTCATTCTCTTCATAAATATATTCATAGAACAAAGAAGATATTTACGACATATTCTCACACTCCTCGTAGGCTATGTTTTTATGTAAGCGCTGCAGAGCTTCTTGTTTTCTTGTACTAGTTACGATATATCGTAGGCTTCGGATTGGTGGAGATGGCTATCTCCACCAATCCGAAGCCTATCCGATATATCGTAACTTGTACGATAATACGAGCCCAGAGCTTCTTGTGTTCTCTTAATGATTTCGTATTTGTTTCGCATGGATGGATAGCTGTTTTTGTAAACTGATAAACCTGCCTGGTTGTATACAGAAAATGCTATTATGTTCTTTCATCTGTTTATGTTTAAATTTCAATAGACTGGTAAACTGCTCTGCAAAGGCAGTATCTGCTTACTTTTCAAGTAAGCATATGCTGCATTTTGCCGTTCCACGGCAGAAAACCCATCGGTGGGTTTTACTTCTTTTTCTTTTACTTCTTTTTCAAAAAGAATATAGGTGACCCGCCACGCGAGAAGGTACCTCCCCGCGGCTTTATGCAATTTTTTTATGACGTCATTTAAAATTTAAATTTAAAGATCACATAACTAATTCTAAAAGTCTCATAAAACAAAAAATTATAAATATTTTTCAAAAATTCTTTCAGCTATCGAAACAGAAAGGACACGGCTATCACGTCAACTATTAAAATCACGTTTTTGACTTAATGGCCCTTTTCGCGTGGCGGGTCACATAATAGAGTTATATCTACATATTTAGCATCCGAGCAGACGACATTGTAGTGAGTAAAACATCTACTGTAGCACTTGGGTTTTTGTGTGATTTGCACAAATAATGGAAATCCACTTGCATGTACAGAATTGTTCAAAATGTTAACATAAAAATCAAATCACCCACTTTTTTTCAATTTGACTCGTATAATGAGTTTCTTTTGTAATTATTTGATTTATAGGGTCGTATCTGACTCCCTTCAAACTCAATGGGGGGAGAAATGTTATATTTTTTAGGCTAACCTCAAACAGCGTTAAAGCGCTGAAATATTTTTGTACAAACCATGGATACAGGAGGCGTTTTTGATTTTCAAATCATCATAAATGTCTTATTAGTACAGCAGCAGACACCAAAAAAGAGCCATATTTAAGGAGTTACCTAAACCGGCGGTACAACATTTGTCCACATGTCTAGAATTGTTCCCAGGGGTATCTAGATACAGAATCTGGTTGATGACATTGCCGGAAATGGGGGCGGACTGAGAATTTGACACTTTTGTACACCTACCCGATTTTTAGAGAAAATATTTGCTAAAATATGATTTTCGCATCATTCTCACTCTATTATAATGTTGCGCCATTTAAATGGAATATTTTTGGATTTAGTTTTTTCTATTGATCAGGTCATATATCGGTGGAGATAAAATAGTAAAAAATAATATAATTTTGCACCAGAATCCTACCTCTAAGAGCTATTTTGGATATTGTAAATATGTCACAAAGTTCAATTTTTCAAAATTGTCAATTTTTTTTCATTTTTTTGCATATAGTTTATGACAACAGGTTCGTTTCTGCACGAAAGTCTCCATGGGCGGTACCATTTGGTTCAGATGCATCCCCTAAGTCAGAATTATGTTACCAATGCTTGATTCGTCGAGTAATATTATTGATCATTATGGTCAATTTCATAATGGCCGCCGTAAATCCATGGTTTTTTCCGATATGTATTATTGAACATGGTTTTCCTAAATTTCGCATCACAAGCACGGTTTGAATTGAGTGTCTAATCTTACATTATATTGTTCTTTCAAGTATTTACAAATGTTGGAATGTGATATTTAAGAATCAATCCAAGATGGCTGCCAGAAATGATCAAGAAAATGTTCAAAATTTCACATTTTCTTGCAAATATTTTATAAGCACATGTTTTATCATGTAAGAAAACCCCCACGATCGGTATCATTTGGTTCAGAGACAACCCTTGAGTGAAAATCATATGATTAGTGCTTGATTTGTAGAGTAATTAATCAATATGGCCGATTTTAAAATGGCCACCGTGAAATCAATGCTAAATCTTCAAATGCATAATTCAACATGGTTTGCTTAATTTGTTATCTTAGAAACATGTGTCCATTCTTATATTTTATTGCTGAATGAATCCACTGAATATATCTATGTATATGTTAAGTGCTAGAATATTTTATTTGAGAAACAATCCAAGATGGCCGCCGAAAAAAATTGGCAAATAATATGTTCATGAGCACACGTTCTATTCTGTACAAAGACCTCAGTGAGCGGTATTATATTTTCAGAGGCATATATTAAGTCAAAATCAGGTGAATAATTCTTGATTTGTCAAGTAATTAATCATTATGGCGATTTTAAAATGGCCGCCGTTAAATAAATGCCTTATTGAACATTCATTATTGAACATTCATTGAAAAGACATATCATAAACACGGTTTTGATGTGATCTTAAAGCATAACAATCTAGCTAAAAGCATCAAAAATCGGTAATTTTCTTTTGGCTTCTTAATATGACCATAAATTATGATGTAAACATGTCCATAGACTAGAAAAAGACTGCAAAGGTTTATTTATTTTTTGTGCCGCGCATTTACCAGTTAAGCGAGATATAGATACAAAATTCCCGTATTTCTTATTTAGGACATGCATGTCTAAAATAAAGAATCTGGAATTTCGATCTGGTGCTAAAAATATACTACAGTAACAAAGATCACTTTTGTAGTAGCTTACATAATTTTCAAGGTGGCTGTTATCACTTCTTCACTGGCCAAAATCACTTTTGTAGTTGCTGAGATAACTTTTAAAATGGTTGTAATCACTTCTTCAGTAGTCAAGATCATTTTGTAGTGGTTCAGATAACTTGTAAAGTGGCTGTGATAACTTCTTCAGTGGCTAAGATCACTTTGTAGTGGCTAAGATCACTTTGTAGTGGCTTAGATAACTTTTTCAGTGGCAGCTGACACCAGTTTGTTAGTGGCCAAGATCACATTTGCAGTGGCTAACATAACTTTTTAAGTAGTTGTGATCACTTCTTCAGTGGTCAAGATCACTTTTCTAGTGGCTGAGATAATTTTTAAAGTTGTTCTAATCACTTCGGTGGCCAAAATCACTTTGCATTGTCTAAGAAAACTTTAAAGTGGTTCTAATCACTTTTCTAGTGGCCAAGATCACTTTTGTAGTGGCTGACATAACTTTTAAAGTGGTGGTGATCACTTCGTCAGTGGTCGAAATCACTTTTGTAGTGGCTGAGATGACTTTTAAAATGGTCGCAAACACTGCTTCAGTGGTCAAGATCACCTTTGTAGTGGTTTAGATAATTTTTAAAGGGGCTGTGATCACATTAGTGGCCACGATCACTTTTGTATCGGCTGACATAATTTTAAAGTGGCTGTTGTCACTTCTTCATTGGCCAATATCACATTTGTAGTGGCTGCGATAACTGTTAAAGTCGCTCTGATCACTTTTTCAGTGGTCAAGATCATTTTTGTAGTGGCTGAGATAACTTTTAATATGGTTGTAATCACTTCTTCTGTGGTCAAGATCACTTTTGTAGTGGTTTAGTTAAAAATTAAAAATGGCTGTGATCACTTATTCAGTGGCCAAAATCACTTTGTAGTCGCTGACATAATTTGCAAAGTGCATGTTATCACTTCTTCACTGGCCAAGATCACTTTTGTATTGGCTGAGATAACTTTTAAAGTCGCTGTGATCTCTTCTTCAGTGGTCAAGATTACTTTTGTAGTGGCTGAGATACCTTTTTAGAATGGTTGTAATCACTTCTTCAGTAGTCAAGATCACTTTGTAGTGGTTTAGATATTTTTTAAAGTGGCTGTGATCACTGCTTCGGTGGCTAAGATCACTTTGTAGTGGCTTAGATAATTTTTCAGTGGCTTTGATCACTTATTCAGTAGTCAAGATCATTTTAGTAATGGCTTAGATCATTTTCAAAGTGGGTGTGATCGCTTCATTAGTGGCCAAGATCACTTTTGTAGTGGCTAAGATAACTTTTAAAGTTGATGTGATCACTTCTGCAGTTGCCAAGATCAACCAAGATCACTTTGTAGTGGCTTAGATAACTTTTCCACTGGCTGACACCAGTTTGTTAGTGGCCAAGATCACCCTTGGAGTGGCTGAGATAATTTTTAAGGTGGCTGTGATCTCTGGAGTAAGCACCAAACAAGTGTTTCTATAATGATTATTACGTAGTACATGCGTAACAATTACTATAATTAAAGGGAACTGAATGTTTTTAGGAGACAAGGCTTTAGGTCACCGGGGCTGAACAAACGCATATTTTCTAGTCATTTTCACAGCTGCCATCTTAGATTCTATCTTAAAGTACTCAACATTATTTTTTGTGGACTCACTGAAAATAAAAATGTACAATTAAATACGAAGACCGTGTTTTTGAAATTACTATTATATTATGCACAACATGTTCATTAAAGCATTTTAGGAGTATTCTTTGATTTCATGTGGCCATTTTGTATTCGGCCATAAGTTAATTACTTAACAAATCGAGAATTAATAACATGATCTTGACTCATAGGACGTTTCAGAAATAAATAATACCGCTCATGGAGGTTTTCATACAGATATAAAATAGAGCGTGTGCTCATAAATTATTTGTAAAATGGTGCGACATTTTGACAATGTTGTGGCGGCCATCTTGAAATTCTACTTTTTCCCCATGTTATTATACTTTTAATGGACATCGTATGAATTAAAAAGTGATATTAGACACTTACCCGGTAAATCATGTCTGTGAGATAACTGTGTAACAAACATGTTCAATAATGCATTTTACGAGAATTACCGTTAATTTATATCACAGCGACAATTTTGAAATAAGCCATAATTATTAATTATTCAACACATCAAGCATTAATCACCTCAGTGAAATGATGAAATTTTGAGCATTTTCTTCACCATTTTCTGGCGGCCATTTTGGATTCGGTGGTAGATATCACATTACAGCATTTGTAAATACTTAAGCAGGCATTAAATTGTAAGATTAGATATCCAAACTGTGATTGTGATGTGAAATTTAGGGAAAACCATGTTTGATAATACATTTCAGGAGAAATCATGGATTTTACGGCGGCCATTTTGAAATTAACCATAATGATCAATTATTCAAAAAATCAAGCATTTTCATCCTAATTCTGACTACCGTAAGCATTTTAAGCTGTAGTTATGTACTACCAACCTCTAGGAAAACATGTAGTCCAGCATACGTTGGATACTAAATGGCACTATCCACTACCCTGATGTTACATTCCCTAATTATTTATTTTTGTTACCGATATGCAAAAATACAAAAAGACACAAATGGGCGTTTTGCCTCACACCATGGGGCAAAACGCCTTTTGCCAGGGGCAAAACGCCCATGGTGGGCGTTTTGCCCCATCTGCTACCTAACATGATAATACACTGTCCATGACCTTATAGTTGACCATAATATCAGTGTGGTTAAAGCAAATTCAATAGAAAGACGAGTTCAAGTGAAAGTCAGACGGACCAGCAGTAGCCTGAGTGTGAAATGGATCAGCAGTAGCCTGATTATGAGACAGGCCATGCAGTAGCCTGAGTGTGAGATGGGCCGGCAGCCTGAGACAGGTCAGTAGCCTGAGTGCGAGACAGGCCAGAAGCCTGGGCGTGAGACGGGCCAGCAGTAGCCTGAGCGTGAGATGGGCCAGCAGTAGCCTGAGCGTGAGATGGGCCAGCAGTAGGCTTAGCATGTGTGTCAGATGGGCCTGCAGTTGCTTGAGTGTGAGATGGGCCAGTAGCCTAAGTGTGAGTTGGACCAGCAGTAGCCTGAGTGTGAGACGGACCAGTATTAGCCTGAGTGTGTGATGGGCAAGAGGTAGCCTGAGGGTGAGATGGGCCAGTAGCCTGGGCGTGAGACATTCCAGTAGCTTGAGTGATATGGGCCAGCAAAAGCCTGGGTGTGAGACGGGCAGTAGTGTGAGATGGGCCAGCAAAAGCCTGAGGGTGAGATATGGGCCAGCAGTAGCCTTAGCGTGGGATGAGCCAACAGTAGGCTTAGCCTGAGTTTGAGATGGGCCTGCAGTTGCTTGAGTGTGAGATGGGCCAGTAGCCTGAGTGTGAGATTGGCCAGCAGTAGCCTGAGTGTGAGATGGGACAACAGTAGCCTGAGTGTGAGATGGGCCAGTAGCCTGAGCGTGGGATGGGCCAGCAGTAGGCTTAGTCTGGGTGTGAGACGGGCCAGCAGTAGCCTGAGTGTGGGACGGATCAGTTGCCTGAGTGTGATTTGGGCCAGCAGTAGCCTGAGTGTGAGATGGGCCAGCATAAGCCTGAGTGTAAGATGGGCTGGTAATAGCCTGAGTATGAGATGGGCCAGTAGCCTGAGTGTGGGATGGGCCAGCAGTAGCCTGAATGTGAGATGGGCCAGCAGTAGCCTGAGTGTGAGATGGGCCAGCAGTAGCCTGAGTGTGAGACGGGTCAGTAGCCTTAGTGTGAGATGGGCCAGCATTAGCCTGAGTGTAAGATGGGCTGGTAATAGCCTGAGTATGAGATGGGCCAGTAGCCTGAGTGTGGAATGGGCCAGCAGTAGCCTGAATGTGAGATGGGCCAGCAGTAGCCTGAGTGTGAGATGGGCCAGTAGCCTGAGTGTGAGACGGGCCAACAGTAGCCTGAGTGTGAGATGGGCTAACAGTAGCCTGAGTGTGAGATGGGCCAGCAGTAGCCTGAGTGTGAGATGGGCCAGTAGCCTGAGTGTGGGATGTGCCGTCTTAGCAGTAGCCTGAGTGTGAGATGGGCCAGCTGTATCCCGAGTGTGAGCTGGGCCAACAATATCCTGAGTGTGAGATGGGCTAACAGAAGCCTGAGGAATGTGAGATGGGCCAGCAGTAGCCTGAGTGTGAGACGGGTCAGTAGCCTGAGTGTGAGATGGGCCAGTGCTGAGTGTGAGATGGGCTAACAGAAGCCTGAGGAATGTGAGATGGGCCAGCAGTAGCCTGAGTGTGAGAAAGAGGCCAGTAGCTTGAGTGTGAGATGGGTCAGCTGAAGCCTGAGTGTGAGATGGGCCAGCAGTAGTCTGAGTGTGAGATGGGTCAGTAGCCTGAGTGTGAGATGGGCCAGCAGTAGCCTGAGTGTGCGATGGGCCAGTAGCCTGTGTGTGAGATGGGCCAGTAGCCTTAGTGTGAGATGGGCCAACAGTAGCATGAAGGTGAGATGGGCCAGCAATAGCCTAAGTGTGAGACGTGCAAGTAGCCCGAGAGTGTGATGGGCCAGCAGTAGCCTGAGTGTGAGATGTGCCAGTAGCCTGAGTGTGAGATGAGCCAGCAGTAGCCTGAGTGTGAGATGAGCCAGCTGTAGCCTGAGTGTGAGATCAGCCAGCAGTAGCCTGGGTGTGAGATGGGCCAGCAGTAGCCTAAGTGTGAGATGGGCCAGCAGTAGCCTGAGTGTGAGATGGGCCAGCAGTAGCCTGAGTGTGAGATGGGCCAGCAGTAGCCTGAGTGTAAGATGGGCCAGCAGTAGTCTGAAGGTGAGATGGGCAAGCAGTAGTAGGCCTAGTAGGTTTGAGACATGCTAGTAGCCTGATTGCGAATCCACATCATGACCATCCATTAAGTTATTTATTCAACAACACTGATAGTCAGAAGGGGCAAAACGCCTACCTGCCTGGGGCAAAACGCCCACGTTGCCCCACACCATGGTAGGCGTTTTGCCCCAATTGGAAATAGACGAAGTTTCTAAATGTTGTCACGTGACCATGTATATCTTTCAATGGAAACCACATTGCATCGGTGACCAACACTAGTAGCTTCGGATGTACCCCGGTTACTAGTGGCTCTCAGTATTCCTTGGGCTTTGAGAGACTATATAGTACTGCTCGCTTTTACTAAGGATAGTGTTACATTATGTAGGCCTACTTAGCAAGTATACACAGCACTGTTTTGTTCAAAAGGGTCGACATTCTCAACAGTTCATTGAAAATGTGGCAGCAGCTATTTACGAAATACATGAGACTATAAAATTACGTGGAATGACGTCATAATGGCGGTGGGCGTTTTGCCTCACCTGGGCGTTTTGCTCCACCCCACCCTATCGGAATCAAATGGTACCGCTCATGGAGACTTTACTGCAGAAACAAACCTGTTGTCATAAACAATATGCAAAAAATGGAAAAAATTGACAATTTTGAAAAAAATGCATTTTGCGACATATCTTTAATATCCAAAATAGCTCTTCGAGGTGGGATGCCACAGCAAAATTAAATTTTTTTTTACTATTTTATCTCCACAGATATATGACCAGATGGATGGAACAAACTAAATACAACACTATTTGATTTAACTGGTCGAACATTGTGATAGAGTGAGAATGACGCGAAAAATCATATTTAAGCGAATATTTTCTCTAAAAATTGGGTAGGTGTACAAAAGTGTCAAATTCTCAGCCCGCCCCCATTTCCGGCAATGTCTTCAACCAGATTCTGTAGGCTATCTAGATATCCCTGAGAACAATTCTAGACATGTGGACAAATGTTGTACCGCCGGTTTAGGTACCTCGAAAATTTGATCCCTCTGCTGCTGTACTATATAGCCTAGCTTGTTACGCTCCATTTGAATACCAATGTAAAGGGTCTACGGCCGTTATAAATAGCTCTCACAGTGCGGGGCTCGACATTAGACGTCAGATTCTGACGTGTATAGTCGATTCCCGAGCTATAAGGAGTAACACGAGACGTGCTATCAAATGACAAAATTTGAAGTCTTTTTCGATAATTTAATTAGCTCCCGCCGTCACCGTAGGTGAGACGAAGGGAGCTATGGATTCTACCTCCGTTTTTTTTGGCCTCTTCTTTTGCCTATAACTTTGTAAGAAAATAAGCTAGGATAACAATTTTTGGTATGTGGGTTACTTCCAGGTGGCTAATGGACAGGTTAAAATATTTTTAATCTGAATTCAATACGCAAGGTTGCAGAGGAGAAAATGATGATGTGACGGCGTTGGGCCGTTGGGCCGTCCGTAAACAATTCGTTTCCGGAGCATATCTCTGAAAGTACTTGTCCGATTGTCTTCAAATTTTACACACAACTAGTTGTGCCTTTTGGGGTATTTGAACTTTGACCTACTTCTGGTTCAGAACTATGACCTATTTAGACGTTTTGACGCGCACTTCGTTTCCGGAGCAGATCTCGAAAAGTACTGGGCCGATGACAGTCATATTGCATATACATGTCCTCTAAGGTCCCTAGCTGTGCCTTTTCAGGTTTTTGGACCTTGACCTTGAAGTTGACCCAGCACTTTGACCTAATTTATAACATCGGTAAATCCGACTGAAAGATTTTGCGGAATATCATGAAAACCGCTCAAGATAGCTACACCATTACTATAAAACAAATTGTGAGGTTTCAGGAGAGGATGCATCTTGAAAAATTTCAAGTCGATAAAATTAAAAATGGCCGCCTATCGGCCATTATTCACCTCGACAGGCCTGATATTGCGGAATATCATGAAAACCGCTCAAGATAGCTACACCATTAATATCAAATAAATTGTAAGGTTTCAGGAGAGGATGCATCTTGAAAAATTTGAAGTTGATAAAATTCAAAATGGCCGCCTATCAGCCAATATTCACCTCGACAGGCCTGATATTGTGGAATATCATGAAAACCGCTCAAGATATCTACACCATTACTATAAAACAAATTGTAAGGCTTCAGGAGAGGATGCATTTTGAAAAAATTCAACTCGTCCAAGTTCAAAATGGCCGCCAATCGGCCATTATTCACTTTCACATGGCCGTTATTTGGTAAACCGTGCTAGATGGCTAGACCATTACTATAAAACAAAATGTGTGATTTCAGGAGAGGATGCATCTTGAAAAAATTCGACTCGATAAAATTCAAAATGGCCGCTTATCGGCCATTATTCACTTTCACATGGCCGTTATTTGGTCAACCGTGCTAGATGGCTAGACCATTACTGTAAAACAAAATGTGAGATTTCAGATGAGGATGCATCTTGAAAAATTTGACTTGATCAAATTTAAAATGGCCGCCTTTTCGGCCATTATTCATTTTCACATGGCTGATATTTGGTAAACCGTGCTAGATGGCTAGACCATTACCTGATTACTATAAAACAAAGTGTGAGTTTTTCGGGGGAGGATGCACCCTGAAAATTTTTAACTTACGAATTCAAAATGGCCGACAATCAGCATTATTTACCTCGATAGGCCTGCTATCAGGTAAACCGTGCTAGATAGCTAGACCATTACTATAAAACAAAATGTGACGTTTCGAGAGAGGATGCCTTTTAAAAACTTTCGACTCAATCGAATTCAAAATGGCCGCCTATCGGCCACTATTTACTTTCACATTGCTGATATTTGGTAAACCGTGTTAGATAGCTGGACCATTACTATAAAACAAAATGTGAGATTACAAGAGAGGATGCATCTTGAAAAAAATTGACTCGATCAAATTCAAAATGGCCGCCTATCGGCCATTATTCACTTTCACATAGCCGGTTTTTGGTAACCGTACTAGATGGCTAGACCATTACTATAAAACAAAATGTGAGATTTCAGGAGAGGATGCATCTTGAAAATTTTTGACTTGATCAAATTCAAAATGGCCTCCTATCGGCCATTATTCACTTTCACATGGGCGATATTTGGTAAACCGTGCTCGATGGCTAGACCATTACTATAGAATGAAATGTGAGATTTCAGCTGAGGATGCATCTTGGATAATTTTGACTTGATCAAATTCAAAATGGCCGCCTTTAGGCCATTATTCACTTTCACATGGCCGATATTTGGTAAACCGTGCTAGATAGCTAGACGACTACTATAGAATGAAATGTGAGATTTCAGCTGAGGATGCATCTTGAAAAATTCTGACTCGATCAAATTCAAAATGGCCCCCTATCGGCCATTATTTATTTTCACATGCCGAATATTTTGCAAACTGTGTTAGATGTTAGTCCATTACTATAAAACAAAATTTGAGGTTTCGGGGGAGAATGCACCCTAAGTTTTTAACTAATTTATATCGAATTCAAAATGACCGTAAATCAGCTATTAGTTAACTCGATTGGCCTGATATCGGGTAAACCGTGCCAGATAGGTAGACTATTACTGGGATACTGATTAGGATCATTAATTTCACTGGAGGTTTGCAATCTCTGACAGACTGTCTAGTTCTTATCTTACTCTTAGACTGGGCTTCTTAGACCTAGTTGTCTTGCGTCTTGATTTTTGACCTATACTAGGACTACATTATTAACCCTATACAAAATTGCTTAAATCAAATTCTAATTCGGAGCGGGAGCTCCTGGACTTATGTAGTCTTGTTTATTTATTAAATTTATTTATTTATTATTAAAATTCATTTTCATCAACTTTAGTTTTACAAATAATGTTTTCATTATTAATGGTGTTGATGTTTCCAGGACACTGGCGTCAGCATGGAGCCTGGTTGCCACGGAGATGGAGGCCGAGGCCGAGATACACAGGTTAGTGTGAAACAAGAAATGTTCGCTTATCCATCCCCCCTAAAGATCTATATATTTAGTGCGATCATACTAAAATTTCAGGTGGAAAAAATTGATACAAAAGGTTTCTCAACGGTTTTAGTGTCTACAGGCACCCCCGGATCTGATAATAAAATGCTAACAGAATCCACCTTTGGAATATACATAAAATCCAAGATGGCCGCCAAGAGCCATAATACGCCATGTTAAAAACTAACTTGTTTGTATTTTGGACTAAAATTATAAGTAATACCACTTTTCCGACTAAATTTGGGTCCAGGAATCCATTTGTTTATTTATTTATTTGATCCAAGGTGTATTTGACATTGAAAATTCAAAATGGCCGCCAAAATGGTTGGTGAGCATGTATATTATTGTAGACAATCATATAAATGTACGGTTAATGCCTGCACAAAAAACAATATCATGATACAAGCTGATTTATTTGGTTTATTGAAGTTAGCAATACAAATAGGCTTATTGGGCTGAGTCATCACCAATTTATGCATCGTCATGATCATTGTCTTGTATGTTTTCACATCCGACACTTTGAGAATCATCGGATTGTGATGGATTAGAGCAGCAAATTCCTTTGCAATTACCACATGCTAACGAGCACTTGATACCATGCTTCATGCAGGTACACGAGAGCGTGCTGCAGGTAGTCTTACAGTTGCACCTTATCACCTTCAGCAGATACTCTGGAGCAGCTGAATCGACCATGCGCACCGCTCTCAAATGACCACCTTCGAGCTCATATCCCCATTCGTTAGGGTTAAGAGTGATGTTGCCGAGCCAAGCCTGCACTTGGAGAAAGACTCTGGCAGAATGTAGCTTTGCTGATGCTTCTGTTGGGGGTAGATTTTCTGGAGGGAGGTACTCACTACGTTTAGAAACCTAACTACTGAACTTTGTCGCCCTCTCCAGAGCAAGACTAACCCCTACAGGTATTTTGTACAGAATTGAAAGTGACTTCTGTCCGGCTTCTTCAATAGCTTCTCGATCAGACAAGTAGTTCATAAACACTTGTGCGTGTTCAAACAAGTTTTCAGCCTTATCCTTGGCAGAAGTTTTACCTATGCCATAGGGTCTAGATGTAGTGTCACATCCACTAATGGCATGAATAAATAATAGGGATTTTTTACAAATGGTGTCAATGATGAGTTTACATCACTGAGACTAAGAAGAGCCTTCTTAGTTTGAAAATATATATCACGGTATTTATCAACGTTGAGGTAGTGCAAGAGAAGGACAAAAACATCAGTATCTTCTGCTACAACTACAATTGAGTGGAGTTCTGCTAGCCCAATAGCTGTCTGAGCTATTAATAAATCGGCATCAGCTGGACTCTGCACCACTTCATATTTTGATTCAGCCAGTCATTTCCCAAGCCCTGCCAAAAAATTACTCTTGTTCCTTGTATTAGCAAGAAAAAGATTCTTTGCCATTTTCTGTGTCTGATCATCGGACGTCATTTCAACACTTGCACCTGCCTCAGTGGAGCGCCTAAGGTGGCATTCATCTTTTGTCGATGGCCCACTGTATCCATCTAGTACAATGGTTGTCCGTTGAGGGTCATAATGTCGCAATACATACTTCACATACATCTCATATAACTCCCCATATTTGGATAATTTCGGCCAGGGTAACTTGTGGAGTAGAGCACCACCATCAAGAACATACAGGACACGTTCTTTTTCATAATCAGAAAGTTGTGCAGAAAGCATATCCTTAGGAACCAATGCATGAATTAGCTCAGCCTTATCTCCTGTCCGCATAAATTGCTTGGCATCGAAAAGAGACAGCGGATAGGTACAGATCATAATTGAATACTGTCGCAAGGTCTACACCTTGGTTTATTGCTATCAGTAATCGCAGAAATACATAACCATGGCTATGTATTTCTGGTAATAGCCTTTGGAAGAGAACCTTGGGATCAATCTGAACTCCCCCCCCCCACTGCTACACGGAGTTTGGAATTCAGATTGATGACTTGGTCGGCCTGCTTAAATGAGTGATCTTTTACTGATTTATTAGCCATGCGCATTAGGATAGCCTCACCAACCATCTTACTTTCGTGAACATTTATTGTTGCACCAGCGATAATGCCAGAAGAAAGACTATGGAGTTCAGTGGTGGCCATTGAAAAAGGATCTCGCTCTGTAAAGTATTCAAGGATAGTTTGTGTATCTGTGAGATCTCGAGCAATGGTGGATTTGGATATGTCTTGATGAGTATCTTTAGATGTATTATCAAGGCCCACCAGGCTATGCATAGATTTGATAACAGATGCGCATATCGGGGTTGATAATAACCATACTAGGCGAGTAACTTCATCAAATCCACGCACACGTGACAGTCCGCCAGTTTTCTTCACAGATCCCATCAAACCCTGCTCAATACAGAGATCAGGAAATATTCCCGCCCATGTCTTAGCACTCCTTCTTACAACACAATAGCCCTCATTAAACTTTGTGTGTATTTCTGGGTGAGTTTCGGATAGTTTTTCCATTTTGGCGAGAAACAACACAAGTGATTTAGTGTAATTATTATGCCCTGAGCTCGCTAAAAAAGGTAACATTTCTTGAAGTGAATGAAGGTATAAGGCCCAGTTTCCGGTGCGAGCAGAACGGATGAAATCTCTTAAAATTTGCACCATTTCCATGTACTGAAGTCATAACTTAGCTGTCTTGTATCATTCCATACTCTGTTTCCATCCATTTATTTTGTTATTAAGCTTGACAAACACATCATCCTTCAGGACATCATCCAAAGTCAACTATCCATTTTTAATCATAATAGTTAGCCTTTCAGCTTCACGCAACAGACAGTATGCTTCTGAAACAGGACCGGATTGTTACGATATGTATGCACTGTACTACAGTGTACTATCGTATTTTTACTGTACACGTATGTGATTATGTTGAACTAAAATACAATGCAAAAAAGATACGACCAAATCATAGAAATGGTCTGTATTATTAAGAATATCAATTAAATACCTTAATTATTAATGGAATCACTTTGATCATTTGGACTTTCCATCTCTATGTTCAAAGACACCCCAGCATGTTTTCCAGTGCTATTATTGTCAACATAATCTGCATAAACAGCGCATATTATATGTGCAGTGAAGCCATGGTGATGGAATTTGAAACATAATGGAACTAGTAGACGGTTTTCGTTAAATATAGGGTCAATATGTGAGTAAGAGAATATTGCTTTACGTCGCTTTCTGCACAATTATGACAATATCATGACAGAAGGCAGCCTAAATTCGGGACTATGCCTTACTCTTATCGAATGACCTCAAACAATTTTTTATAGTGCATAGTGCCATAGACAACGCTGCATACTGCAGACCTTGCAAAAGTGTGAAACACTATATAACAAAACCTTGACGACAAACATCCAACTCCGCCAGGATTCCAAACCGTTACCTCTGCGGCTCGAACCACAACTGGATCGAATGAGGCTGGGTCAATATATATAACAGTACACTCCAGCAAAAAAGGTTATGTTGGCTTAACTATTTACAGACCTGAGGAGACGTCAACAGGAGGAGCATCAATGCGGGGAACAGGTAAACCAAGTGCCCTTGCAGTTATGATAGCAAGAAGAGCATTATCAACCAGGATGTGGGAACGAGCTGCACGTGAGATTGCTTTACCGCTCAGCATCCTATCCACGCTTCCTTCAGCATAGACAGTTGTGATGGCTTTTTTGAGGCCAGCTCCATCCATTGTAGGTCCTATGGTTCCAAGGAAACTGGCTTCTGCATTGAAATCCCGAAGTAATAAAATGATTTGATGGAGGGGGTGTGTGGATGGTTCTGACTCTATGATCATATACGCCAGCCACCAGAGTTGTTGCTCAAATGTTATTACCGCAGAAGTATCATACTTGTGAGCTTGTTCAATTAGATATTCCAGTGTAGATCTAATACACACAGGGTCAGTGGGTTCCAGGTCCAGCATTGGGAGAACATAGAAGCTCCATTACTATATCATATATATACAACAAAGTTAGCCTATTGTTTTTTAAGCGACAGAAAGTTTTATCTATAATAGCTGGTGGGGAAGAAAGTCAAAAGCCTATAATGTTTTCATTTTTTTTGGCGGCCATCCGGGTTTAGAAAGCAGGATTTCAGTTTAATCACCGAATTAGGTCAAAAAATGAATTTTCTGACCCAAAATCTATTAGAAATGTGCTATTACATATAATTCTGGGTCGAAAAGTGAATAAGTCATTTTTTGTTATGTAAAGTGAGGACGCTTGGCGGCCATCTTGAATTTCGGATAGATTCCATGGATGGATTATGTTAGCATTTTACTGTGTGATCAGACAGCTTATAAATACTCTAAATCCGTTGAGACACCTTTTGTATCAATTTTTTCCAGTTTCACTTAGAACAGGATTTTAGGATGATCGTACTAATTTACCACCCCATCATTTGCATTAAGGCTAATTAAAAACCTGTTTATTCTGGCCTGAATAATAAAAATGCGATTTTTTGATTTTTTGAGGCCACCTGAAAGGTATAGGCCTAATTAGGCTATATTTATACTATGTTAAGCGTAGGCCCTATGTAATTTCTTGAATTTTCATGCTCTAATCATGCTAATATGCTACTCTTATGACACCTTTTACCCCCGAGGAACAATTTTCAGTTTATTTTTCAAATGACATCCAATGAATATAAGACACTATATATAGTATGATTATTCTGTCCTGGATACTACAATGAGTTGCTGTATTGTATTGAACCATTGAGCCGGCATTGAGCCAATGTCACGTCTGTGCTGTTTGTTTTGTTGACAGACAGCTGTCGCAGGCCCTGCACGACGACCTGTACAAACCCATCAAGAACCTAGTGGATACACAGAACAAGAGCAGAAAACCCGTGAGTGTACACTCGGCTTGTATAGAATATAAGTAATACGCCTACAATAACATACAGCACAGTCTGCAATCAGTTGTGATGACTGATGATGTGACCCTCCCTGTGCTGGAGCCGAAGGTGTAAGTCTGTCAGCAGGCGTTGACGAGAAATATGAAATACACGTTGACACTAGCCCCACCCATCCAAATTATGTGAATTTTACCAGACGGTCAACTCAACCTCGTGTTATGAAATCCTGTATGCTCCATTTAAATTAGGCAACAGACTTTCTAGAAATTTAAGCCTACTTTTAGTTTTATAGTTAGATCCTTTTTATAGGCCCTATGTTATGTAACATTTTTCAATTGTAACACACTCAGGCCCACCGAAATGAAAGAGGTGAATATAATTGAACAGACTGCGAGCCTGTTAAATGTTTACCAGTTGAAGTAGCCTAACGTTAGGCATAGGCTACCAAGACTGGTTGAATGATATCCCACCGAACGCGAGAAATCGAGCCATTGATGGCTTAATGTTGGGCAACCGTCTTTGACGCTGGCCAGTTATTATATACCATCAAAGACAATGGTTGAACGTCACGTGTTTGCTGTGATTGTTTGCCATATTTACAACGACTGGATAACGCCCAACTTAAAAACGATGAAAATGTAGTCCATACTTCAATGCCAGTCCTCAATGGTAGAGTTTTAAAAGTGACTCGTTCTTCATCTTGCAACTATTTACCTTTAAATTCATACCTTATATCGCTTCCTCATTTGTGCAGATATCGTCGCCGATGTGATACGGTTCAATGTGGGGCCTACGTCATCGACGTTAGCCCCACATTGTGCCGTGTTACACCATCTCTAGACGATCCGCATACCAGAGAAAGGAGTAGGCCTATTAGTATTAAAGTATCTTCAACTTTATATTGAGATGTAAGATACATAGCCAACACTTATTTCCCCGTTTGATCTAATACCCTCATTGACATAGGCTACTGATAAAAAAGACAAATCGTCGCCTCGGAGCTAAAGGATCCTATCTGACACTCGTTAGAGTGGCAGATAGGATCCTTTAGCTCCGAGGCGACGAAATATAGATAACAATACCACAGTTGTTCGCAGCTCTTAGTGTCAGGTTTATCGAGGTGACCAACAAACATGAGATATCAGCCAACTGTTGTGTTAATGTTGGGCCAGCGTCGCAGACGGTGGCTCAACATTAACACAACAGTGGGCCAACGCGTCGTGTTAGCTGGGATTTCCTGGGATCAATTACATGATACATCTTATTACGCAGAAGTAACTCGTAGAGCAACGTCTTCAGTCGTTAAAAAGTCAGTGGGAAAATAAATTATAGTGCTATTACATTTATCACCTGTATCGATCACAGAGACATTGGTTCATTGTTTTAATGCTGGGCCAGAGTCATAGACGGTGATCTAGTATTGATTGTCAACGCCTCGTGTTTGTGATACGGTAGGTACTGCGGGGGTTGATTTTGTGGTTTTCAAATTAGACCTACGAGAAGTGTTGAGTGATATACTATTAGTGTAAACTTGATTTATTTTGTAAGGATTTCAAACACGAATTTATCTCCTCGATCTCCGTGAAAACGAAACAAAACAAAACATAACAGTACAAAAGTATGACTGACAAAAAAACGTATTAAATTGCATAATATAATTATAGCGGATAAAAACAATTTATAATACAATTTTATGCACCCATGATAAAAAATTATTGTAATAGATTAAATTGAAATCTTTTAAATTCTTTAAAAAATAGGGGCCTATCTGAAATGCCCCAAACAAATTAAACCATCGCGTCCACGTGAATTGAGCCGAACAGCAAAATATTTTTCATCAACTTATTTGACTCAAGTCCATGTTATAGTATGATATTCTATGTGAGTATAACTTGAGTGATTTACTGCCAGGTAAAGCCAAATGTCAGTACATGCTTACTTTACAAGCAAGCAGATACTGCGGTTTGACTTTGCAGAGCAATGGAGCCCTTTGGATTTGTTATAGTACATATACTGCAATGGTTGAAGAATTGTTTACTTTGTAACCTTGGTCTTTTGTTAATCGCTCACCGTGGTATCACGGTCATCTTCTACGCTTGAGATGCGCACAAAGAAATTATCCCAGTTTGTAACTATTGCCAAGATAATATTCTATTATCACTGAATAGATATATTGATTTTCATGCGTCATTCAGATATAACATGTGTGTATAATATTTGACAAAATGTATCCGCCTTGCATAAGTTGTTTACTTTGGCGCATGAACCCCACCAAACTGGAGACGTTGAGTCAAATATCGGCTTAATGCTTGCAATTGCCCCCCCCCCCCATTATAAAAATAGAGAGATCTGAAAAAACTACATTTTTGAATTATGTATCTACCATGGAACATATTTGTTTAATTTTATTTAGTGGTATTTTATTGGAATTATAAATTTCTAATTTATACTGGTGGCCTATCACGACAAAGGATTTTCAGGCCTTTCAGAACGGCTTTTATGATAGGAGATTGGGGATTTTTTTACGTAATTGTTTGTATTTTTCTGAAGTTTAAATTGACTTTTAAAAGGTTAAAAACGGGTTAAAGGTGGAAACAAAAATATTTTTCTGTTTTTAAGATTGAGAATCTGGTTGACAAAGCTCTGAAGACGTATTCAGACAGAAGGGGAGAGGAAGGTCGTGTAAGTGTACAATATTATTTATATTATTTAATGATTTTAGTGGTGTCAGTAAATTGCAGTAAAACCATTGACACGACCAATAATATTATGAAAAAAATATATAGTATCCATGTGCCTCCGAAGCCTATCGCTTCTATAACCTGGGTCACTGTTCCCAAAGCGACTGATTAAATCACTGTTATTGGGAATGAAATGACTGTTTAAACATCAATATTTGTGAATGTTAAAGTAAACAAATATGAGTGATTTTCAACCACTTGAGGTTGTGGATCGCGGTAGCGAGACACAACCTCAAGTGGTTGAAAATTTAAATAAATGTATTCAGGAGGACAAGGGTTAACCCCTCTTAATAGGCATGTGATATACCAATCACACGCCTACGTATATAGGTCATGCACTTTGAAAATGCCGGTCCTGGACGAGTTACCCATATATCTCCTCAGTGTACTGTCCCTTTGGTACCCGGTACTTATCTGAGTGACAACTTAATGCTCTTTGCATTATTTTCGTCATAATTGTATACCCAGAGAGCAGTGCGTGAATTACTTGACAAGCGCCACCTGGTGAATAACGTTGAACTATCACTGGTTGGAGTATGGACCAGTTTCATGTTTTCTTGTTCACAGCAACTTTTTTTATATTATCTGCTTTGTATTTTTAGTGCAAAAAGATTGCATTTTTAAATGCGAAAGAGAGGGAGAAGTTAATTGTTGTGGTACAGAACAGCAAGGAAGGTCGTGGCAAGGTCATGTCAGACAAAGATATAGGAAAGGTAGGGTTATCATGTTTTGGATATCGTCACCCAAGTATTAAAGAGTTATATCTGCCACTTTGAAAAGTGTCAGATACAACTCTTTAATACTTGGGTTGCAGATATCTTCGTGTTATACAGTATAACTTGATATGAACGACTTCCCTTTTAAACGACCACCCCGCTTGCGAGACCAGCTGATGTTGCCTCGAGTTTATTATTTTTATGATGTCCCCTGGCAGTAAAATTGTTGTATTATGCGACTCATTTTGGTGACACATGCGACAATCTGGCTGTTAGGGATCGGTTTACAAGAACCTGTTATGAACGGTCACTTGTCTTGAGAGACCATTATATATCTCATTGTGGGATAGTTGGTCGCTCACGGCAGGTTATACTATAATTTTCTTTATATCTCATGTATCAGAAAGGTAACTATAGGGTAAATAATATGTGTTTTAAAATAAATTTTACATTTGAAATGTATATTTTCTTCAGATGGAGAAGAAAATTCGTCAATTTGAGGACGCGGTTCGGAAAGCGGACAAGGAGTACCACGAGAACTGTATGAAAGCTGAAGCCACAAGACAAGACTGGGAAGCTGCAATATTTAAGGTAATACTCGACAAGCCCCAGCAAACACGAAACATTGAACTAATATTGTCTTAATGTTGGCCCCCCGTCTTCGACGTCGGACCAACATTAAAGCAACATTGGCTCAAAGTTTCTTGTCTGCTGAGCGCGCATGATGCGTTGATCCTATGCCGGTTTAATGCTGGGCCGATGCTGCAGGCGGTGGTCGATTCTTTAGCCAGCATAATTAATGATCAGCGTTATTTATATTTGTCATATATTTTGTGTTACAAACATTATCCCCATAGGATTATTTTGCTAAATCTGCCACTAAAACGAAGCGTTATGCTGACTGGTTTCGTCGTGTTCATAGGATTGCAGCATGAGAAACCGGTTAAGAAACTGTCTGTGTAATGATAATGATAAACTACACATGTTATGCCGATTCAGTTTCAATAAGCTATGACTTATGACTTTTGTTGTTCAATGAGGTACGTTATGAGGAATGTGTTTTTTCATTCCAGGCTAGTGGTCAATTACAAGTGATTGAAGAAGAGCGAATCAACAATATGCAAGACCTTCTCAACAAGTACAACAGTCATCAATCTATGATAGGTCCCAAGCTGGTTCAAGTAAGTGATGGCGATGATATCCATAAAAATGCTAATTAATTGTGAAGCGAAAGAATACCTGGGTAGTTATGTTCATCCATTTGACTGAAATATTAAATAAATGGTGTCCAAATAGAATATTAAATATATGGTTCTTCTGAGCATAGACAACACTATGCTTGTTGGTGACCAAAATACTCACTTGGTTAGATAAAAATGTGACACTTTATATATTGTATTGTAACAGTGTCCTGATATTGTTTTGCACTATTTTGTAATCTTTTTTGCTGTTTAATATAGATTATATACAATCAAAAACTCTCTCAGAAATTGACTTGAAGTTGTGTCTTGAACATTTCCAGCTCGAAATGTCGAAAAAATATTACTATTGTTGGTAAAGTAGGCAGCTCCCAGATCATTGGATTATTTGATGAACTGAATAATGTAGGCATTTGGTAGCATTTAACCCTTTAAGTACCGAGTTCTTTGATTTACATTTTCACCCATTTGTAGTTGCATCTTGCTACAGCGACCCACAATATACAACCTCTAAGAAGGTGAAAATTACTCGTATACTAATTTGAGACCGATCATTTGCAAATCTGATAATTTAGCACTCCTTCATTTCCAAATGACAGTGATTCAACCTGCTCATAAAACAGATTTAACTATTGTCGTGATCCCAGCAAACGCGAGGCGTTGAACCAATGTCGATTTAATGTTGGTCCGGCGTCTACGACGCTGGACCAACATGAAACCGACATTGTTTCAACGTCTTGTGTTTGCTGGGATTTAGCGCTTTAAGGGTTAATTTGTTTTAAAACTAACTTCCAGTAAACACAAAACATGTGTATAACATTAATACAACATCGGCCCAACATTGTTTGAATGTTATACAACTGTTTTGTTTTTACTGGGTTTAAACCCTATATAACAGGCCTAGCAGTACAATGGTTCAGTTGTTTTTGGCTGATTACAGAGTTGTGAGAAGGTTGGTGAAGCGGTCCTCAGCGTGGACACACACTCTGATATCAGGAAGATAGTGGAGCAGAAAGGCACGGGACCTCACCAGCCAGACCAAATACTCCCAGACTACTTTGTAAGATTATTATCAACTTTTTTTTGATAAATCAGCATTTACTTTTTTACACTATTTGGATGTAATTTTCGGTGTGTATAGATCTATGAAGAGACTGAGAAGACATTTTAGCTTGTAGATTATATTATTTTGTCCCATGTATCCGCCAGAACGACCCTTTATTACTAGGTAGCTATTTTAAAATCTTTTTTTGCTGTTGAATTTAAAAAAAAAAAAAAATACGTGACATAATCATGAATGTGTTTGGATGCCACGCAGAAGCAAACAGCAGTAACTGCTTACTACAGCAGTAACTGCTTACTGGAAGTAAGCAGTGTTTGTTTCAGCTGAGCACTCTATATACAATAATTTGTAAGGCTTTGTTCATACAATGCAAGGGGGGCACTTAGCTGCTTATTTTCCTGTGGCCATTTACAGCTGTTTGCCTTTGCTCGACATTTCTACAGATAGGCCCAGCAAACGCAATACACTGATCCAATGTTATAGTTTGATGTTGAGCAAGCGTGGTAGAATCAAACACAACACACTCATCTTTTGTTAGCTTGATGTTGCGCCAACGTCGTAGATGGTGACCCAGCATCAAACTAACATTGGATCAGTGTGTTGTGATTGTTGGGGGTGCTTATGCAGCCTTATACAGCCTAAGTTTGTTCTTACAAACAACAATAACTGATTACTTTTCAAGTAAACTGTTTATTCTTGCACCAAAATACCGCTCTGCAAAGCCAAAGGGCAGTATCTACTAACTAGTAAAATAAGAAGATACTGCCTTTTGGCTTTGCACGGCAGAATATATGTAGGGTGCTTTGCACAGTTCCTTTTATGTCTGTTACACTAGGCAGAGGATTTGTCTAATGCCATGGACAGAGAAAGACGGAGACAGGCTCTACAGAACTACCTGATCTACCTACAGCAAGACATAGACAGGGAGGTGAAGGGCAAAGAAGGTCAGTCATATATCAGCTGGAATGCGCCTCTGAGCTCGGTCCGCTGAGATTTTAGGTGGCACAGAAGTTTTATTGAGTGACTGATTGAATGCCCGGCAATGTTACTAATGTGACTACATGTATAGGGTAATGTTACTACGGTACTAATTTATATCAGAGAGTGCTAATGTTTTTGATCAATTTATAATGATCAACACTTGTTACTTTTGTAATAACCTGGATTGATTATTGATAAAGTTTATTAAATATGTCCTAAATCTTTTCATATTGCTACTCTACAATAATATTGGGAAAATAGATCTTAAACCTTTTTATCAGCATTCAAAGGAGTACTTTTCAAGGTTGAAACATGTTTTAATCGATGACATTTAAAAGTGATTAACGTGTATTTTGACAACAATGCTAATTATAAGCTGTGTATGGCATTAGCAAGACACAACCTTAGCAAGTGAGTGAAAATTTCAAATAAATAAACACAAATAAATAAAAATCGGATAAAAGATGGGGCTAGACTGATATGATAGCTAAATCGTATATAATAGGTTTGCAGAGGTATTTAGATGTACACTGTAAGCAGATACTGCCTTTTGGCTTTGCAGAGCAGTATATTAACACTTCCAGCGCGGGGACCGAATGTATAGTCAGAATCTGACGTCTAATGTTGAGTATAATGTTGATCCCGGTGCTTAAAGTGTACAATATGCATCGACCCATAGCACAGGTATTAGAATGAAGCAGAAAGAGCTAACAAATATATCTATGATGATTTCAAATTGATAATATCCTGTGGTGGTTTCTTGGGTTTATATGAACATATTTCTGTGCTCTAACCCTTTAACCGCCAAATTATTTAAGTTAAATTTTTCACTCACTTGAACTTGTGTCTCGCTGACGCGATCCACAACTTCGAATGAGTGAAAATTGTTCAGATTTGACAAAACGGAGGTCCACAATTTTGAAATCTTGCTGATTGATGTCACGTTTTATCTTTAACATGTTCAAAAGCTGGTGCTTAGTGTGTTACCGAATATAATCGGTACCGGCGGTTTAACCCTTACAGCGCGGGGATCGACTTTAGTCGTCAGAATCTGACGTCTGTAGACGTCAGAGTTCACATATTTCTAATGGCCGTAGACCCTTAACATAGGAATTCAAATGAATTGGAAAAATCTGACTAAGACATTTATGATGATTTCAAATTGAAAAAACCGCTTCGGTTGCGATGTTTTTTTTACAAATAAATTCAGCGCTTAAAGGGTTAAGGTTTAATGTTGCTGTTGTTGTTGTCAGGTGTGGAGAAGCTGGTGGAGGTGTACCAGAACCAGCCTAATCTCGGTGACGCCGCCGTTCAAGAGGAGGCAAGACAACGACTGTTCAATGTGAGTCCCAGTAAACAAAAAAACATTTGTATAACATTTGTACAGTGTTGGCCCAACGTCGAAGTTTGAATATCAAGATTTGCAAATGTTTGCTCTCAAATTAAACAAATGGAGCAATTTTCACCCGCCTGAAGTTGTCCGTCGCGGTAGCGAAACGCAATTTCAAGTGGGTGACAATTAAAAAAGGATAACGTAGCGAATAAAGGGGCCTTGCTCTAATACGTGAAAAGTGCAAATGCTACCTTTGAATCTCCAGGGAACAATTTCATCAGCGGAATAATCACATTTTCTACTGTATTCCTTACAAATGTCCATGTATAACAGTGCCATCCCAGCTGCCCCATGCCTTCATGGTGAGGTGTAGATCAAACAAATCTGGTTTTTTGTGGCTTCGCGCAGATTTATTTACATTCAAATTTGTTGTTTTATCTGCCAGGCCGGATACGTTTTTTTAACCAAATCAAATGCCACTGAAATTGATAAACTCGTGGCTGATATTTATTACCACTTATCCTGCTGATCACGACTAAAGACGTTTTTAATTTGTTTTATTAGCTGATGAAATCGTATTGGGAATGAAATGACTTTAATCATCAGTATTTGCAAATGTTTGGTGCCAAATTAAACAAATATCAGTAATTTTCAGTCACTTGGAGTTGTGGGTCGCGGTAGCGAGACACAACTTCAAGTGGGTGAAAATTTAAATAAATTATCATAGCAGGAAAAGGGTTGAGGAAATATTCCAATTTTGTGAAATTTACATAAAAATATGTTTTTCGTCATTTGCAGCTGGGAATTGTGTTATCAATTCCAGCTTCAAAATGTAAGGCGAATGTCGGACTGAAAATTCAGCCAGACAATAAGCTCAATCCGGTAATAGATTATTTTGTTTTCCAGCCAGACCGAGTGTATGTTCTTCCCGTGTTTAGAAAATCCACTATGTTATTATTAACTTGTAAATATGGCATAGCATATGATCAGAGCTTCGACCTTTAGAATTAGTTGATGAATAATAAAGTTCCCCAGATACATCTGCATGTATCATAGTGACTACTTGTTAAAGGATTATTATGATTTCTGTTTTCTGTTAACAACGTTTCAGTTTTCTAATTTTCACATTATTTTTTTATTACCATTTCAGTAGTTTTCGTACGCAGAAATGGCGTGCATTTTCTCGAGTCTTGCAAGTTGCTCTTGCAAACCTTAATGCTTGCTTTTTGACTTTTAGCTACAATCTTCCATGACTTGTAAGGTAACAAAATGACAAACTACTGTGCACACATCTATAGACTACTATCACACATCTACTAATCTGACTAAACTACTACATGCACTTATCTTGTGTCCCCTTGAAAGGGTGAATCTGGCACTTTACAAAGCGGCAGAAACACCCTTTCATATCCAAGGGGACGTTTATTGTGTCCGAAAAGGTCTTGTAAGCCAGGCACATCTCGTAGCCTCGGAGCTAAAGGATCCTTTAGCTCCGAGGCGACGATCTTTGCTTCTATCTGTATTGTTAAAATAATAGATGTGATCAGTTTCATTTTATTTTGTGTTGTATATGTAATCTTCGCTGTTACAACGCCCAAAGGGAGAATGTTTTTCTTGCAAAAGCAGTGTTTTGACTAGTTTTGTTTTTCTTTGATTTAATTAAGTAATCTTGTATAAAGGGATATCAGTGTTTCCAGTCTCTTCTATATACACTTCTAATGTTACGTTATGTCATTATAATATTGAGTCAGGAGGCAACTACCCAGTAGACACAAAACATTTGTATAGCATTTATACAATGTCGGACCAACGTCGAAGACGTCGGGCCGACGTTGTATAGAGGTTATACTATTAATGTTTTGTGTTAATTTCAGCCACTCACTTAGTCGTAGTTAATAATTGCAAAACTAGGTTATAGTTGATTTACACATATATAAAATGAAATGTCGCGACATTGGATTCTTTGTCAAATAGTCAATTTTTCATTATCATTTTATTAGTCGCTGGATTAATTCAGACATTTCTTTTGTTGAAATGTTTCAAAGACTAAGATTGCAGTTAAACCTAGTCGGTGAGAAAAATAGTGAAATACAACCGTGTACATAATTGGATATCAGTGCTTTCAAAACAGGCGTCGCTATTTAACAGATTAATAAAGACATTTTAAGAACAACGTGTGTTAGGTTTGTAGATTCGATTCACAGATTAATCCATATTTTAACTTTCGTAAACTTAGATGGCTAGCTTGGCTAACCACGTGTAAAAAAACAGCATTGTAGAAAGTTATATGGGGTTTATGTCATTAAGAATGAGTAGTTGTATGCGTTGAGATTTTACACATTATCGAATTGATATGTGGTATGGACATGAATTTATTTTAATTTTTTTGAATGTTGTGCTATGTATTTATTGTAGTTGTAGCTATTATAAAATACTGTTAAGACTTTAAGATATTTGTTCACGTTTTAATGTATGTATTTCAGAATACTGTTTGTATCGTAGTCTAAGAACTTTCAGGTGTCTTTTATTGAAAATTATTTCAAAAGTGTTTACAATGAGTAGGACATGTAGCTGAGAAGGAAATTATGTTTTACTTGGACAGCACGATTCAATAACAACAATTGTTCATCTCACGTTATTATAACAGAAAGAAATGAAATTATTGGGGTTTCAGGCAACTTTTGTGCACATATAAGCTAAAATGGGGCAGGAAAATAGAAAGACACTCATCCATCACCAACACTTTCAAATAATTATCATTTTGAATAACTCTTTTGACTTTGAACATGTCGAAGAACTTGCAGAATCATGCTGGAACCGCTCTGATCTGCAAAGCCAAAATGCAGTATCTGCCTACTTGTTAAGTAGAGAGATACTGAATTCGGCTGTGCTCGACAGTCCTGACATTGATATAGGTTAAATCACTATTTGTCTTTGGTAACGTCATTTTTCATTGCTTTGTTTTGCTTTGTCTTAGGTGTCATCCACGCTGAACTACTTGGATGCCAGCCGCTTTAAAATCTCCACTTCTCTCGCCGAGCTCGAAGGTCAAACCAAGCCGTCTTCCAAATTTGCACAACACATAGAAAAAACGAAAGACAAGCAGGTTTGACGATTTTAAAATGTTC
The DNA here is from genome assembly GCA_964017125.1 of Flabesymbios commensalis. Taxonomy (NCBI): domain Eukaryota; kingdom Metazoa; phylum Annelida; class Polychaeta; order Terebellida; family Flabelligeridae; genus Flabesymbios; species Flabesymbios commensalis. Next base: position 34,988,156 of record OZ024910.1, on the reverse strand, counting down.
AATGATTTTGGCCTCCAAGAAAACACACGACTTATATGGGGCATCGTCTTCCCCGCTTGTCCAACATTAACCCATATCCTGCTGAATTGCTTCAATTGTATTTTTCGTCATTTGAAGCTGGAATTGCTAACGCAAGTTCCAGCTTCAAATGACGAAAAATGTTACTATTTATGAAAAATAGACATATCTAATAATAAATTATCGGATCAACTAAGCATGTACCAAAAACTATTTTATCAAATTAGGTAATATTTTAAATGATCTAAAACATTCTTAACCACGTATATATATACGGGACTAGCAGGACAAGGGTTAAAGCAAAATTGAATTAACATTGTGTGTCTTCTGGGAGCTCTTTGTCTCCATGATCTATTCTTTCACTTGTGAAAATATTGTTCATTCCACCACCAGATTTAAAAAAACTGTTTTGAATGTTGCATAGTTATCGGGAATCTATTTTGATTCGCTGCAAAATTATAATGCTGGTAATTATGGTGATCGATTAACTCTAAAGTGAACCATCGTGTAAAGGCATAGGGCAGTATATGCTTACTTTACAAATAAAGCAGACTCTGCTTTTTGCCTTTACAGAACAACGGCTTTAGCAAACGATATGATCAACTTTTTTGACATCATTACATTCGCGATTTAAAAATCATTGGATGTTAATTCTACCACAAATAAATGATATTTTTATCAGGGCCAAGTCTGCAGTGTGCTACGGCTACCCACGTCTATGTTAAATGATGGCTTCACGACGACGGCGGGAAGACCACCCGCCGACGGAGGCTATGTGGACGCCCCTTATTGTGAGTATTATACGTAGATAAATATAAATGATTATAAATACAAAAAAAGGATATTTTATTTAATGAAACTTCGATTTTAAAAGTTTTTACATTGCTATGACACAGAAATTGGAATGAAATGTGTGTTTCAAAAGCAAAATTTGCCAATGTTTGGTCTCAATTCAAACAAATATGAGCAAATTTCACCCACTTGAAATTTTCACTCACTTGAAGTTGTGGATCGCGTCAGCGAGACACAACTTCAAGGGGGTGAAAACATAAATCAGACGACTTGGCGCTTTAATGTTAAAGCGTTAATCACTTCTATGGCCTTTTACAATTTTTGTATTAGTTCGCCAAAAAATCAGCATTAAATTTGATTGACTTGCAAATGTTTTCATTTCAAATTGTACACGTGTGGGTAGTTTTTCTCCATTTTAAGTTGTGGGTCGCGGCATTTGCATTCCCGAATTTAGCTCTTGAAGGATTAATAAATACCTCGGTGTTAGAGTGTTGGAGGGTTGACAGTAGACTGTGTGATTCAAATGTTATTCTCCATTGTATATCTATTATGTTTAGTGTAGTGATATTTGATTGCCAAAAACAGTATAAAACATACATGTAACAATGTATATGTAAGCTACTTGTTGTTGTCAAATACAATAATGTATTTTGCGTTTTTTTTCAACTCTGGGGAAAACAGAGCAATATATTGTTTGGAAAATTGTTTTTAATTAAATATTAATACATGTAGCATGCGCAATGGTTTATTTTCTAAAACATTTACCACACTGGTCCGGATATACTGCGGTGGCGAAAGTTAATACATCCCAGCAAAACACAAAACATTTGTATAACATTTGTACAACATCGGCCCAACGTCTTTGACGTTGGTCCAACATTGTACAAATGATTAGGCCTACAGACGCCAATGTTGAGTTTACGTTGGGTCAGCATTGGTACGATGTGTTGGCTGGGCAACAAGTTTGAGAGTTACTGTAGATCTGGTAATATTGGCGAGGAGGACACATTTAAGAATCTGGCGAAAATTATTATGATAGTGCTACCTATCATCGAAATCGATAATTCACGAATTCTAGACTTCACAAAAAGTCCCAGAATCAAATTCGCGAAATTCTAAACACGCGAAAATGACCAGATCTATAGTATATGACTATGTTATGTTATGTAACAAAGGGCGACAGGAGTCGTTTAACTCGCACCCGGGTCAGCAGGCGCCGCTACAGTCACAGTCGTCAGTGCGATCACAGCAATCCTACAACAATCACCAGGCCCAATCACAGCAGTCCTACCACACACAGCCGTCCAACCAGTCACAGACCTCGTACCAGTCCCAGACCTCCAGCGAGTCTAGGAGGTCTCTGAAGATGCACCACTCGCCGCCGCCGCCCGTTCACCCGCAGCCCCCCGCCGACGACCAGCCCCAGCCCAGCCTACAGACCGTAGACAATGGCAGCTACTTCACGTTACACTCTGCTCACGGTAATTCACGTGCGCTGCTCTGCAAAGCCCAAAAGGCGGTATCTGCTTACTTGTAAAGTAAGCAGATACCGCCTTTTGGCTTTGCACGGTTGTGCGTTTCCTTTGAAATTTGGCAAGGGACGAGAGGCTGATTACTAACAGCGTGGCGTCATCAGTGGTCACAGTGTTCCAATTCTGCGAATTTGATGTTCTGGAGACAGAGCAAGAACTTTATATAAAGTTCTTGGTCAGAGGAAAACCCTTGAAGTGTTAACCCTTTCAGCGCGATCCCCGCAACCATTTATAATGGTCATACTAAGGCCCATAACATATATACCGGTATTCAAATGAAGCGGAAAAAGCTGACATTTATGATGGTATCCTGCTTTATATACACTACGGTGCAAAGCCAAAAGGCAGTTAAAGTAAGCAAGTTACGCAGCGCTAATGACACACATAATTATATATACTGGCAATCATTAGTAAGTAATTCAATAAAATGGAAATGACAATAATCTGTACATCACGAAATTTAAAGATTAAATTCTTTTTACACATCGAACAAATCTGCTGTGTGTCCTACTTCACCAAAATTGGCATCTTTTAAAATTATTTTCCACAGAGCAGTGTAACGTCTCTTAGGGACTACACAAAGCTGTGAGTGGTAAAAGAGACAAAGGTTATCTTATTTCTAAACACAATTATTTCATCTGGATTGTCCAGTTAACTTGATAGATAACAAGAATAAAGACTTTTTTAATCTTTTCGAATCTACGCTATATAGCTACAGGCATTGTGTGAGAAAAATAATAAAATAATGTTGGCACTTCAAGGGTTAATATACTGATGAATTTTGATCTAACAACTCATTTTCATCCACATCGAGCTGTTGATCGCTGTAGAAATATAGAACTTGTTGTGGGTGAAAGTTTCCCTTGCTTGAAGCAAACAGCACTGTTACTACAAAACACGCGTGTGTCTTTTGGTAGCTGAGATTTAGTTTTAGAAATAACGCGCACTTTTTTTAACCACTCACATAAAATTAACGTTTTACCACGCAGATGTTACTACAGTCGCTTATATTTTCCCCTTTGTGTTTCATCTGTGTTCTAACAAGCACCATACTACCGCACACTATACACGTTTCCGCACAACTGTCTCTTACTGTTTTAACATGTTGGTGTTGTCAGTTATTGATATAACTACTGTTTGAACGATTTTCTCGATTTGAGAATACATTGTGTTGACAATGCTGACAAGTTCTATATAAACTGCTTCCGAGTGAACGATGTATAATTACTACACTAACCTGCGTTTAAACAAATGTTGGGCAAAGAATGAGCAGAAACAATGTGACTGATCCCGGTTGAAGATATTGTGTTGACAATTTAAGCTAGCGTTTTGCTTATAATGGAACAGTCATTGTGACAGTCACCCGCATGGTAGTCACATGCATGTGCACATCTACATCTAGGCTCGCCAACTAATTAAAGTGGTTGTTCAAGCGAAAGTGGATATATATCAGGTTGTAGTTATACCCAGAAAGAACCGTGTGAGTTACAGAGATACACAAGAAAAGCGCCACCTGGCGAGTAACGATAAACATAGGCTTATGTCATGTATGCAGGCTAAACTAAAATGTATTTTATTGTGTTTGATTGATTGTTCGGGGTCGCTATCCCTGGAAGCAGACTGCCCGGGCCTTTTAATAATTATCGATCCCTGATCGTACGTGTCATTTCCACAGTCGATAGCCATGTGATGCTGTTATATTTTGCAGCGGCAGTGTACTGTCCGGACCACACCCCCGGTCCCCCTGTGGACCGCAGAGTACACCGCCCCTCCACGTCATCCGCTCGCAGATTAACCAGGTTCTCTCGAGCCTCCTCCTCATCGTTTACAGGTACACTATGCATCTGCAGCAACTCAAGCAAGGTGCATGGCTTCTCAAAATACTAATCGCTCACCCTACTCCCAGCAGGTCTGTAACAGCGAGATTTAAATATTTGTGATATACGATAAATGTAACAAAAACTTGATGATAGGCTACAGAAACTGGATCATTAAAAGTTACGAAGTCTTTAGAATTGTGACGTAAAATTGTTGAAAGTTTCAGAATGAAAAAGACTCCATTCTTGCTTGTCACACCATTAGCCCTCTACCCGCCGAATTATCTAATTTAAATGTTCACCCACTTGAAGTTGTGTGTCGCTATCGCGACCCACAACTTCAAGTGGGTGAAAATTACTCATATTTGTTTATTTTTAGATCCAACATTTGCAAATCGTGACGTTTAAACACCCATTCCGTTCACAATAACTGTGATTTAACCTGCCAATCAAACAGATTTAAAACCATTCCAGTGATTCTCAGCCGATGACAAACCTGAATTTACCATTGTCATTTTCATCCACTACAAGCCGCGAATTGCTGTCGCAATTCTCGACTTGTAGTGGATGAAGATAACGTGAAGTGGGTGACATATGGAAAAAAATATTGTGATTATTGAAACATTCCATGAAAATTTTCGTTCTAAAAATCTTTAGTGTGAGAAATCAAGTCATCCCTCAGATGATGCTTTGATGCATTGGGGAGTTTAAAGGGGTTTTGACCCTTTCAGCCCGGGGACCGAATATAGACGTCGGAATCTGACGTCTAAAGTCGACCCCCGCACTGAATGAGTAACATATCTATAATGTCTGTAGACTCATAACAGAGCATAGGTATTCAAATGAAGCTTAAATAGCTAACTGACACGTTTATGATGCTTTCAAATAGAGAACACCCTTTGCTCTCTTGGTCTATCTAAAAAAACTATTTCAGCGCTTCAAAAGTTAAAATGATCAATACTGAACTCTCGCTGTTACAGACCGTGCTAGTTGTGCATCCGACACAGGACAATGATCCGATACAGATTTAACGTTGGGTCAACGTCGAAGATGATGGCTTAACTGTAAAAACATTATTGGTTCACCGTCCTGTCGGGGGGTGAGGCTATTTTTCGAATAAGTGCCGACACTTTCATTGATTCGCATCCACATAAATAATCAGATTTACAGTGATTTTTTTCTGTTTGACTCTCAGTCACGAGATTCGACTCTTTCTTTGAAACTAGACTGATAAGAAATGTTTCTGATTTGTTATGCTTCGAAGTTTATAATGCTGAGGCTTGGCATGTTTGATATCAGTTCATGAATTGTGAATCAGTTTTTAATAAGTTATATTTTTCTGACAGGATAATTTGTATAATTGTCCCCTTGAAAGGTGTAAGATTCTCAGCAACACGATACATCTACCCAATGTTGATTCCATATTGGGCCAGCGTCGCAGACATTGTGCCGACATTGAGGCAACATTGGATGGATATATCGTGTTTGCTGGGTTCGACCTTTTCGATAATTATTCCAGGGTGACGTATTATTATGTATTATTTAGTAAAAAATGATCTACTCCTTATTTGAACGTTTAATCTATTAATAGTTGATAAGAATTCTGACCAGCTATCATTGTGTTTGTAGTCCTGTCGCGATATATGTGTGTTGTGATTGAAAACATTATAACTTATGTGCGATTAAATAGCTATATTGCTGAAATATCACTATGTTTTTTTTTCATTCTGTTCATGATGTGTAGCCTAATCTGCTTAAATTTAATTGATGTCCAGTAAATTTGTTTGTGAATCAATGTCCAAATGTATGTCCATTAAATGTGGTTGTGAATCAACGATTACGCCATAGCGTGACATATATATGTCCCTATAATTCCACCCGGGCGCCTTTGTCACTTTTGATATAACACAACGACCTTTTAATCTCAAGGCAAGTGGGGGGAGGGGGGGTCATTTTAATTACTTATTGTTGACAATGTGAATCTTCAGTTTATCATTTCACCCAGACGGTTTAATAAGTTGCCTGGTATCTGCTCGCTTTTCAAGTAAGAAGATTCTGCTTGCCTTTGGCTTTGCAGAGCCGCATTGGCTTACTGAAATTTGGATGAATTAGTTTAAAGCGCCAATAAAATAGACATCCAAATTGAATTATTTGCATGAGAAAATGTGTAGGCCCGGTTATACCTATGGTTATACCGACCTTTGCAATAGTTAAATACAGTAGGCCCACTCTCCAAGCTTACACCGAATCAACTTTTAGTCTTGTATTTTACTGGACGAAAAACTGAAAATAGTGCAGTCCTAGAAAATACGACATGTTGATCCTATTACCCCTAGTACATTGATAGCAACTACCAGACATTCTGTGTCTTTAGTAGCACCTGTATGACCCCTGATGACCAGTTGTTAAAAAGTAAAATATGTCTTCCGTGCATCTTGAAACACTGATATACAGTATGTGGGGGACTTCAATTTAACAAATAACACACATTTTCAATCACTCGAAGTTGCGTGTCGCGGAAGCTATACACAGCTTCAAGTGACTGAAAATTTATATTGAATAGCTCAGTGATGTAGGGGTTAACCCTTACGACGCGGGGATCGACTTTAGACGTCAGAATCTGACATCTGTAGACGTCAGATTCTGACGTCTGAAGTCGATAACCGCACTGAAAAAAATATACTGGCCGAAACATAGGTATTTAAATATAGCAGAAAGAGCAAACTTAGACATTTATGATGATTTCAAATCGAAAAAAATATTTGGTCTTCATGGATTATACCAAGGAATCTATAGATTCCTTGGTTTATACAAATATATTTCGGCGTTGTATGGGTTGAACTTACATATTTTACTTGCAATATCCTGTGTACCTGGCAATCCAGTTGAGACGACGAGAAGGACTTCCATCAAGACTCGCTCAGCCCCCGTGCCGCCCAACTATAGAAAATCACTGCACAGGATGCCGTCTATGCAATCCCACACCTCTTGGGGAGGTCAGGACGGTTTATAAATCAGCGCCACGTGTATTTTGCTTTCGAATTTATTTTTCATTTTCTCAGTAGCTGTCTCCCGTGAGAGCTTGATCGTAAAATTAGGCGAAATGCTTGTGTATATTATATCCCAGCTCCATGTTATAACCGCATATTCCATATTATAAGCAGCGAAATATGTTATCGTCATATTTACAAACCTGTAAATTAGATAGTCCTACCCCGCTTGAAATCAATATGTATTTATTTTATCTTGTATTTATCCTGTTACATAGTATTATTATCCTCTGGGAGATCATTGTGTGAATAAGTTTGGTGTTATTTTTCCTAAACCTCATTCCTTTCCTCCTTTTTACATATTGCACTTGTACAATTAATCACCTTGATAAGGCCGTAATTTGTATACTTTTCTTTAACCCTTTAACCGCCGGTGCCGCATATATTCGGGTTTTCATTTTTTATTAGACATTAAGTACCACATATTTAATATATTAAAGATAAAATGTGACATCAACCAGAAAGATTTGAAAAGAGTTGACCTCCATTTTGTCAAATCTGAATAATTTTCACTCACTTTAAGTTGTGGATCGCGTCAGCGAGACACAACTTCAAGTGGGTGAACATTACAATTGAATAATTTGGCGGTTAAAGGGTTAAGTCGATGATGAACTGAAACCCTTCAACCGCCAATTTATTGAATTGGAATGTTCACCCACTTGTTGTGCTTCGCTGACGCGATCCACAATTTCAAGTGGGTGAAAATTATTCAGATTTGACAAAATGGAGGAGAACGATTTTATCTTCCAATGTTTAACCCTTTAACCGTTAAATTATTCAATCTGAATTTTCACCCACTTGAAGTTGTGTCTCGCTGACGCGATCCACAACTTCAAGTGAGTGAAAATTATTCGGATTTGACAAAATGTTTTCAAATATTGCTGATTGATGTCACATTTTTTCTTTAGCATGTTTAAAAGGTGGTACGTAATGTGCTAATAAAAAATGAAAACCCGAATATATGCGGCACCGGCGGTTAAAGGGTTAAAGGCTGATATTTAATATGCTAATACAAATGAAAGAAAACGAATACAGTCGGGAGCAGCGGTTAAAGGGTTGACTCTTGAAGATATCATTGAAGTTGTGAAGCATTAATATTAACTACAAATATGTGAACTTCAAATAGGCCTTTGCTTCACTTATGGTGTTGTAAATATTCTGGTGGAAGATTACATGTGTTGATTGAAACTTTGATTTTTTTGTGTTCTTAATAGTACTTTTTTTCCGTGTGTTTTATTGTCTGTGTGTGTGTGTGTTGATTATTCTAAGATAATTTAAAATTTCTTCCCTTATTAATTAGCCTTAAGCTTTGTTTTATTGCAATGTTTCAATATAGCATATTCTTCTGTTCTATTTTTTTCAATTAATCAGATGGTGTCTTCGTGTCTGACAAGGTGCATGATACTAACAATAATATATTGCACATCATGCGATCTAATTTGCTGTATCTAATTAATTAGTTTGCCACAAAGCATTGCAGTCTGTTATATTATATAAAAAGATGAGAAAATCAATGTCTAACGTTACTTTAGTAAACTTTCTAGTCGTACTTTATCATACCTGCGTTAAACATGCATACATTTTCCATTTTGATACTTTTAGAATAAATACGTAATATAAAAACAGAAGTGAATTAATTATGTTATCATTCCGTCATCACGTTGTATAAAAAAATCAGACTATTAGTAAATTTTAAAAGGGGATAATTAATATATTGCCGGCATGCACCGGACGCCGTCCGATGTTGTTTTAATGTTGGTTCACTGTCTGTGATGTTGACACAACGTTAGACCAACATCGGGACAGGCACCGTCTCGTGTATGTTGTATTGTCATCCTAACTATTTGACAGTAATTATTAGATATTTTGACATTACTGCAAAATCAAAAGGCAATATCTGCTTACTTGTGAAGTAAGCAGATATTGCCTTTCGGCTTTGCACGTCAGTATAGTAAACTTGTCATCACAGGGGAAACAAAAAAAAATAAGCTTTTTAAATTCAACTGGATTCAATTTAACTCTACTGTTTTCACACAACAAAAATAATTGATGTCAATGTACCACATACAATTTTATCTGTCGCAGATGAAGATGAGTTTGATGATGCGCCGAATTCACCGATGGGTCAATGTCGGGCTATTTATGATTACGTTGGGCAGCAAGTTGACGAACTTACAATTACAGCAGGTTTGTAACGAAGTAATAAAGCAATAAATACGTGGTAATTTCAATCAATTTTCCACGTATTTATGCTTTTTACTCGAAAAAAAGTGATTTTGTTTTCAATTCATTTGTCACGTTTTTAACCCTTATCCTGCTAAGTATATTTATTTATTTTTCTATCCATTTGAAGTTTCGTCTCGCTTCCGCGATCCACAAACTCATAGGGTTGAAATCATTTATATTTGTTTAATTTAAGAACTAAAATTTAACAATTCTGAGGTTTAAAGTTATTTAATTCCCAATAGCAGTGAATTATTCGGCTAATAAAATGGGTCAGAAGCGAGTATTGTCGTGAATAGAAGGCAAAGGGTTACCCCTAGAGCACTGTGATATTTGATTTAAATTTTCAGTCACTTGAAGTTGTGTCTCCCTACCGCGATCCACAACTTCAAGTGACTGAAAATTTGTGAGATATGCGACATTTATGTCCCAACATATATCAGTGTTGCAAGATTTAAATCATATTTATTTATTTATTAAAATATATTTATACAGGGTGTATACATATTTAGCAAAGATGAAATTTTTAATATATGTGCCCTGTCATACATTCAATACAATACATTTCTAAAATATCTGATGTTTTAAATGGTATATATACAGATTAAAAAATTCACAATCTAATCATAGCTACACTTAAAATCAATTAATTAACACTGTCATATGAAGCTTTTAAAAAGCACATGTTATTATGTGAATATCAGATAATACGTAAGATCAATTTAATGTTAAAAGTGGCATTGCCATGATAGAAGTGTAAATATCAGTTTCCCGCACCAACAACCAGAGATAAAAAACACATTGCGGTAAGTGGTGAAAAAAATCAAAATCGTAGAAACTTGCGTAACCATAGGACATCTTCACATTTACACAGGATGATAATATATATGTACACACAAGCTTTTTATTAACAAAATATAAGTTATGAAAAAATGCCATAGAAAGAAAAGTACTTTAAAGTGCACAATATTTGAAAGACGTCATCATATAGGCATAAACATATAGGATATAAAATATACATTCATTTATAGTACCATAAAAATATGAATGTATTATATGTCAAAACAATACAATTGTACATAAAACGTAATACATACATTGATAGATGCGTAAAATATTCCAAATTACGTATATTTGGATCACAATATTTCAATCACGACAACAGAAAAATACCACCTATGCAATAATAGACTGGAAAGAAAAACAATCCCGAACTCAGGGAGGAAATCAGTTGATTAAAGATCTTTGAAATTCAGCGTAAGTACCCACCTCGTCAAATGTTTTGTGTTTACTGGTATCACGCACTATCCGCCAATGAGGTGGCACTGTAATCAAATACATCATAGGTATTTTGACGAAGATTAATTAATATCATATAAAATTAAAGTGGGAAATTTCAAAGTTAATCAGAGGGGTTATTTTCAGATACATCCTATTATACCGATCATTTTTATAAAATATTTTTGTAAATTACGTTATCAGTTGGTTATTAACCATAAAAGATGTCGACTAAAGTAGCCACCATAGATATTATGTGCTTTTATTTTCACTTGTATGACGAGTTGTGAAATTAAATATGTCTCATATCTTGAAATACTGATCATTATCATCTTTTTTGTTGGGACTTAACTTTCACAAATCACATACATTTTTGATCACTTGATGTTATCCGTCGCGGTAGCGGTTAATAAAAACAATATACTGTTAGAGGTTATGAAAGTATTGTCTCATAACTTATTATTTCAGAATAAGGCAACCTCTTTGTTTGGTAAAACACTCTCTGGTGCACGCTTTGATTTCCCGACATTCACAGTTCGGTCAATCCTGTCGCCGCATAACCTCCTACGACACACGACCTCTATACTTGTTTTTGTTTTCCTACAGGCGACATGATCACGATTTATCAGAAAAACGACGACGGCTGGTGGCACGGTGAGCTTCGAGGGCACTACGGGATGTTTCCGGCGACTTACGTAGAGGAAGCGGAGCCGTGCTGAAGCGAGACTACACGACTTTCATTGAACACGCAACCCGCTGGTCAAGTGTTGGCCCAACGTTGGGCCAACACAGGACCAACGTATTGCGTCTGCCGGGCGGTTGTGACGACCGCCAGTGATCGAGAGCCACTTCGTCTGTGATACTGTTTTTATTTTGTGTGACCGTGTCCTGAACCTTAAGGATAAACTGCAGAAAATCTTGAAAGGACGGGCGCGACGCTGTCGTGCGAAATCGAAAGGCAGTAACCGCTCACTTGTTTAGTAGCAGCTGCTGTCTTTTGGCGTTGCAGAGCAGAATAACCAGACAGCGGTGTCGTAATAGGAATGAATGATTGGACCGATGACGCTGACACCGCAGTTGGAATAATGGTGGCGTATGTTAGTATGGGTTAGCAAGGCGGACTGAACCTATATGCAATATAACGCCAATTGAGCAATATACCAATTATTCTGCACTGTGAAGGCAAAAGGCAGTAACTGCTCACTTTTCAAGTAAGCAGTTACTGTCTTTCGCCTTCGCAGGGCAAAATTGAAGTCAACACATACAACGCATACAGACATTCGCGTTGGATTCACAGTAGCAAGATATACTTCATATCTCACAGTCCCCTTTGTTTAGCAAGTGGACAAAATTGAAATATTCAACCACGCAATATAAAAAGCTTATAATTATGTACAGACAATTCTGCGCAGTACCTGCAATAAAGTTACATTCTTCTACAGTGATGTACATACGAAAAGGGAATTTATAATTCCGCTGTGTACATATTGAAAGAAGAAGGTGTTGTACATAATATTAATTACAGTGAACAATTTTTCAAGCATAAAATTGCAATAATAAATATTGTAAATAGGGGCCCGTGCACTGGGCCTACTATAGGCCTGTACTAATTTCGGCAATGTCCGTAGACGGCTTTGGTCCTTTAACCGCCAAATAATTTATTTAACTGGAATTTTCGCGATCCACAACTTCAAGTGAGTGAAAAATAGGCCTATTCAGATTTGACAAAAAGGAGGTCAACGATTTTGAAATCCTAATGAATGATGTCACGTTTTATCTTTACCACGTTCGGTATTTAATGTGATAATAAAAAAGGAAAAAAGGAATATAATCGGTACCGGCATGGGGCGTTACACATAGGCCTACCCACTCTCGTCTACGAATGAAATGACAGGGATTCAACCACTGAATCAATGATGTTTAAATTTATTGTTGGGCCATAGTCTTTAACTCTGGCCCAGCATTAAAACAACGTTGATTCAACGCTTCGTGTTTGCTGGGTAGACTACTTTTCAATGCCAGTGAGACTCAACTGGTTGGAATGCACTAGGTGTCCCCACGGTGTCCCTCATCTCAATCGCGGGTGAGCATACCTCTAGCTGCTTATGAGCCTGGAATCTTGTTTTGGGCGGAAAAACGGGGACACAATAATTTATTCAAATTTTCTTAAAATAAATTTATTCAAATTATCGGATATTTACATTATCCGACTACCCTGAGAGTGGAAGGCACATCACAATTTGCATATTTTCGAAGTGGCCAGCGTCAACAAAACTTAAAGCCATATGTTTAAAATGCAAGTGGCAAAAACATGTCCAAATAATTTACAGACATATTCAATTCCGTGAGCCCTTTGAGCGCTAGCGAAGCACGACTATAGTCGTTTGGAATTTGTTTTATTAGCCGATTAAATCACTGTTATGGGGAACCAAATGTGTGACTAAACATGAATATTTTCAAATTTTCGGTCTCAAATTAAACAAATTTGAGTAAGTCTCACCCACTTGAAGTTGTGTGTCGCGGTAGCGAGACACAACTTCGAGTGGGTGAAAATTTTAATAAAATTAGGCCTACGGAGCGAGTAAAGGGTATAGTTTAGGATTGACATGTTATTTAATGTTATTTTTCAATTATAAGATGACCTAGAGTTCAAATAAGCAACATTGTGTAAAATATGGTACACCAGCAAACATAAACCATTTGTATATATCAAGCTATTTAGAACATCCGCGGGTGTGAAAAGTACCTTTTATAACAATTATCTTATCGAAAATTCATCAGTTTTATTTTTTACCCGGTATAGCGAAAAAAGGTATATTTTTAATCATTTTGGGTGGATGCATTCATTTCTCGTGCCATTTGATAACGATTGGGTCAATTTGAGGTAAAATATGCAAAAATATATAAATATCCCCAAACCTAAATAGTTTTGTAAAATAGGATTATTTGAATGCTGGACCATCGTCTACAACATTGGACCAAACATCGGTTCAATGTTGCGTGCTTGCTGTAAACAGTAATGGTAGGTATACATTTTGCCGAGTGTAACGCATCGCTTTGGAGAGTGATACTTAATAAGCTACTGAATAAGGTAGATGGAGAAGCCGTAGTGACGGATTTTTAAATACCATAACAGTATATTTAACAGTATATTTAGCAGTTTTAAGGTACTAGTAACGTATTTTGTAGTAACAGACATCACTTCCCATGCAGTATTGTTTTACCATGGTGTATTACAACAATCGTGTATATATTATCTAGTATTCTACAGCCATTTTGGTAAAGCCTGTCTCCCTATTGCCAGTCATCACTAGAATACAAATAATTGTACATATTTTTAAATTCACGTTGGAAAATTGACCCCTTGGGACTGAATGGGTTTGTCTGCCTCATTACAAAGGTCAGATACACCCTTTACCCCCAAGAGCGCGAAGTGATATCAATGTAAGTAATCTCTAGACCCTTCGGTCAGATAGGAAAACATTGAGCCAATGTCGATGCAATGATGGCGCACCGTCTGCGACGCTGGGCCATCATTACATCACCGTTGGTTCGCTTTCTCGTGGCTGCTCGGTATCCCCTGTATAAATCTGGCAGGTTATGAACTCATCTATAGCGTTTTATAGCTCGACATCAGATCTTCTAGATGTGTTCACGATTCACTTACCAATGTTATAATGTTAATGTCATGTTTTAATAAAATATGCATAATATTTAAACAACAAACTGTAGCGTTTATCTTTTTTCCCAAACTGACTTAACCCTTTAACCGCCGGTGTCGCATATAGTAGAGTTTTCATTTTTCATTAGCACATTAAGTACCACATTTTAAGTATGTTAAAGATAAAATGTGACATCAACCAGCAAAATTTGTCAAATCTGAATAATTTTCACTCACTTGAAGTTGTGGATCGCGTCAGCGAGACACAACTTCAAGTGGGTGAAAATTCAAATTGAATAATGTGGCGGTTAAAGGGTCAACCCTTACAACGCTGAATTATTTTTGTATAGACCATGGAGACTAAAGGGTTTTGTTCAATTTGAAATCAACATAAATGTCTTAGTTAGGTCTTTCCTATTCATTTAAATACCTATGTTATGGGTCTACGGCCATTAGAAATATGATGTAAACTGGTCGGATCGCGTCACTATTATTCTGTCCACCACATCTATTAGACACATCTTACCCAAAAAGTTTCCGTAGAAGTTTTTTCAGTCAAATTTAATTATGGGGTGTCAGCTGCTTACACTTTGTGCAATTGGTAAAACAGGAAAGCTCACAGCCCACGCAGTCATTAAAAAGTTATGGACATTTTTCGGACCTTGGGGTCAAAATCGCTCTCAGTCACCGCTATGTTTTCGGGTAAAGTAAATTCATAAATCCACGGCCTCGGAAGAAGACGACACGGCTAAAGATATGCTATCTGTTAGAATCGCACAACATTTTATTCTAACAAAACAGATTACGACAAAGATTCTGGGAAACATTGAGACACCATATGGGGAACTTGAGACACCATATAGGGTTGCTTGAGATAATTTATATATAACTTTAATCAAACTTTGTTTATTGCTTGCAAACAAATATACGTTATATAATTATATCACTCGTTTTATGTAGGCCGACCACCACAATCATAGATAATTCAAGTATTATTAATTATAACCCCTTGAACTATAGATCAAAATATTTTCCAGTAAAAGTATTACTTTTGAGATTAAAAAAACGGACCTAAGTTTACATACTTCTAACGTCCAGTTGCCCTTCCCGTATCAGCCCGTATATTCAATGGCGCGCAAATTGGAAAACTATTTCTGTCTATTATTATTATTATTATTGCTCATTTTCTAGTGCATCAGACGTGCGTAGGGTAGACCGCAGTAAGATGACGCACGGGGTAAGATGACACTACAACAATAATAACCCTACTCAGTTAAGTAATCATGACTGACGGTCACGACCGTGGAGAGTGCCTCACATTTGCAAAACATAGAACAAATGTATAAGTAAAATAATGTAAGTATGTTTATTAAAACAAAGGCAATACCTGTCTCTCTCTCCGTGTTTCTAACCTGACGAAATAATGTTTAAAGGGACTCCGTGGGATAACATAATTTTTTTAAATTTATGATGAATTAGTGTATCCCACAGATCATGATTTTATTTATCTCAGAATTTTTTAGATTTAGAAAAATCTTTTTATCAACATTTTTATGAATCGAGCGAAAACCCAAGCAAACTATTTGTACATGTATACATAAACACCTACTAAAGGACGGTTGAGTGTTCCTACAGCATTGAGCCACATCTTGATGCCGTCGGCCCAGCGTTGAGCAGAAAATCGGTGCTATGGGGGAACCCCCCAATCATCGCGTTCCAAGACCAATTAAGGGCGGCAGCTGATGATGTAACCAGGTGGTTACTTTGATCATGCCATATGAGATCATGGTCAGTATTAATTTTGTGGTCCAATGTGTTGTATGCTGTAAACATGAAAATATACGTCATGGAAATAAAGCTAGTTTCGTCTTTTTTAGTGCTTTAACATTCATTGTTTTTCATAAAGATCTATTTTAAATCAGTAGGCTATATTGCTTCATATAAATTAAATTTTCAAATAGACAAAATTGTCAATTCTCATCCCACGGAGTCCCTTTAACCTATTCTGGAGGCGGCAGGTCGAAGAAGGCGTCGTTAATTCTGGCGCTAACACACACGGACTGTGATCCCTCACAGAACCTGGGTTTCTCGGCCTGAGTAAAATTTACCAAGGGAAACATTGAGGGGTACTGAACACTATACGAGTATATTAACAATAAAACTTGAGAGAGAGAGCAGCAATACAATATACATGTTAAAAAAATATAGCATTGTACACATCATTACAATACTTGTTTAAAAATA
Organism: Flabesymbios commensalis; assembly: GCA_964017125.1. Lineage (NCBI taxonomy): Eukaryota > Metazoa > Annelida > Polychaeta > Terebellida > Flabelligeridae > Flabesymbios > Flabesymbios commensalis. Next base: position 34,971,541 of record OZ024910.1, on the reverse strand, counting down.
CACATTGTACGCATCATTACAATACAGTTTTTTTATTTTTCAAATATTAATGACGTTCTTTTTAGTTCAGGTCACCGTCTCCAACATCTCGACAGACATCCCTCGGCATCAGCATTCTGGCATCCCATCACCCATTTGTCTTTTTCAAGGACTCATCCCATCTTTTATAAGGACTCATCTCAGTCAAGGCTAATGGCATAATTATGTCTGGGCTTAGCCCAAACATATTTAGTTTGCTTCAGTTCTCGCTAGTTTTTATTCCTCTGTGGCAAAATTTTGTAGTGCTATTTCTCCCTGAGTTTTTTATGAACAGTAGAACCTTTCAAATGCTACATAATAACATTGAACTAACAGTTGTAATTCCATCAAACACGAAACGCCCACGCACTGTTGTTTTAATGTTTGGTCAGCGTCACAGACAGTGATACAGTATTAAAACAACAAACAAGTCAAAATCCAGAAGCCTAAAATTCCTATTCAAAATGGCTTTTTAAAAAACTTAATCAAAATTCCAATCAATCTGTCATAATAAAGATAACCCAACAAAATTCAAAATGGCCAGCCAAAAAACTCATACAAATTAGTCCAAACATTAATTTTACTTGAAAAGCCACAATTCACTTCTAGTTAATAGCCCAAATATACTGAGTTTTGTCCGGATCTTTAAACTTTTTATTCTGTGCACGTTTTTGTAAGACACAATTTCTCCCTGAGTTTTTATCCGATCAACTTTGACAAAATTTTGACACAACATTCCCAGAGTAGTTAGAAGGGGTGCTATGACTTTTCTGAATCATCTAACCTGTTCTTCCGGATTTATCCAGGATTTTCTGGATCACTATGCTGCTCTTCAAATGCAAAAGGCAGTATCTGCTTACTCGTAAAATGAGCAGATACTGCCTTTTGGCTTGCACGGCAGTAGGCCTATAATACGGTCAAATGTTGGTTTAATTATGTACATGTCAGGTGATTTTCCATTCATTGCTTAATTGAAAACGGAGGGTGAACAGGGTCCCCTTATGTCCAGACCGATTCCAACCCTTAGTCTCCAGATTTCATAATAAAAATACATTTATCCAATGTTTCAATTCCGGGCCAGCGTCATAGACACGGATAGTAATACAACCTTAAGTCAACAGAGATACAATTCAATGTGTGTACTGGGCACTCTGATTGTGATTCCATTTGACAAACAAATATATATCTATTTAAAACTGCAAAAGCTCAGTTGGGACTTCTGAAATTTGAAGTCCAAAGTCTGAAGTCTAAAATTACAGTTCAGAATGGCTGACAAAAAACTCACACACGAAATTCCAATCACTCTGTCATAATAAAAATAACCTACCAAAATTTAAAATGGCCAGCACAAAATCTCATTAAACCTAGCCCAAATATTCTTGTTACTTGAAAAGTCACAATTCCCCTCTAGTTATTATTAGTGCTCAGTCACCTACTTTGGGGTAACAATTGTAATATACTCAAAAGTTTAATCCAAAAGTTGGTTGAAAAGTGGGTAAAACGTAGTTTAAGCCAGGAGACAAATAAAAATATCACCATAATTAAGCTGTGGCCAATACTAAACGCTAACGACAGCATGCGATGTTCTCATCCCGATTACAAGTGAGAATGCTATTTAAAGCCGAGAATGGTGATCAATACTCTTGTGTATCTGACAGCTTAGTAAAACGATAAGTAGAAATATACCACACATACCCATCTTCATCCATCCAGTTGTCTGCTACCGGCAGATCCTGCATATGTGCTATGCGTATCCCTGGCCAACTCAGACAACACAGACAAGTTGATCTAAGTGTGACCTTCCACACTGCAGACAGTAAATCGGTGACGTCATGATGAATATTTATGTTGCTCGCACCCCTCCTTGTTGTTAGACTTTGTGGTTCACGTGAATTTAGGAAATTCATAACCAAATAAATAGACTCAGATAAAATATCAATGATGTTATCAAGGAGGTAATTGCAAACAGGGTCACGGTGAATATTTTCTTCAAGGCTCCGCTGTTTCAAGTGCTGTTCATGCCCGGGTACATTACTGAACGTGGACGTATTTATAGAATGTGTATCTAAATACTTATGGACTACTATATAGTGTTCTAGGGGTACATATTTCTTGTGACTCACTGTAGTGCTCAGCCAGGAGGTCTACAGGATGATCAGGTTTTTACCGTAGCACTAACACATTATCATCACCCCCAGGACCCGATTCCTGCTGTGGAGAATCACCAATAGCAATGCTGGAACCTTTGCGTCGATGTCGATATCCCCATCCAATATGCAAGTTTAGGCCTAATTTGGCATTCTTTTTTATGTCATTTGGACCAGCTTGAAGCTGATATACAGCCTACATCAGAAAACTTTTCAATCATCATGTAGGGCTTTTCGAATCGGGGATATGTTACACTTCTCTTCAACATATAAATGGTCACAAACCCGTGGACGAGTGAACATATGAGTAATACCCATTGTATTGTAGGAAAGTACCTTGGCAAAGATATATATATATCCTAAGCATGGAAGTTTAGGTTCTATTCATGTGTTCCACCATACCATTTGATTGGAGACGAAAAGCACACGTTCTAGTTTTAGTTACATTCAACATCTTGCACACTGCATTAAGGAAATTGTTATCAAATCATCTTCTCTGACCATGGTTAAGAATCACTCTATTAACAAATGCTTCTGCGATTGTGTCAGCACGTTTTTTTTCAGACTGCATGAGCTCTGCATACTTTGAAAAAGAGCAATGACAACCAAGATTATCATATCCTTATCTGACTGGAAAGGGGTGTTATAAGATCCAAATAATTATGTCAAATGGAAAACCTGTGCAGTCTACCGCCATGGGGTGTTTACCTCGAGTGGACATTTTATGTGATTCACATGTTGGACAATGCAACGTCCAGTTCTTGATTTCCCTGTACATCCCCGGCCGAAGACATTGTATGAAAAAGATGGTTGCCATCAATATGCCCAGAAAGTCTGGAGGCAAGGACCTTTGAAATCAAAAGGGACGACTACTTGAGTTAGAAATATTCCATCAGCACCTCTTTTGATCCGCCTGTATTTAACTGGACTATTTTTTTCAACACCGGATCCTTTTTCTGCACTTCCTGCACATCACTAACATCAACTTCGGGAAAATGTTTTAGATGCTTTGCAAGGAGTTTATCAATCAATAATCTGTACCAGATCAGGGTCATCGTGAAATTTTTCAGTAACGTCATTATCCCATGACGAATCCACAGAAATGGCATGGGCATACGAATCAGCTAAAAAAGTGGGTCTATGAGATGCAGATAAAACTTCCGAGTGTGACTGTGAGAGATTATCTACTTTGGTAAAATTGGACTTAAGAGAGGCTGCAGATTCAACTAGGCTTCAACTTCAGACCAGCAGCAATCAATCGATCAAGAACCATTCCCAGACGTATCAGAATCTCCCGAAAGGTAGATCCCAAAACAATAACGTCATCCATGTATACATGACAAGTAATACAATTCAATCCCGACATTACAAGTTTCATCACGTGGCTAAATGTAGCTGCATGCCTTGTATAATCCAAAAGGCATGGTCTTCCACTCATGTAGACCTCAGGGGACAGCAAAAGTTGTTTTGTCTACAATCATTTTAATATGATGAAACCCTGAAGCGAGACCCATCGTACAAAAAGAGTTGTTCCACATAACGCTGCCAGCCAGTCATTACAGGGAGTGGATAGGAATCTTGGTGTCCCATCCTTCTTATTTCGATTTTTTTACAACAGGACTTGATCAAGATGAGATACTTGGTTGTATTTTATCCTCTTCTAACAAGCGGTCAACTTCTTTTTAAATAACCTGCCGTTTATCTTTTGGTCGTTCTACGGTGATGTTCCTTGGAAGGTTTTCACGGACTGTGATCCATCTACCTAACAAGACGTTTCCACACAGTTTATTTAGACACAATTTGTTCAATATAAAATTGAAAACATTTCAGACTCGTGTGGCATTTCGAAAGGTGTGTGAAAGGGTGATGTTTCACAAACAAATTGTCTGTATAAACCGATAAATGTTTCTATTTTTCTAGTAATAATTCTTGATTTATTGCTAAAGCTGCGACAAAGTCACAACATAGGCTATAATAAAGATTGTGATATTAATGATTTGTTATTCGGGCTTTGGCATATCATCAATAAAAAAGTTATGAGGCTATCCAGCAATGTAATTTATATCAAACATTGTAATTAACAAGGCACCACACTAGGCCTACCCCAGACACACGTGGGGAAGATGACTTCCACTTGAATATTTTATTTTGTATCTATGTTGCAGAATAAATGATATAATCTTTGAGAAAACAAAACGTGTTAATAGAAATCTTATATTTATAATGTTTTGTGATATCAGATAATCCAAACCATTATAATCATAACGTTCATGCTGCTGAGAGAGGAGGGGGGGGGGTAACGGATCTGTCCGTTTTGGTCCTAAAATATGATCAAAATCTTTGAATGCGCGTACGCGACTCGGATACGACATATTAAATCAATGCTGGCTCGACTACTTAGTCATTGAGAAATTAATAAGAGTTATTGCTCTGTCTCATTTCCAATGATTTGGGCACGATTCGATATCAACACTTCAACTCGGGCTATTAGTTTGCTTACTGTGCTATGTAGAGGTCATTGCAAAGGCCTGGATGAAAAACATCTAATTTTGTCATAGCTTCTATAGATTACGTTTGTATTTTTACCGCATAATTTTCAAAGTGTACTCACAAGTATTCATATTAACATTAAATAGTCCATGTCATTTTAATAGCAGCTCCTGCCCCATGGTATACTTTCAACAGTTGTATCAGCTTGTCATCTTACCCCTGGTAAAGCATCCTCTTACCCCAAATGGATGGGTCAAGATGGCGCGGGATATTATCAATACTATGTTCCTATAACGGGTGTTTTGGGGCATGTGAGCAACACTAACATACCACGAGCTGATTTATCTTGAGGAAGAAATAAAATAAATTATTATCACTTCGCCCTCGAATGACATTTGCATATCAGCATTGTTTGATCGGCTAGCTGTTGGATCTTTTGTAATGTATTCAAAATCAATGTAACACTTTCTATTATAATATTGCCTCTGTTACTAATAGATTAATGCAACTATTTAACTTTGTCGAATCATAACACCTTGTGTCCATGAGTCACCCACTGGATTCACTTTTTAAATGGATTATTTGCTTCGAAATAAAGTCACCAATCGAAACGTACATATTGTGTGTTTGGGTGCCTAGTGTAGATCGCTGCAGACCTTACACACAAGGAACAATCGCGATCACCCTTTCAGACAACTTCTTTATCTCCACGCATTAAACTGACATGGATGAGTGATGGAAGGCCTGTTATATGAATCATCCCCCAATTATTTTAGAAAAGCTGAGAGCCAACCTCGCAATTGCCTTAAATTCACATCAACCGCTAATTACCAGTGTCCGTTCTGAATTATTTTTAAACTAGTCAAAGTGATCGTAATCCATTGTAGTGAGGCTAAGGTTTATTAATAATTTTCAAATATTCACATGTTATGCATATGATTTTGTTTGGAAGAGACGACATAGGTTACAAATGTTGATTTGTATTTCACAACATATTATTAAGAAGGCGATAAATGACTGTACCTTACATAGAGCTGTATGTGATAAAAATGTCAACTCTTTCGAAAACTAATCCAGACATTTTTGTTCTATGTGTTTGGAGCTGGAAAGTCTAAGATGGTGATAATTGTATCCACAGTGGTTTTACGGCTAGATCTACTTATCAATTTTTCTATGTTTGCCACTCGACAGTTGGAAAAATATGTATTTTAACATGTTTAATTATAGTGTGTTTACTAATATAAATGTTTTAAGATAATGATGATAATGAGACGACAAATATATGTCTAAACTAATTCCTACTAAATTGTAACAGCCTAATTTGCAATCAGGCCAAAATCATCATTTTAATTTTGGTTCCTTGATATCGCCATGTGTCAACATGTCCATAGACTAGAATTGCGTAAATTTTTTTTATATTTTGTGTTGCGAATTTACCAGTTAATTAAAAGAGAAAAAAGTAGGTGAGAGAAGATGAAGTTGCTGCATCCTTTGGCCAGTTGTATATAATCTTGGGAGAAGACTTCCATGCCAGTTTTGTAAAATAAGGAGAAGCTGCATGACGTCGCTTCCTATATAGCATTATCAAACAGATACTCAGAGGACATCTTTGGTCATAGCCAAACCCGTATTACATTCTGGAGTTCCAGAGGAGGTATGCGCTCCTCAGAAACAGTGATGACAAGAGGGAATTATTCCCTTTTCAAAGTACACACACAGCTTGTGAAGCGGGAGCTGGACGGAATGCTCAGTACCAGCAATTCGAGTGTTCCCCCCATCAACCGATGTGACGTTTAAGTCTTCTGCATCGTAACCACACTGGAGCAAAGAGGAGAATAACTCCACAAGGTTGCTCTGGTGCGCATTGTCGATTGTGATGCTGTTATCTTGGCCATTTTCTTTGGTTTCATTTGTGGATCAGTCATGGCAGTCGGAGGACAATTTGTGACATTACTATACTTGCTCGCTCTCTCTCTCTCTCTCTCTCTCTCTCTCTCTCTCTTTCTCTGTCCAGCTTGGACCAGTTAGGTGACTGACACTGCCAGCATGCCGAGTGTTCACAGGCCATGACACTGTGTCAAAACTCTTGGAATGTGGCAAGTCTGCCTGGTTAGCCTGGCGGAGCACACTATAACTGGCAAACACCCTTAAGCTTGTTACTTTCATCAGTGAATCCAAATTTAAACCTCAAAGCGCTGGATATTTTTTATATAAACCATGGAGACCAAATGGTTTCATTCAATTAAAAATCATCATAAATGTCTTAGTAAGCTCTTTCAGATTCATTTGAATACCTATGTTATGGGTTTACGACCACTATATTTTTTAACTCTTACTGTGCGAGGATCGACTTTAGACGTCAGAATCTGATGTTGTGGACGTCAGATTCTGACGTCTGAAGTCGATCCCCGCGCTGTAAGGGTTGATATCAACCCACAGTACCAGCACATAGGCACTTCAGAACACCAATGTCTTCAAGTGATTTATTGCATTTTGACATCATCTATAGCTCTTCTTTGGATGGTGATCATGGCCATGAACCTTCTTTTGTTGAACAATAAACCTTGATCTCGAAAGATCAGAACAAACAGTCTATTTTAGGATTAAAATAAATACCTTTTCTTATAGCCCAGGAGCATTAGTATGAAGCTGGGAACAATGCAGAAAGCTGAATTGTTCAGGAATGATTCTCTTATGTGTTCTGAGTGAAAACGTATGAAATCCCTAGCGATCCCGGTTGCGCTAAATACGTGGGAGTGAAAAATCCAAGATGGACGCCTTTTCGGCAATTCCGTCGAATGTAAATATGCTAACATCAAACATAGTCATGTAATACATGGTTTTATGGGTTATAAGGTATGAGGAACTCATTCCTGATGTTATTTTCACATAAAAACATAATTGTAATCATACAAATTGTAATATTGGACATTTTTAAAACAAATAAAAGTCATATCACTGCATAAACAACATCTTTTCTGCATTCTAATGGGGTAGAATCTTGACTGCTTAATAGTTGGTTGTACCTCGAACACCTTGATGGTGACATTGATATTCCATTCAACTTGCAAAATGTGGTAGAGGTACGCAGAGATGTTGTACTTAAAATCAGTATAAGGTATATAGTAAAGCTGTTTTGTCTTATAAAGGGCAGCCTTGACCAGAGCATCAGCCCGCTCATTGCCATCAGCCCGCTAATCAGCCCGCTAATATGGCTTTGTACCCAGCAAAAAACACTGCAATTGTGTCTATGCAAGTAATGGTAACGTACATAAGATATTGGATACAATAGGGTTGTTGAGCTTTTGACTTTTAAGAGCCTGCAATGATGAAATCGAATCTGTGATGAATATGAATTCAGTTCCGCTACTTTACAGTATACACATGTATATACTGTACTGACGCTTCAAAGGCTAGTAGCTCTGCGGAGCAGATTGATGCCTAATTTGTGATACGACAGTGAATTCATGATCATCACAGCCAAAGGGCATGCCTACAGGTTCTGTTGTCTTCTTTTGGTCCGCCTGTAGGCCTATATACCTTCTTTTGTTGTGGATACTCTAACATACTCTGGAAGATAAGGGAAGAATTAAATGTCTCCCTCCCTGAGATCCTATAGATTGAGAAGAAGTATACTTGGCTGCTGAAGAAGCCATGGCAAAGTAGGTAGAGCCGTTCTGGTTGTCATGATTATCTTTTAGGTTCATATAGTATTGCAGGTTCAACTTCAACTGCCCAGTATGTAATGAGGGCTCACAAGTCTCCACTTTATCTTTCCTCCTGTCACTGATTCTCCGTATCAGTTGCCATGCTTGTTATAGTGTTATAGTGATGTATTTGCAATATTCTCTCCAGGACGCTTGGCCTCAATAACAGTACGGCGCCCATAGCGTTATCCTTTTTTTTTATATCCGTCAAGGTTTTGTTTTGTTGGATATTTTTAAAATTGACTTAAGAACTTTCTCATTTTCTCAATTGCCTTTCTGCTATTGTCATTAAATCAGGCTTTATTAGGTTTTTGTGGAGCTGTCGAGGATTTTGGTATGTTCTTTTTGGCTATTTTATTTATTATTGTTGTAAAAAGGGCTATAGGGCCTCATGACTCACCCTCAAATTGAGAGATTGTAAAGCTCTGCCTACTTACAAATGCCCTGGAATCCTACGTCAACCCAGCACATGCCAGTGAGTTTGAAAATGTTCTTCATGTTGTTGATGGAGGACACCTGTTACACAATGTAATGTTGCCCAACAAATGTACATAATTATAGTAATATCATCAATGAATATGTTTCATATGTAGCCAACAACTATGGAAATTAAGCTATTGTGAGTTTTGATGGCTATGATGACCGTTCTATGTCCACTAAATTTACAAAGCAGTGTCGCCGTACACCTGTGGTAAAATGTAGCTCCATAATTATAATTTATTGTCTTAGAACTTCAAATGTCGTTGACTTGTAGCCAACCTTCTTTTCTTGGCAACCACAAGAAAAAAAGCTAGATTCATCACTGATCTCCTTAAAGCGTAACGATATAACATGCTGATGAAGTCAAGGAGATGCAGATCTCCTAATTTGTAACTCAGCTAACAAGCCGGCTGAGAAATCTGATTGACCAGTTATTCTGACGGGAAATTGGGAAAAGATACAGATTAATAGATTATATGCTATGCAATATGCGAACAATATCATTTAGAGCACATAGGCTACTCTATCAGATCGAGAGACTTTGTCATCCAAGTGTTAGGGACTATTTGCTTGTTTCACATGCAATTACTGGTTGCGATATAAATTAGTGTCGGTCATATATAAAGTTGAGAAATAACAGCCCTATCTTTGATATTTTCAAGAAAATGAAGCTACACGAATGTTTTTATTGTAAATATATGACGCAAAAAAGGACATGTATGTCACTTGACAACTTCAGATTCTCATCGCATAATTATGCAAATGATTAAAAAATAGAAATATTTATCTATTGCATGATTATATGCTATGCAATATGCGAACAATACCATTTAGAGCACATAGGCTACTCTATCAGATCGAGAGACTTTGTCATCCAAGTGTTAAGGACTATTTGCTTGTTTCACATGCAATTACTGGTTGCGATATAACTTAGTGTCGGCCATAAATAAGGTTGAGAAATAACAGCCTTATCTTTGATATTTTCAAGAAAATGAAGCTACACGAATGTTTTTATTGTAAATATATGACGCAAAAGAGACATGTATGTCACTTGACAACTTCAGATTCTCATCGCATATGCAAATGATTAAAACATAGAAATCTTCATCTATTGCATGATTATATGCTATGCAATATGCGAACAATACCATTTAGAGCACATAGTGTCGGCCATAAATAAGGTTGAGAAATAACAGCCTTATCTTTGATATTTTCAAGAAAATGAAGCTACACGAATGTTTTTATTGTAAATATATGACGCAAAAGAGACATGTATGTCACTTGACAACTTCAGATTCTCATCGCATATGCAAATGATTAAAACATAGAAATCTTCATCTATTGCATGATTATATGCTATGCAATATGCGAACAATACCATTTAGAGCACATAGGCTACTCTATCAGATCGAGAGACTTTGTCATCCAAATGTTAGGGACTATTTGCTTGTTTCACATGCAATTACTTGTTGCGATATAACTTAGTGTCGGCCATATATAAAGTTGAGAAATAACAGCCTTATCTTTGATATTTTCAAGAAAATGAAGCTACAGGAATGTTTTTATTGTAAATATATGACGCAAAAAAGGACATGTATGTCGCTTGACAACTTCAGATTCTCATCGCATAATTATGCAAATGATTAAAAAATAGAAATATTCATCTATTGCATGATTATATGCTATGCAATATGCGAACAATACTATTTAGAGCACATAGGCTACTCTATCAGATCGAGAGACTTTGTCATCCAAGTGTTGGGGACTATTTGCTTGTTTCACATGCAATTACTTGTTGCGATATAAATTAGTGTCGGTCATATATAAAGTTGAGAAATAACAGCCTTATCTTTGATATTTTCAAGAAAATGAAGCTACACAAATGTTTTTATTGTAAATATATGACGCAAAAGAAAGTTTATCTCCAACCTCTGCAAAATATCACGCATATCTTTACTATGCAAGAATGGTTGGACAACTCATGAACGTATTAAAATAATGACAATATCCTCAGCCCAATCTACACAAACAGACCAGCTGCATCTGATTCTGTACTATATATGGTGCACAACTGGTTGTTGAAGACGGTGCTCCTGTCTCAAGGCTGTTCTGGACTGGTCGGTCATGTGCTCGACATTTTTTCTATTCTGTGAAACTCAGTGACATCACCGGAAACCCTTTTGAATGGCTACTCGGTAAATAAGACCCCCTACCCCATACTTCATTGCATTAGCTAGCTCGGTGAAAACATTGGAGGTCAAGGCTATTGAGTTTCACAGAATTGGGCAAAATTGCACTAATGTATGTCCGCTTCATAGTAGCAGTCATTAAATAATTTGGTACGGGGAGTTATAAGTCTCATTTTTAGATTTTTTCAAATTACATATATCATAAAGTTATCAGAAACGTAGCCTAGGGGAGACTGGGGCACCTTGAGACGGAAAAATTCAAACCCCCCAAACATAGATTTAATTTTCAAAATAAAATATTTTGACGACACATATGGATACAGCATCCAGTGGGGTATATTTGAGCAAGAGATGAAAATTTTTAGAAATGTGTAACCTTACATTTTTCAACAAAACAGATTTTCAAAAAAGGGTCTCAATGTACCCCGTACTCGGGCACCTTGAGACACCACATGGGGTACCTTGAGACGCCAAATTAGGTACTTGAAAACAACACGGATCTAACTAAAATCAAGATTTGAATACCACATATACCTGTAGCTGCAGCCTGCAGTTGGCTAATGTTAGATGTTGCAGTAAAATATGTGCCTGAAAAAAAGTGGGGGCACCTTGAGACACTTTCGAGGCACCTTGAGACAAACTTGGGGCACCTTGAGACAGTTTTGGGGCACATTGAGACAGCGTCTCAAGGTGCCCCACCCTGACTGACCTCACATCTGATATCATAGTTCGTGTGTGGGGTGTATTTGAACCAAACCATTATACATAAGTTATAAAGTGATAACACAAGTGGAAGATACCATCAAAATCATAGGAAAATCAAGTATTATGTGATCTATAGAACCAAATATTGATCATCCCAAAAATCTACTTTTCATGTAAAAAATGGACCTAAGCTTACATGCATGCCAAAGATGTCCAATAGTCATTAGCAATAGGGTGGAAAATCGCAATTGGTTAGTTTTGGTATCATTGACCAGATGGCGCACAAATCGCAAAATATTATCTGTGTCAAGCAGGCCTGTCTCATGGTGCCCCATGTCTCAAGGTGCCCCAGTCTCCCCTATATATATGCCTGTATCGATATGCACACTTCCTTAAACAGTATGGCGTTGGTTCTAGTGGAAATGTAGTATAATTTGTTTATATATTATTTAATGTATCAGACACCCTGAAAATATATCACAGTAGGTACACCGTTTGTTTCATGATGCACTAATTTAATGTTGAAGCCGACCAATGGATCATTACTGATGTATGTTTTTACAATAAATTTGCCAACATTTCAATAAAGAATGTTATCATGACCTTATAATACATTCTACAATATTTTTTTTTACCTCTCAGATCATCTATTAGGCCTACACGATATATATAATATTAGCAAATGTTCGGCTCTCGGAATATTGGCGAAATGGCGGCCATCTTGGATTTTACACTCCCAACTGGGATTTCGGGGGATTTTATGCACTTGTACACTTCTACAGGGTATTGATACATTGTTTATTGATTTATTGCCTGTTTGTTACAGTGCTAGTTTGGGTGGTCATAAGCCTGATTTTGTTGGTGAAAATAACATTGATTTTCGATGGAGTAGCTTCTGTTTAAGAACAAGATAAAGTCAGTGTGAATGTTTAATATTTACAAGCGGCCAGAATGGGTTTTACAATATACCAATTGCAGTCAACGTTTCTAACAAGATAATAATAGTAGGGGCCTACAGCAGCAGACACCAAAAAAAGAGCCATATTTAAAGAGTTAAACCGGTGGTACAACATTTGTCCACATGTCTAGAACTGTTCCCAGGGGTCTCCAGATACAGAATATGGTTGATGACATTGCCGGAAATGGGGGCGGGCTGAGAATTTGACACTTTTGTAGTCCTACACCTACCCGATTTTTAGAGAAAATTTTCGCTAAAATATGATTTTCGCGTCATTCTCACTCTATTATAATGTTGGGCCTGTTAAATGAAATATTGTTGTATTTAGTTTTTTTCTACTGATCAGGTAATTTAATTTTACCCTAGCATCCTACCTCTAAGAGCTATTTTGGATATTAAAAATAGGCCCTATGTCGCAAAATGCTATTTTTTCAATTGTCAATTTTTTACATTTTTGTGCATATAGTTTATGACAACAGGTTCATTTCTGCACGAAAGTCTCCACGAGCGGTACCATTTGGTTCAGATACATCCCTTAAGTCAGAATTAGGTTAGGCCTACCAATGCTTCACTCGTCGTCGCGTAATTGAGTAATTGATCATTGTGGCCAATTTCAAAATGGCCTCTGAATCCATGATTTTTGCCGAAATGTGTTATTGAACATGGTTTTCTTTGCATCAGAAGGACAGTTTGAGTGTCTAATCGTACATGTGATTGTTCGTTCTAGTATTTAGGATAAAACTAATTTGACGTGGTTAAAGGGACTGGCCCAGGCCAAAATCATCAAAAAATCGTTGATTTTATTTTGGCTTCTTAATATGACCATATGATGTAAACATGTCCATAGACTAGAACTGCAAAAGTTTTTTAATTTTTCTGCTGCGCATTCACCAGTTAGACTAGATATAAAGAGGAAATTCCTGATTTGTAATTATTGACAACCATGTCAAAAATTAGAAATACGGGAATTTCGTTTCTATATCTAGTCTAACTGGTAAATGCGCAGCAGAAGAATTAAAAAACTTTTGCAGCTCTAGTCTATGGACATGTTTACATCATATAGTGATATTGAGAAGCCAAAATAAAATCACCGATTTTTTTATGATTTTAGCCTGGGCCAGTCCCTTTAAGCGGTATAGGCCCTATGAAACATGTCGCAAAGCGTAGGCTATTGTTGTTTCAGCGTATTAGGCCTATAGAGATTGCTTTTACAATAAAAGGGTTTGATAAACATGTGAGTGCTACCATGACTACCAGCGGTGTGCAATAACCATATACAAAAAAGTCTGGATTATGGATAGAATGAAGACAAATTGCAATAGCTTACTATTATTAGATACCTTATTTTGTGTTATGCGCTGTTTTACCACAGTGATGGTTTCTAAAAATAGCTATGACATAATTCGTCCCCTCAAAAATGGAAGGGTGTTGGCCTATCTGCTACTTTGCAAAATTGCAGATACACGTCGCTTTCATATCCAAGGGTACGATATATATAGTGGCCTAGACCTTCTAGCCTTGTGTAGATAACAGGAGATTCTCCCGGTCTTGTTAGCGCTATTTTCTGGTTAGGCCCCCCTATTGCATAGCCATAGTGGTTGAATAGGCTAGTTATGGACCCCTCACAGTCAAACACTAGCCATTGCCCAAATATTGAAACATTTGTTAGGCCAACATTGTGAATGTCCATACTGACTGCACAGTGTATTTTTCTTCGGTACATTATACACATGGTGCACCCCGGTGTTGCACATTCGTACAGGCCCTGGTCAGCGGGGGTGTGCATGTCTAGCCCTTGCAGTCAGTCACACCTTCCACGTGGTACTGTTTGTTTACCTATTTCACCACAGCGCACGTGCTACCTGCAAGTGCGTCAGTCAGTGCGCGCAGCCAATCAGAGGGCGCAGACAGTAAAGTAGCCGGTGACGGCGTGGTGCTAAAAATAGATGCCTTATAAACAGTCGCCATGTTCTAGGGGCTTCGCCAGATCGCCGTTAGCAAAAGAGTGATGATTTTGTGTCCGTAAAATCCATTGTTATTTCGCCTAACGCGGGCTGACTGGAGCCTAATTTGAATTGCAGATGAAGATGTAAACATTGTAGATAAGGTAGGTGGTATGCTATTTCTCGTACGATGTGTGCGTTGGTCTGAACATTTGCTGTTTTTGTGAGCCTGCGCATCTTCTGGCTGCAAAATTGCTTCGTTGCTGCTGGATTTCCAGGGAGGCTGCCATCTGGAAGGAAGGTCAAGGCCACAGCTGTCACACCTAACAACGAGACTGAAAGCTGTTGCGTATTTTTGCTAGCATCAATAATGACAATATGGTTCGTATCATCGAATAAGCAAGATTCCGTAGATCTATAATGAAAATGGTAGCAGGTCACTCCGTAGCGCTGATCGGCCTTACGTAAGCGGAGCGAGTCGCCTGGACCACGGCTAGTCACTCCGTACCATGTCCAATTCGTAACCTGTTACCACTTTGTACCACAACCTGGCACAGCCACAAGCCTGACAAGGCAAGGCCAAGGGACAACAAAGGCCTAACTGTTAGTCCTAGACCTACCACTAGTAACCACTGGTAACGTTACCACCAGTTCGTACCACCTCTTAGCCTCTAACGACGTTACCAAACTCCTAAGTTACAAGTTCGTTACACGTTACCTATCAGTATCACTTCGTACCTACCACTTCGTAGGCCTACCCCTTTTTTAAAATGTTTTATGTCACGAGATGGAGTCTATTACTTTTAGAAAATCTTATAATATTAACAGTAGACTAGATTAGATATAAATAACAATAACAATATTGAATATATATTTTCTAAACTCCTGCAGTAGATTCACGCTAGAATAGTTATAGACTACCTCATTTTTATAGTTATCAATTCACGGGAACCCACATGAATTTGAATGACCTGTGAAGTATTATAACTTAGACAGTTTTTAATAAAATATCAAGTGTGATACAATGTTGGAATCACTTACTTTATTACAATAACTTTGTTACAAAAACGTCGTATTTTATCATTTACTGTGTTAGAATTACGGGTATTAAATCAGCATTGAATTCACGACAATTAATCATGTAAAACTTCAGTATTCATTTCACGCTGATTTACTTGAATTTGAACCACTTCTAACTTTGTCAGTTTACAATTTATTATGAAGTGTGACACATTATTGGAATCGCTTACATTATTACAATATATATCGTTTTCGTGGTTATTTCATATTGCCAGCTGTCGCCACCATTGGACAGTTTTTTCGTAGGTTCTCACGCATTCAACGTGGTCTGACATTGTTTACATAATTATCAGGCCTACATTGCCATGAAATGGCGGCTTACCGGAGTTCAAGGTCGGACAAATGTGACGGATATTTAGTCATAGCAGGTAAATGTTTATTTTTCAATTTTTTTTTTTTCAATGAAACAAGAACAAACAACAAATTTTAAGATTGGTATTTACAAATTTATTACTGCAACGTTACGGTAGGCTACATGATATTTCTCATGGAAACATTTATCATATTTACAGGGTTCAGGGCTCGAAATAGTGCCATTCCTCCAGTCCGGTACTGCCAAAAAATGTGCAGGAATGGCAACATTTGCTATTAGCCATTCCGATGAACTTACAAATTTAAGAGTCATCCTATTACAAAGGTCCTTTTTGGATTGTCAGTTTTTACTCAGGAATGGCAGGTTACTTGACTCGCCAGTCCTGTGGATTAATTGGCATGCCATCAACGTTTAATTCTACCTCTGGGGTTGGTCCATATAAAGCAGAGGCACATTTAGACAGAAGTTGAGCAGTGGTAAGGTGAGTAGTAGGCCTACTCGTGCGACTCCGGAGCTGATCATGTCACACAAGCTGAGTTGTGGATTGAGTATCACCTCGGAAAAGGTGAGAAGTAAATCTACTCCTGTGACTCAGAAAAGGTGTGAAGGTGAAGAAAAACTAATTAGTCACAGAATCTGAGAATTATTTTTGTAGCGATGTCTTTGTTGTGAAGAGAGTAATATCACAGAGAAGGGAGTGGTATATACACTCACTGACTGCTGACAAGTTCAGACAATAGCCAATATTTTCTGACAATACAATATATTTTTATCGCATAAAACATGAGTTGCGGAAAGAGTTTGATAGTTTACTATATTTAAACTTCTATTTGCCAATTGAATTTCAAGTGTGTGAACATTACTCGTATTTGGGTCATTCCACACGAAAGTGGACATTTAGGAATAGAAAAGAAATGCTGGTTATTTAACAAAGATTTTGCCTTTATTGTACAGACAATACCCGAAAATGAAAAGAATCACACTGAAAAACAATTGTGAGAGCCTGGAAATATGATTTTTTACTATTTTAAAATAAGAAATTTAAAATCTGTAAAATATAGGATTTTTACATATAAAATGTATTTATCCATAGTTTTTATAGATTTTCTGAAAAAAGTAAAATTAGATATGCATTCATCTTGCAAACTACAGGTCTTTTATACAAATTAGTGGCTAACAGTGATAAAATGACATTTGACTTCTAAAAGTAGTAAAAAAATTTGTGTTACGGACGTTACATTCATATTGATATGTTTAGTGTATTTTCTAGTTTTCTCGTGAAGTAGAAATAGTATTAAATAACTCTCTCTTCTAGAAGACAGCTGTTTTTAGGGGTGGTAAGCATAGACATATTCTATTAAATAGAAAACTACAATAGTCTAACATATAGTGCTGCAAAGTATGTACGTCCGTAACGTTACGGACGTACAAAAATCGTTACGGACGTTACATTTTATAGTAATCAGGTAATGAAGAAAAGCATTCTGAAAAAAATATTTCTACTCTACATTTGTTGGTCTAAATATACAAAAACAATGTTTTATTTTATTGATTATTCATATTATCATGATTATTATGTAATTTATCTGTCATTCTTTTGAAATTTACTGTGATACCATTGACTGCGAGACTGACCTTAGTCTAGTTTTTTTGGTGGGAAATATCACCAGTTTCATTTTGAACTCTGCATGTGATTATGATATTTGGATCAGTGCTGCATTTATTTATAAGATCTTTTCATAACACTATTTGGCAATATTGAAGATTATAACTTCAAGCATTTGATAGATATAGATCTGTAGCACTAACAAGTCATATCAGTTTTTTTATGTAAATTAAAACATGATTACCCGGAATGTGAATTAAAACATGATTTGTGCTTCTCATGATTATCTAGACTCTTCAAACCTAGTGTTCCACCTTTTTGATGTTTGCTATATTATCAGATTATATTTCTTCTCATCAAAAAAAAATTCTACTAATGAAAAAAAATTCTGATGACATTTTAATCCCCATATAATCATGATAATTTACCCTTTTATTACGACCTAGACAATAAACACTCAATAGCGCATAATTGAGAAAAAAAAATCCATGAGATCTTTTTCTTTTGAAAACTTGCATGACAGCTAGAACATTAACACTTAAGATGCTGATATATGCTGATTAACCATATAAAGGGTTATTAATTAGGGGTAATAATGTCCTAATTGGCAGGGCTGAAAAGTATGTACGTCCGTAACGTACATGTACATTTACATTGTATATTTAGACCAATTGCACACACACATCCCTATTCGTAAAAGACAGGAGAGTGAAATATCACACATCTTAAACTTAGATGTGTGCCTTTGTAAATAGGTTAAAGCGTCAAAATGAGTGGGGGATGGCGAGAGACTGGCATCCCCCTTCGTACGAGGGCCCTTCCACAAATTTTTTATCCCCCTCCCGCAAAAGTTGGGGCGGGGGTATGGCCGTCGCCTCGGATGTTCATCCGAGGTTAAGGGGTGTAGATGTGCCTTTTGGGGTTTTTGTATTTTGACCTACTCAATTGGCTGCCCATCAGCCATAATTAACTTTAATATGCCGGATAACTGACAGTGTATCGTTTTCAGAGCAGATTTCATATTATAATATAATATTTCATATTGCACACACGCATTCCCTAATTAGGGGGTGTAGATATGCCTTTTGAGATTTATGACATACATAACTGGCTGACTATCAGCCATAATTAACTTAAATAAGCATGATATATGGCAAACTATGCCAGATAGCTAGAGCATAAAGTACTAGAAAAGCAAAATGTACGGTTTCAGGTAGGGACATCCATGAAGAATTTCAACGCAATCAAATCCAAAATGGCCAACCATCGCCATAATTTACTTTAATATGTCTGATATATGACAAACTATGCCAGATACATGTAGCTGGACCATTGTTATAAAATAAAATGTGCGGTTTCAGGGTGGGATAAATTGGCTTGAAAAATTTCAACTTAAATTTAAAATTGACGACCATTGGCCATAATTAACTTTAATATGCCTGATATCTTGTAAACTACATGCCAAATAGCTAACTACATCATTACTATAAAACACAATGTGTGGTTTCAGGGTGGGATATGACTTAAAAAATGTGAACTCTAATCAAATTCAAAATGTCCGACTATCGGCCATGTAATTAACTTTAAAATGCTTGATAGCTAGACCATTACAACAAAACGAAATTTGTTTTTTTCATGTAGGGATATGCCCTGAAAAATTTAAACTTGATTAAATTCAAAAGGGCAGACTATCGGCCATACTTCACTTTAATTTTGTTTATCGGCAAACCGTGCCAGATAGCTAGACCATCTAGCACTATAAGACAAAATTAGCGGTTTCAGGGAGGATAGCCTAGAAAATTTCACCTCAATGAAATTCAAAATGACCGTCAATCTGCCGTAATTACATTCATTATGCCCGATATCTGGCAAATCATGCCAGATAGCTAGATCATTGGCATTAAGCAAAATGTGCCGCTTCAGGCCATCGGCCATAATTAACTTTAATATGCCTTATATCTGGCAAACCATGCCAGATAGCTTGACCATTACTCCAAGACAAAATGTGCGGTTTCAAAATTGTTTGAAAAATTTCAACTCGATCAAATTCAAAATGACCGACTATTTGCCATAATTAACTATGATATGCCTGATATCTGGCAAACCGACACAGATAGCTATCAAGACCATTTTTATAAAACAAAATGTGCGATTTCAGGGAAGGACATAGCCTGAAAAATCTCAACTCAATCAAATTTAAAATAGCCCATTTAGCCAATACTGTAAAACAAATCTGAGAGTTAAGGGAAAGATGCACCCTGAAATATTCCTATCACGCGTGCGGGGCAGGGGGATTATGGTGGCCGGCTGGCCTCTTGTTATGATTTCACATGGCAAGCAGTGCTAATTCCTGCAATCTGAGCCCAGATTTTTTTTTGTATTACAATGTACGTCCTTTGAAAATTTTTTTACGGATCTGTAAATAGGTAAAATAGTTAAATGCATTTGGGTGGCCCAATAAAACAGAATTTGAAAAAAATTGGAGTCTTGTATAATTCTTGGCTTTTCTGCACTTCGGAAAAATGTGCGATGTGACTGATAATGTGCAAATGGGTCACATATCATTGAATATTGATCACTAAAATATGATATAATATTTCTACTAAGTACATCAAACGGCTGTTTAAGTGGTAATCAAATCTTTTATTTGGCTATGGCAGGTTTATTCCTAGTATAATCCAATGGATGTAACGTCCGTAACGAAACTGTGTAACGTCCGTAACGATCAATAATTGCCTGCGAACCTGTGAATAGCGAAATATAATTCAAATTGACAACAAGGAATACAAGATACAAGCTTGAACTACAACTTGTGATAAATTTATATTTTTTTGATTTGTACTTCCCGACAAAACTGAAGTTAAACATGTCAAATGAAAAATGATGTCCTTTTTGCGTAACGTCCGTAACGCTGACAAGTATGATCATAAAAATCAAACATATCGGTTTCAAATGAAATGTTTCTATCATGCAGTCACAATAATCAACCCTATCTGGTGTTGAGTGGTATAGATTTATGAGTTTACTTTTTTATTCACCGATTGGCAGAGGCTCTAAGGTTGAAAAACGTGTCTAAATGTAACGTCCGTAACGATGGAATGACCCATTTGTGTAATTTAAGACGAAATATTTGCATCGATAACAGTGACTTGATCGGCTAAAAATATAAATTAATAATGACTATAGTAGTGATAAGCGGTGAAAGGGTTAATCTTTGAGGCTCATTTCTCGAAATGTGGGGCCGGTTTTTATATGGCACATCACATATATGCCCCTATATGACACTAATATTGAGCATGTTGTACTTTATAAACGTTTTATATCTAATTTATAACACATGATTATCGGGAATAACTAACGGCTCAAACGTGATGTAAAAAAGATTAAAGATGGATTAGTGCCAAGCTCATCTTGTAATGTAAATACTATTTTTCAAATTAATTGATTAAAGCTGCATAACTTTTTTGTTTATTTCGATTAAAATAACCTAAAATGTACAAAACAATCATTGCTATTGTTATAAAGGCCTTATAAATGCACTAAAACTGGGTAAATGTAGCGGAATTAGTTGACCATGCGGTACACCATAAAGTATTATTAAGTAGTGATTCGGCAGCACGAAACAACCCCCTTAATAGCAAACACATACGTTGAACTGAATCGGCATAATGTTGGGCCAATACCGCAGATGATGGGCGGCATTATTCTGCCATTGGATCAATGCCTTGTGTTAGAGATACTGGGTTAGATGTCGGATACTGGGTCAAATAGGTTACAGTAAAGTCTGATGTTTTTAAATATTATTTTATTTTACCGCATAGCGCGATGTATATCACTGCATGTGATGATTGACAATAAAATAAAATAAAGTCTAATATTGTCTAGTAGCATTTTGACTATATTTTGAAATGTCCATGAGATACCTATAAAAAAATGCAAATGTTTTTCAAGAAAATCACGAAAATCCAAAGAGCGAAAACGATGATTTACATCACTGAATTTGATGGTTATTCCGAGCACAATTTCTCACGGTCTGAGGAGAGCGTCTTAATAGCGGGCCAAAGGCTCTGATGCTGGCCCACACTTAAAAGCACCATACTGAAATTGAGTTCTATTTTTTCAAGTGAGTCACATTCTCTATACCGGTACCGATATTAAACATGATATTACATGCAGATATCATCCATATCACACAAAGTAATAACTTCTAGATATGTCTAACTGATATGAGACAATACACGTTGTACTGTGAAATGTATCTATCATCACTTAAAAAATACCAATAATTTTAAAAGTCATCCTCTCTTTTTTCTATGATGATCGTTATCTGCCACCTGGTACTTTTAATGCCTTGATTATATAGACAGTATGTCTTACTCCGCTGTGAACAGGTTTGTTTTGGTGGGGCAACAATATTAAAAAACAACAAACTCAAATCATTAATAACTCAGTAACCGGAGCAATAAAATAAAAAAAAATAAAACACCATCCTCCATGGATTAATCGTTTGAATGAAATAAACAAAACAGTTATGCAGCTTTAATTAGGCCTCTAAATCGGTCTCTCTCTACATATCCAAAGGGTGCCAGCCGTGTGAGAATTAACGGCTTAAGCGATGCAAAGGTGTGTTTTCATAGCAATGCCTGTGGCAATTAGCGGCAACACCTGCGCTGATTATAGTAATGGGCTTAGACTGTTGACAATCCGAAGCCAAATACAGTGCGTCTGACATTTTATTAAATAACATTTCTATTCTGATAGTCTGTTTGTTTTTTCTGCTATCAGCTAGTAAGGAGTATTTTATGAGCTGATTATGAGTAGGCCCTATAATAATATTGAGCGCTACAGTATTTACCAAACAGTAAATTATAAACATTTTATCAGGAGTGCGCTTTATCACTCGATTACAATTTCCTCATTATAAGCTGTTTCATAATAATGTGAGACATGTTAGCTTTTTTGTGGTTTATTCAACTTCATATATAATAAACTGTTGTAGAGTTAGTCCATGTAGAGGTAAGTGACAGCTTAAAACCCTTAAACCCCTAAGCGCGACTATTGTAATTTTCCACTTGAAGTTGTGGGTGGCGGTAGCAAGACACAACTTTAAGTGTGTGAACATTTAAAATATTTAATTTAGTGGTTGAGGAGTTAATCTGTCATCAGCTTGCGAAGGGGAGTTGTGAATTACTCCAACTGATACCCTACCTGTTAGGGATTAGCTCCGAGCCATAAGACATATTGGGAAATCGCTATTAGTAGAAGCTAGGGCTTCAAAATTTGTCAGCAAAATAGAGAAATAAACGGCTGAGATATTGCGATGATCCCATCTAGAAAGCGAAGCCTGGTGCGCTGTAATGTTCGATTGGTCAATTCTATTGTGTCATTTAATCAGCGATTTTGATCGGCCTATTTTTCATTCTATCTTTCTAAAAATTCAGATACCGGGAAATCGCGATTAATAGTATTCTAGGGGCTTTGATGTTTCCAAATCTACAGTGAAAATAATAAATGAGTGGCTGAGATATCGGGATCTACAAATCGACACCTTGTGTGCCGACATCGTAATTTTTGATTGGCTAATTAGCAGTTAATGGGTGAATTTTATTGGCTCCTATTTGGCTTATCTTTCTAAAAACTTAGACAGCGGTACAGCAAACGTAGAAGCGCTGTACAAATTTACAGCGAAATTATTAAATCAATGGCCGAGATATTGCCATCTATTAAACGACGCCCGGTACGGCAACATGATTTTTTTTATTGGCTAATTGACAGTTAATCTGTGATTTTAATTGGTTCACGGTTGGCTGGTTTCTTTGTAAGATCCTTTTAGATGTAGACTATAGCTGTTTTTCGTACAGAACATCATTTTTAGGTCAGATTATTTTTGTGGTGTTCCATATGTACACCACAAATTTTCACTAAAATCTACCCTTAAAAAAACATGAAATTTGACAAATACTGATATTTTTTTTTTTTTTTGTCACACATTTTGGTGCACTAGGCCATATATATAGCATAACAAACATGTCTACAAGTAGGCTACTAATTAAAAAAAACAACATTTTTCTGGTCGAGGTGGTACCGTAGGTACGTTGGTATGAACAGGTAGCTTTCTGGTACAAAGTGGTAGGTACGTTGATACGAACTGGTAGCTTTCTGATACGAAGTGGTAGGTTACGAAGTGGACATGGTACGAAGTGTCTATAAACCATGGAAATCATCGATTCAATAGACCTCAATTGATATTACAATTTTATGTACTCGATTATGTAGACTTAAGGCAAGCGGTAGGCCTAGCGAGTAGCGTTGCAGTTAGATCTAACTGTTAAAGTCGTAACCTTAGACTAGATAGCCTTGTTGTAGACTCTTTGTAACGTTAGGCTAGCCTATATAGGCTAAAGCTACGGTTAGGCCTAGCCCTGGGGCTAGGCCAAATAAAATGGCAAATAACTAAATTGTAGTTGTACTGATGTGCTCAACCTCATGGCCATGCCATGGACTCGTCTCATGTCACATTTAGTTGGAAGGATCTCGCCCTCCACTACGTTCTAGGTTAAAAGCAGCATGTATCTGAAACGTAAGATACTCACATCGTCACCTGTATGTGTGCGAAGCTGCTGGAGCATATTATCTGCAAGTATATGTTAAACCACTTCGATAGACACAGTATATTAACACCTTTAAAGCACGGCTAGCGGGCACGTCATTCTTGTGAAACCCAGCTCCTACTTACCAGCACGGACCTGGTCCAAAATTGTGAAAATAAACTACAGAGTGATGTAATCGTCCTTGACTTCAGCAAGGCTTTCGACGTTGTGGCCCATCAGAGACTATTACATTTATAAACCTAACCACTACATGTATGGTGTAAGAGGAAACATTCTATATTGGATTAAAAACTTTCTAACCAACCTATCCAGTGTGTGGTCGTAGACAGAATTTCATCAGCAGAAGCGGCAGTTAGGGAGTCCCAAAATGAACTTTCTTATGCCCTATCTTTTTTTGCCTAGATTAAGGATCTTCCAGAATCAGTGAAGTCTTAAGTCAGATTATTTGCTGAAGACTGTTTACTTTATCAACCAATCTACTCCTTATCCGACCAGTTGTGTCTTCTGGATGATTTGAATAGCTTGCAGGACTGGGCACAGAAGTTGTGCATGAACTTCAATCCTTCCAAATGCACAGTACTCCACATTAATCGCCCCCTGTGAAATATACCAGCATGATTATAAATCAACTTAAAGGCGAGACTCTAGTCACCTCTACTCACACACCATATCTCCGAGTATCAAGAAATCAGAAACAAACATATATTTTGTTTTGGCTTAAGGGTTAATATTAATAAAATTGCATGCAAAATTTTCTTTACAAGTCTCTGATGGAAAATCTCTCCTTTGTGTTTCAGGAGCTGACTGTTTATGCAACCCGTAACTTATTGTGCCTCCACATATTTTCTCCACAGATGCATTAGTGAATAATTATGTCGAAACAGCCTCCAAATGAAAATGTCACCACCTATAAACTTGTTGTCGTCGGAGATGGTGGTGTTGGCAAAAGTGCCTTGACCATTCAATTCTTCCAGAAAATGTTTGTGCAGGATTATGATCCTACCATCGAGGATTCCTACATACAGTACACAGAAATAGATGGACAGTGGTGTGTTCTAGATGGTAAGTGTCAAGACGCATTTTTTATTTTTTCTGAAAGAATCACCATGATTGTATTGCAATCTATATTCCAATAATGGTAAATGTCAATGAACATGACTAAATATTTAAAATTTCAAAGCACTAAGTTGAAAAAAAAATTATATTTCCATCCATTGAAGATGTGTTTCGCTAACACGAAGCACAACTTCCAAGTAGGTTAACTTTACACATGTATATTTGTTCAATTTTTTAGACCAAATATTTGCAAATTTTAATGTGTAAGCATAAATTAAATTCTTTCCCAATAAATGTGATTTAACAGTCTGCTGCTTAACAGATTCTAAAGACATAATATGTATGTGTTCAAAACAACTACATTGTATAGTCGTGCTTAAACTGTTAAAGTGGTATTAATGAGACGTCGAAATCATGACCTCCCCCCCCCCCCCCTCCCGGGCCCCCGTTGATAGATTAAAAATTCAGAGTACAGAAATTTAAGCTCCAGGTACCCCTGCCCCGGTACTCTACTTTATGCAACATTTATGAACAAAAGTGGGTGACGAGTTTCATTATGTACACAGTGTTATTTTTTTTGCTAAGCAGAGAATGTTATTATCAGGCAAACACATATATTCACACATCACTCGATTTTTACAATGTTATAAATGTTAGTTGAGCTGTCTAAACAAATTATCATTGAAAATGCTAATCATTACAAAAAATAATGTATAATAGGTATGTCTCACATGACTAATTCATTGTAACAAGATTAGGAGAATAAACTTGATATGATTTCATTTATAGAAATTGTCTTTTAGTGTCTTCCATATAAATAGCCAGTTAATAACCGCATCCTGGTTAAAAACCGCACCCCAAACTTTTGAAATTTACCTAGCCTCTATTTGAATGGTTTTGAATTTCACAAAAACTCTGTTTCAAAGGTTTGCTCCGCATCCCAATTTTATATGATATAATATCACTGTAATTCCTTCTGATAACTTGCGTAGTTTAGCCAGACGGTAGCATCTCATTTTCTGAGAAATATGTGAAGCCACTAATTTAATAATAATATATTGTGTCAGCTGCGCAAGAGTGAAATAATGATTGTTGACTTGTTTGTATTTGTTCATTTTAGTGCTAGACACCGCGGGCCAGGAAGAGTTCTCGGCTATGCGGGAGCAGTACATGAGAAAGGGGGATGCGTTTCTGCTGGTGTACTCAGTGATCGACACAAGGAGTTATGAGAATGTTCACAATTTCTTCACACAGGTACTACGGGTCAAAGACAGGTAAGTGTTGTTATTTAAAAAGCTGATAACTCTCCTAGCACTAGGTATCTAACTCTCAGACCATTTTCATTCACTTGGAGGTGTGAATTGCTGGCGCAATTCCCACCTCAAGGTGAATAAAAAAGGTCTGATTTTATGATATGTACTTAACCCTTTTAGTGTGGGAACCTATTTTATACGTCAGAATCTGACGTCTGTAGATATAGTGTACCATGTCATCATGGATTTTCTGTAGCTCTGAGCTTGAAATTAGTGGTAGCACGTGACCACAAAGTATTATTGGAAATAACACAGTTTTGTAGAAATTGTTTTATTGAACATTACTTAAACTACCTGAATTTAAAGAAAAACTATTTTTATATTCATGAGGTATCCGGTAATCGATAAAATTAAAATTACTTTTAAAGTGTATATGTCACATCAGGGCTCCCGCGGGATCTTAAAATGTCCTAAAAGTTCTTATATTGGCGTGCTCTTTATTAAGGCCTTGAAAGGTCTTAAATATAGCTGTTTTGACAGCTGTAGGTATTAAAATGTTTTATTTTCTATGAACAGTCAAATTTGTGGAAACATCACATCTCCACAGGGTTCGAAATAAGGCCATTCCTCCAGTTCAATAATGCCTAAAAGTGTGCAGGAATGGAAAAATTTGTAATTAGCTATTTCGATGAACTGTCAAATTCAAGGACATTCTAGAACTAACGCCATTTCTAGGAATGAAAGTTTTCACTCAGGAATGGCAGTTTCCTTGATTTGCCAATCTTGTGGATTGGCATGCCCTCAACGTTTAATTCTACCCCTGGTCCATGGTAATGTATTTAATACTAAGAAACCCATATTATTTATAACACTACTCTTGTGACTGCAGGTGTAGAGGGTATGGATGTACATGTACTGAACCGCCAGTGCATGTAAAGTAATAATAGTAAAGTAAAGAAGACATTTTATTTACTTACCGGGGGATCAAGTTTCAGGGATCGACACTAACACTGGCCCGTTGGACTGAGGCCAGTAAAAATCACTAAGGGCCAGTAAATCACCTGTGATACTGGCCCTGGGGGCAACGAAAAAATTACACTCCCTTGATACAGTGTACACTAAGGACTAGAATGATGAGGCTAAGGGCCAGTAATTATCTGAAATTACTGGCCCTTTGGGCCACTACCTCAGAGCAGTTAGTGTTTCCAGTTTCTAAATGTTGTGACAGGAAATAATACTTTGCTGCTTCTAGGAACGCGTAGCTTTGTTTGATGTCCGTGGTCCTTTATGCCCCCGGAACCCTCTAGAGCTTATGTATGAGGTTGGCTGTGGTGGCTATAAATTCATGCAAAAATCTGCGCCCCTGTCTTGTCAATTCCTGGACCCGCAAAGTCTGATACATGTAGGAGAGGAAACTTTAATTTATATGGCGTTGCCGGTGAGAGAGTGATGTCCAATGAAGTGATTTTTTTTCTTGTGGTCTGCATTATGTAATGATTGGTTTCTAGTTGGTTCACCCAACTCAATGCTGAGTAATGGGGATGGTCAATTGTTAATAGACTCCGAAATTTGCTTTTAATTTGTGCTAAAAATTGACTTAAAAAGTTCTAATATTTTGTTTTGAAAAGGTCTTAAAATGTCTTATTTTTCACTAACTGAATTCTGCAGGGACCATGCACATGTACATAGTGGATTTTCTTGATGTTATGCAAATTTGGTTTACTAAAAATATTTGGCGGCTACCAGATTTTCAGGGGTAGTCTGGCTTAGAACTTTCTACTGCCCCGAAAAGTAAAATTTGAGCCCTGCAAACATATTTATTATTATTAAATGCTATAACACTAAGTATGTTTATATTTTTTTCATACAGAGATAGCTATCCGATGATTTTGGTGGCAAATAAAGTTGACTTGGTTCATTTACGTAAAGTGACTGAGGAACAGGGGAGAGAGTTAGCATCAAATGTCAATGTAAGTGAGCTGTAGGGTTACTGATGCCGATACATCCCAACAAACATTAGACATTTACATGATTAGCCCAATGTTATTGCAATGTTGGCTCACCGTCTGATACACTGGCCGAACATTGAAACAACACTGTCTGTGTCATCGTAATTTGTCTCATGTTTGGTGGGTTATTGCTGTGTGGCAATTTCTGTTCTGCAAAGCCAAAAGGCAGTAACTGCTTACCGTACCAACCCGATTATGCGCATGATCTAATTTTCCACGCAGGTTCCCTGACACGCATCCGCAGGGCAATTCAAAATTTCTTTTGTAATAGACACCGGGCCCATTTACACGCCGCATATGGCCCTGTAAATACTTAGACCTATATATATTTAGAATCTTGTGGATCACTGAATGAAATGTTTGAACATGGTAAACCTTTACAGCCCGGGGATCGACTGTCTGACGTCTAAAGCTAACTAAGACATTTATGATGATATTGAATTGAATAAAACCCTTTGGTCTCCATGGCTTATATAAAAAATATTGAGAACTTTAAGGGTTAAACATGCAGTCTTTTCTAGCCCTGAATACAAGAATATTACGTTGCCTGATGAGCTACATAGCCTTGCAGGGCTCCCACTCATCTGGAAAACCTAGAATCTGGCAAAAATAATTCCATGCATGGAAAAATCATGGATTTTCCAAGAAAGGACTTTTTTATGAAAAAATCATGGAATTTAGTTTCAGTCATCTACATTTTTCTTAAATATCAGAAAATATTTTGCGGAATTTATTCTTTGTCACTTTGTCACTTTGTTTCTTTCTTATCCTGATATTTGACTACTGCTGGTTACATGTGCCCAAATCTCTTGGCGTAAAAACAATTTAGGCGAAAAATAACAATTTAGGCAAACCACATATGCAGCCAAAACGGAATTGAGCAATCTGGAAAAATAACCTGGTATCATGGGAAAATCATGGAATTTTGTTTTCAGTTTTGAGTGGGAATCCTGTCTTGGCGCTAACAATAGAGAGTATATCTGATTTTTTCTCTGTGTGCATCTATGCTGTGTACAGTGACTTTAATTTGATGTCGTTGGTTACTATACACACACGAGCAGAAAGCTGATATATTATCAATTCTCTTATATTCAGGGCTAAGGCTAAGTTTTTATCACCTCATTTATGAATAGATGCTCGCCTTGTAATCGGGTCTGTACAGTACTTAAAAGAAAGCAGTTACTGCCTTTTGGTAGTGAAATATTTTATATACTGTGGAGAGTCAGACCAAGGCTGTTTTTTTATTTGAATAGACTAAAGTTAAAATTTGAATAATAAGTGTAGCAATATTAATACAATTAACACTAATTAGTGTAATGATGACCCTGAATTTTTTTTTTTTATTCATTTGTAATAATAAAATTTATCTAATTAATATTTTTTCAATTCCAAATTTATAAATAATTGCAAGGTGAATGAGTTAGATTTATATCACAAATAATTGACCAGTACTACCCATTTATCATGTTTATGATAGATGTTAATTTTGAAAAATGCCCATTGGCTTGACAGTGTATAATCCAAATCTTTTCTATTCATGAGCATTTGAGTGTATTTCATTCAGATTCCGTACATTGAGACGAGTGCCAAAGATCCACCGCTAAATGTCGACAGAGCATTCCATGAGGTTGTGAGGGTCATCAGGTTAGTGACAATCCAGCAGACAGAAGACATTGAAACAATGCTGGTTTAATGCTGGCCACCATCTGCGACACTGGCCCAGCATTACACCAACATTGCTTCAACGTCTTGTGTTTGCTGTACAAGTCCATTTTTAAAAAAGCTATGTAGCTATTACATGTACTATGTTCTGCAAAGTCAAAAGGCAGTAAATGCTTTTTGGTTTTGCACGGCAGTACTCTATGTATGCCTTTTTGGTCTGGAAGTAATAATTGTTCATTTCCAGCCTACCCGACGAAAACAGATCAATTCATCTAAAGTATTTCTCAATGAATACTCAAGCCTTAGAGCTCTAATGTCAAATAGTGTAGTTGAAAGGATGTGCTGCACAACGTGCTAATACTATTTCCATGTTCAAATTCAGATATGACAAAAAATGCTTCTATTTTGAAATAAAAAAAATGAATTTTTTGATGACATCATATTTTATCAATTCAGTGACATTTTATTCGGTTTTAACCCTCATCCTGCTGATCACGACTTTTGTCGTTGATCAAATCACTGATATTGAGAATGAAATTAGTGTTTAAACATCAAGATTTGTAATTTTTTGGTCTCAAATTTAACAAATATGAGTAATTTTCAAGCACTTAAGGTTGTGAATCGCGGTAGCGAGACACAACCTCAAGTGCTTGAAAATTTAGATAAATTAACTTAGCAGGATAAGGGTTAAACTTGTTTGAAAGCGTAAACTGGTAGTATGCTGTATCTATTCTAAAAAACATCATATTCCAATAAACACCCACCCCCCCTGATTTGACAACAAAATATATTATCATAAAGTACTCCAGTCTAATTATCACCCACCCCCCTCTAACTTCCAAGTCACTCACAAGGCACAGTTTTAGTTTTGCCAAAGTCTTCTTTACTTCTAGGTGGATTAACTTTTCAAATGCCTTATTCCCAAATATGAGATAAGTAGTGGTCGTTGCAAATGCAATTTTTGTGGGTCATTTGTCCCCATGTGAGCTTAGCTAAAAAAAAAATGGGAACATGTGTGAAAACTATGGATCAATGGTATTTGAATTCATGTGCAAAATCAATTTCGAAAATATGTTGTGTGTTCCCTGGACAACAATGGATGCCTGGCTGCCCCTAGTCCCTTCACAATTTTATCAATATGTTAAAACCCTTCCAAGCCTGAATTTACTATTGTCATATTCATGCACTACCATAGGGATTCGGCCACATATAACCTGTTACTCTAATTTTTTAATCCAGATTAGAAAGAGTAATAACTATAGATGAGATAGTTGTAATGTTTGTTGAATGTCTGGGAGGCCATGAAAGGTGATGCTTACATGCATTTTGCCGTGATACAGTTGATCCCCTTGTTTAATAAATTAGAGTGACAGGTTATATGTTGTCGAATCCCTATGTCTACTACAAGCTGCAAATTGCAAAGTGGAAATTCTCAACTTGTAGTGGATGAATATGACTTGAAGTGGGTGACAAATGGAAAAATATACTTTATTTTCACGTTATTTTTAAAACGGTCCCATTAAAATTCCCGCTCTACAACCACTAGGTTTCAGGAAGTGAAGTCATTTTTCAGAAATGCAAAATGATGCTTTAGTGCATCGTGAGGGTTTAAAGGGTTAACCCTGTACCTGGGCCCATGTAGGCTACATGTACTCATCAGCCAAAACGGCAATCACCGAATTCGTTCACCCTGGCTGTATCTGACCCTACTTCGATGATTAATGACGTTGTAGGCCCATGCAGCTTTCATAGTGAATATATGGGGCCACTGCCTCCTCCCTTTAGCCTCGGGGGTACTGGAATGGCGTTTATTAGAATAAATATGGTATGTACCGCTTCTGGACAAGGGTAATAATGTCTAATTCACTCCCTGGCCTAAACCGAGAAAAACTCAAGACGTTGATCCAATGCAGGTTTAATGTTGAACCGGTGTCGTAGACGGTGGTACAACATTGATCCTGCATTTGGGCAATGTATCATGCTTGCCAGGAAACTGTGCTGACCCCCATTCACTTTCAAATGCTCTTATATTTTATTTTGTGATTTTAAAGTTCCTTGCAATATAAATTTTAATACTGTAGGTCTGCATTCTTATCTATATTTAAGTAATGTTTATTTCTATTAACCCTTTTTGCACAGGTACCGTCTTTAAACGACAGAAGCTGCCGATTATGACGTATAAAGGTGGTCCCCGCACTGAAAGAATTAAATTATTTTTAATGGTCATAGACCCATTTACATAGGTTTTCAAATGAATCAGAAAGAGCTAACTGTGACATTTATGATGATTACAAATTAAAAACCCCTCTGGTCTACATAGTTTATGCAAATTAATAGTAAGGAATATAGTAAACGCAGTTATTTTTGTAGAAACCATGGAGATCAAAGAGGGTTTTTTAATTTGAAATTGTCATAAATGTCTTTAGTTCTAGCTCTTTCTGATTCACTTGAATACCTATGTTATGGGTCTACGCCCAATATAAATATTTTTACTTTTACAGTGTGGGGACCAACTTTAGCTGACATCTACAGACGTCAGATTCTGATGGCTAAAGTCGGTCCCCGCACTTAAGGGTTAAATCATGAATTATCATTAGCCATGTAATACAACTTGCATGTATTTATCTTTACAGAAATCAGCCTGTTGATGTCAACGACAGGAAAAATCGAAGAAGACACAAAAAGTGTGCGATTCTTTGACAAAGCGACAGCTGTCAAAAATGTACTCATAATTTAGTGCTGTTTATATTGCCACTGTACTAATTTATCTAAATTATGAAGTGAGAGTAAATGTCAAGAAGCACACAATGAAGACGAGTGAGAGCACAGAACACATCACACCTACCGATATCCAAGACATCTTAACCCTTTTAGCGTGGGGATCAACTTTAGAAGTCAGATTCCGACGTCTAAAGATGATGCACACACTCGAAGAGTAAAAGCATTTATAATGGCCGTAGACCCATAACATAGGTATTCAAATGAGGCAGAAAGCTTCAACTAAGACATTTATAATGATTCAAAATAGAAAAAAATCCCGCGCTAAAATGGTTTAATAATTATCACAGTCATTAGACCCATAAAATGGCTTAAAATAGGACCCGCCAATGCGAGAAGGTACCTCCCCGCAACTATCTTACAATTATTTATGACGTCATTTAAAATTTGATTTCAATGATTACATAACTAAATTTAAACTAATCAAAATCTTGTAAAACAAGAAGATTTTTCAAAAATTCTTTCAGTTAATGAAACAGGAAGGACACGGCTATCAAATCAACTAAACAAATCAATTTTGAAAATTTGGAGCTCACGGCCCTTTTCGTGTGGCGGGTCGCAACTAATTTATGTTTTGCCCCTACAACTGCAAAAAATTAGGCTGACCAAATATGGATTTGTCTGCGAAAACCAAGACATATTTGCACATGTTGTTTTGAAATTGGGCCAGCATCTCAGCCTAACATTAGAACATAACTAGGCCAATGCGTTTGCTGAGAAATGGTTGAAAAAGACAGAAGTGGGTGGGTGTTTTGTCTTACAAACAACAGCAAAAATTGATTTGGATTAGATGCTGATATTGGCTTTTGAGTTTGCAGAAACATTTACACACATTTAGCATAATATTTTCCCTAAACCATTACTTGCCTAATCAAGAAATCGATTTTTGTTTAAAAATCTTGGAAATGGTAGCGTTGTGATGTTGTACATGTATTCATAATTGGAGTGTTTTCGTAGATGATAAATATACTTCATTTGATTTGTTATTGACTAATTATTTTTAAATTTTTTATCATTGGCTGTGATAGATGACTATTTCACCATTTATTATTATGATTAGGCATTGTGTCTTTAATATCATTTTGCCGTAAATTATAACAGAATTTAAGCAGTTTTGGAACACTAGCCTGCCAGAATTCCTTTATAATGGACGAGGGATCTTTTTATTCAGAGGCAAATACTGTTGTCTTGGTATCAAAGGGTTGTATCTACCATTTCACAGCAGGCATATGACCTCTAGTAGCTAGGAGGTGAGAGGACTTTTCACTTTCAGTTTCAGTTTAAGTTATCATTTCATGAATGTATGCTTACATCGCATAGACGGTTAAGGTTTTAACAGAGTATTAATTTTTCATGTTATCTCTCATAATAGTCTGACAGTCTATATATTTTGATCACATCGACTCCCAGTAACCAAAGTGTCATTTAACACTCATTTTTATGGTTACTACATACGGTACATACAACGCTTTGCCTGGTAGGGGACGATAATCAGTGAACACTGAAAAGATGTGATGGCTAATCAGAATCTGACGTCTGTAGAAGTCAGATTCTGATGACTAAAGTCGATCCTCGCACTGTAAGAGTAAAAATATTTCTAATGGCCTTAGACCTATGAATAGGTATTCAAATAAATCAGAAAGAGCTAACTAATACATGTATGATGATTTCAAATTAAAAAGCCATAGTTTACACAAAACAATTAGCGCTTTAAGGGCTAAGATGATTTCAAATTGAAAAAAATCCTTTGGTCTCCATGGTTTGTATAAAAACATTTCAGAGTAGTAAGGTTTAAGTAAATGTTGCTTTTTGGCTTTGCACAGCAGAAATAAGCTATTATAATGCTCATCAGGAAATAGGCCTAGTGTTGATCGCACCTTCACAGGTGAAAAACATCCTATTCAACTAAATAATAATTAATTGTTTTGAATTTGATATAATGACGTGAGTATTTATATTATTAGAATTGATTCATATATGTCAAAACACAGAGGTACTTTATGTGAAATAAATTGTATGTCAGTCACTATTATAATTATATTATTAATTATGATTATTTAACAAGCTAACAGCTTGTCTTATAAATTTATTAATATCAATTTTTGTTTGAAATATGCATTTGCTGATTGATGAGCTATGAAGACTATTGTAATTTATCTTCCTTATATTAAGCGGTAATCTCTACCACTTTAGATAAACAGTTATGTCTCTTCAATTATGAAAAGGAAAGTTTTCTTTTCATCATGATTTAAACGCATTAACTTCCTGATATCACATTTCAACACATTGCTAGTCATGAGCTGTCTTTGTTCAATCGTATGTGCTATAATTGCTCTATTCTATCCAACATAAACATTTCATTCACTTGGGATATTAAGGGTGTAAAGTGAGAAATGCACCCTTTTAATTCCAAGGGAATACTATGTAAATCATAACATTTTCGAAGCTCATTGATTTGACAGAAATAAGTAATCCAGCACCGGAATATTTACATTTTTAAGTATTTGAAGAAATAATGTTGACGGAACAATGCTGGCTGATGATGTTAGAAAATCATACCAATTGTTATATTGTTTTCTTAACAACGTGAAAACATTGTCCATATAAAAAATCTGATTTTGTTGTGGAAGATCGCAGCGTTTTATATGAGGCATATCAGTACTACCACTACTCTGCCGTACGAAGCCAAAAGGCAGTATCTGCTTACTTTACAAGTAAGCAGATACTGCCTTTTGGCTTTGCAAGGTAGAACTGATGAGAATCAGGAATCACTGTCTAATATTATTATTGAGAAACTATTATTCATGGTTGTACTGATGTGTGATATCAAACAACACTGCTCTGCAAAGACAAAAGGCAGCATCTGCTTACTTGTAAAGTAAGCAGATACCTTTTGGCTTTCCACCGCAGAACAGTATAATTACTTAATACACCTCCCTTGCAGAGAGCCTATGCTATTGATCAAGTCGGTATTGAAAATTTATTAAATGTCCTGTTAAATACGATGAAAAATATTTCAAAGATTTTTGCGAAATTTCTTTCATGAGTATTTTCTTTCATTTGAAAACAGAAAATATGTAAGCAATGCAACACCTGAATTCTGGCTTCAATTGAGTAAAAAAATGTACTTTTTAATGGCGGATCCAGGGGGGATGCAGGAGGTGCATGCCCCCCCTTGTTTTGCCAAATACTTTAAAAATACCCCTTAATTGGCTAAAATTTGCCAAAATAATCTTGGGGGCAAGCCCTCAAAACCCCCTTTTTTTCAGATCCTGGATCCGCCACTGCTTTTTATGTTTTCACTTTCTAGCTAAATATGTCACTTAAGTGGAAACATTTTTGCAGCAATTTGGGTTATGCAGTTTTTAATTGCATTGCATGTATATTTTGAAAACACCTGTACAGGTGAATAAACCAAGAGATTTGGCATTGTAATTGAATACTGAGAACAATCACGAGACAATTTTATTTTGTTATAGCTGTAATAAATATATATATATATATATATATATATATGTATATTATATATGTTTATACATTTTTAAACCAAAATTTCAAAGGTCTAAGTAACCATCATACTAACCCGGATAATGGGTGGAAGACATTGGTCGAGAGCTCGAGATATAATCACTAGGTCTACAAACACAAAGCGGACAGTTAAATCTTAACCTGCTGATCGCGACTATAGTCGTTTTTAATTTGTTTTATTTGCCGATAAAATCAATGGTTTTGGGATGAAATGAGTGTTGAAACATTGACATTTGCAAATGTTTGGTTTCAAATTAAACACATAACATTAATTTTAAATCACTTGAGGTTGTGCCTCGCGGTAGCGAGACGCAACTTCGAGTGGTTGAAAATTTAAATAAATTAGCAGGATAAGAGTCGACTTTAGTGATAGCACACCAGTGCTTTACTTCACACTCTATATTTACAGAATGTATGGTACATTTTGATTCCTGATTATTGTTTTTTCATTCCACAAATGAAACAGGTGGGTTTTTTCTATTATTTACGAGGCAATTAATCTACATCTGCTGGTTATTCAGAATCCTTTTTTATATGAAAGGTTGTGTCTGCCTTTTATGTGACAGATACAACCTTTCATATGCAAGGGAACAAATTATTTGAAGTGTGTTTGTGTTCTCCCAGAAGGAGGGGTTTTGATTACTTTAATTACAACCAGTGGTTTTACTTGGTGGCAGCTTTTAGAGCTGTGATCTCGAAACATATTTATTCATCTACTTCTGAGTTTTACAGAAACTTATTTTATCTCATTAATTATGTATTTATTTTTTATACACAACATATTAACCCTTTTTAGCGCATGGACCATCTAAAGAAGTCAGTTTCTGAGACGGTCAGGAACTGAAAGAATTTGAAATATTTAAAATGGCTGTAGACACATAAGATAGGTTTTTAAATAAAGAGTTAACTAAAGAGTTAAGACATTTATAATAATTTTAAATTGAAAAAAACTTTTGGTCTGCATGGTTTATACAAATATATTTCAGTTTGTGAGGGTTAACCCTTACAGTACAGGGATCGACTTCAGTCGTCCGTATCTGATGTCCGTAGACATCAGATTCTGATGACTAAAATCGATCTACACACGTCAGATTCCGACGACTAAAGTCGATCCCGGCACTGTAAGAGAAAAAATATTTATAATGGCCGTAGACCCATAACATAGGTATTCAATTAATCTGAAAGAGCTACTAAGACATTTATGGAGATTTCACATTGAAAAAACCCTTTGGTCTCTACGGTTTATACAAATATATTTCAACGTTGTAAGGGTTAGTTCTGTGTGATGTTATGAATATATCAGTTAACTCCGCCTAGAGCACTGACCTATTCATTTTAAATTTCCCGTCACTTTTAAGTTGTGTCTCGCTACCGCGATCCACAGCTTACAAGTGACGGGAATTTACTGAGATTTGTAAATCAAGCCTCATGCTGCTGTTATGGCTATAACCAGAAATTCATAAGAGAGAAGAAATATGCAACTCCAAAACATCATATTCATCTGAAAACGTCCGTTTTGTATCTCTCTTATGCATCTCTGCTATAACTAAATGCAAGCATACAGGAATCATTTGTCTTATTTGAAATCCGATATTAGTGACATCTGGCCTGGTGGTCTGCCTCATCTGTATTTACTATTTCAGACTCTGATATTGCGGCTATTCAGACCGGTTTATGCCTCGCCTGCATTATTTTTTCAAACTATGATATTAGTTATATCAAGTAAAATAGGTTCTACTTTCCTTGGTTATAATTTTGCCCGGGAGGCCCTCGAGGAGGTCCCTCGACTGTATTATTGGTTGTATTTATATAGATATCTCTAGTACTGCTCTTCAAAGCAAGAAATTCTTAGTTGTTGAAGAGTGAGCAGTTACTTCACAGGGTTCCCACTCACCTGAAAAACCTGAATTTGGCCTCAAAAAATCCATTGTGGTTGCATGTGCCCAAATCTTTTGGTCTTTTGACGTAAAAACAATCTAGGTGAAAAAGAACTCTAAGAACACTGATGTCGACTATAATAGACATTGTGTGTATTCATTGGCACCTGTATAACCAGTTGTTAAAAATAAAAATTTGCTTACAATTTTGAAACACTGCTATATGTTGGGACTTAAATTTAACAAATAACACAAATTTTCAGTCATTTTAAGTTCTGTATCACGGTAGCGAGACACAACTTCAAGTGACTGAAAATTTAAATTGAATAGGTCAGTGCTCTGAGGGTTTAGCAAATCACACAAACAGCAAAAGCGGAATTAAGCAACCTGGAAAAAATACCTGTGAAAAATCATGGAATTTTGTTTGGAGTGGGAACCCTGTTACTATATTTTGGCTTTGCACAGTGGTACACTAGTGCTGGCTGTGTGACAGCTCAGAATAGAAAATGGTTTGAGTTTCTTTTTGTCACGGAAATGGTTGTATTTTATTTCCACATGAATAACAAAGTATTACAAATGAATTTGTGATGTTCCATTTTCGCACACTTTGTGCGAAAAAAATCTCGTGGTTTATGATGATTACCGCAGCTATACGTGTATATTTGTTTGTGCATTGTTCTTCTGCAGGGCACAAAGCGTCTTGTTATTAATTGAATGCTTGTTGTTTTAGTCCCTGTATCATGTGCTTGTATAGTCAGTACTATTATGTCAATCAGTAAAGCTGATTAATCAATCTACACAAAACTGGAACACTTTGTTATTTATTTATTTGTTATTTATTTAGTAGTTTATAAAGTCACATGCCACAAAAAAAGTTTTCGATTAAAAAGATTTCGATAAGTATGGGATAAGGCCAGAGGAGCTCTACATTCTTAGCTTTAAAAACGGCTGAGGCCGAATAGTAATAAATCTACAAGAAATAGGCCTACACGTAAAACATACAAGTGGAATGTGTGAAACAAAATCATAATGAGCTGCACGTCATATTATCCACTATGAATAGTCGCCAAAAGAAACCATGTGAAAAAATCACATGGTATATATTGACCTTATCTATGTATATAATTTTCCTCAAACAAGTATTCACATAATTCCTAACACATGTCCATTCCATGTGACTTATTCAACGTGACATTCCTCTTTGACAGCAGTCGTTCTAGACCTACCGCTCAGAAAAAATGATTAGATGCAGTTAAATAACCTAAAATCCAAAGGGGGGGGGGTGCTACATTATGCACAAATAATCGACCAACAGACAGCTTCAGGTATTCAAACGAATTGACTAACGGTTTATAATCTGTACAGCAATGTACATTAACAGTGATGAATGAGAAATGAGATATTTAGCGAGATGCTTCATGAGAACAATGACCCATCTGTTGTGAGCACGGTACCAATACCATTGCTTGATTCACAGTGACATGTCATGTGAACCCTTTGTGTGTCGGTGGTGACGCTCTTAAATGCTTTTCACAAAAACTATTAACCGGTAAAGCGCTCAATTTAATAACCAAAATGTTCACCTACTTAAAGTTGTGTCTCGTGACCCTCAACTTCAAGTGGGAGAAAATTACTCGTAGTTGTTAAATTTGTGACTAAATACTTGCGAATTAACTTCATAACCGTGGTCTTTTTTTGTTAATTCACTTCATTTTATCTGTCAGGACATCGATCCCAAGCGTTTTTATTCTCGTTATATTTATTAAAATATATAAAAAATTGTAATGCATTGAAATAGGCGCGATGTGTAAATAAAAACAGTTAGTTATTTTTACTATTAATCTGCATGTTCTCTTTACCTCGCTTTATTTTCCGCTGATGAATTCTCAGTCTTTATCACTATCTCCCTCTGTCTGTCAAGCAATTTGCCTTATTGTTATATTAATTTTCTTTTGTTAGTGTTGTTACAATTTATTTCCCGGTACTATTTTTCTTTGATTTCCCATACTGTGGTTGCAATCAATACTCTTTCTACCACAGCTCATTCTTGTCTTCTGCTATGTACACCTCATTATTATAGATCTTCACTTTATACGCTGATGGGCCCCAATTTGTTCTTTTTGTATTCTACTTCCTTCTATGGTTAAAAGCTTCTTCTGTGACACCATTTTTTCTTATTGGATACCGTTAATGATTTGATAAGATTAACTTCGAATGATAGTAATAACATTTTTAATATAATAAAACCCAGCACCAAAATTGGGCGAAGATGATGATAATATGATGGAAAAAGAAGACTGGCGATAAGACATGGATGAGCGCGACATTTTGTAGCCAACAGCTCATCCCTATTGAATCGCACTGGTCCGTTCCAGGTCGTATAAGTTTCTACTGGACCGTTCCAGATCGTATCAGTTTCTCACTAGCCCGAGTTGCATTCTACTTGAGTCATATTGGATCGTATCAGTTCGCAGGCTTATTCGCATTAGATCGTATTGATTCGTACAACATTTCGTATTAGTTCGTGTCAACCGTCCTAATTTGTATTGGTTCTAGCTAATTATTCTTATTTCTACTTGGTTCTCCGTCATTCGCAATTTGAACCGTATTGATTCTAGTTGGTTCGATGTTCAATAAATTATCCACCTCAGGAGCATTTTTATTCCCCATGATTCTCACTCACATCCGTATTGCACATATCGCCAGCATTCGTACTGGATCGCCAGTGGATCCGCGACAGTGTGACTGGGGCATAAGAGATCTCTCTCCATTCATCGTAAGGTTTCATCTAATGTCAAACTCTCAGTTTACGCTTACAGCTTATAATTATAATTATGCATCATCTAGGTGTGTTATTCAACGAAAGAATCAGGGTAGTGGCCTATGCCATTCATGAATTATGGATTATGGCGATACTTCTTGGTTTGCTTTTTGTTCAGTTCTTTGAAATTATAGATTTGTCCTTGAGAATTGTTGTTGTATTTATTGGAAGAGCACAGCTACCGTTAGTAGGCTATTGATGAGGAACTTGCAGCCCGTGGCCTAATTGTGCAAAGGCAACGTCGACACACTGGTTTCAACCTTAACTCGACGAAGCCGTAACTCGACGAAGCCGTCATATCATTAACGAAATTGCCCAGCGATATTGAGAGTGGAGAAACAAAGATGTTTCTTAGAAAGACACACACAGAATCAGCGGTGTTCAAGCTCGGTACGCATGCATAACTGGCGTGGCAGTCAGGTTTCTACAAAATGCGTCACGTCCCCCTTTTTCCGATAGTGTTGTGGGCTCATCAACCCACGTAAATTGTGAATTCAACTTTGCATAATATAGTATTGTGCAATCAAGTCAACTCTTGTATTTTACACCTCTATTCAACATTAACACTGTGTGGTAAAATATAATTTTGTTTTGTTTTCGAATACTCGCAAAGACTAATCTGACCCTGTGCGTCACATAAACAACAGACCTCATGTACAGCTAGTATACAGCCTAAATTAATGAAATGTTGCCAGAAATGGAATTGGCATGCAGAAGACTATTAAACACCATGTATATAATGACACATTGAATTTGAACAAACAGTTAGTTTAAAAAGTTATATACAATACATTTGTGGCGGCCATCTTGGATTTTAACCTTTTGTGCGTTTCTGTCAAAATATTTGCAAGGTTATCCACCTAGGTTGTGTTCGTGTCATGTATAACATAATATAGGCCTAGAGATGATTTTCACCTTCCAGCCTTTTACAGGAGGCTATGTAACACAAACCCTTTTGTCTCCCTGGGTGCAATAGCACTCGAAGCCCTGCATGCTGCTGAGACCCCTTTGCTGCTGCTGACACCCCAGATTCTTTTGCTGCTGAGACCCCCAGTCCCATATTCTTCTGCTGCTGAGACCCTCATATTATTCTGCTGCTGAGAACCCCAGATTATTATGCTGCTGAGACCCCAGATTCTTCTGCTGCTGAGACCCTCAGATTCTTCTGCTTCTGAGACCCCAGATTCTTCTGCTGCTGAGACCCCCAATCCCATATTCTTCTGTTGCTGAGACGTTCAGATTATTCTGCTGCTGGGACCCTCAAATTTTTCTGCTGCTGAGACCCCAGATTATTCTGCTGCTGAGACCCCCCCAGTCCCATATTCTTCTGCTGCTGAGACCCTCAGATTATTCTGCTGCTGAGACCTCAGATTCTTCTGCTGCTGAGACCCCCAGTCCCATATTCTTCTGCTGCTGAGACCCTCACATTCTTCTGCTGCTGAGACCTCAGATTCTTCTGCTGCTGAGACCCCCAGTCCCATATTCTTCTGCTGCTGAGACCCTCAAATTATTCTGCTGCTGAGACCCCAGATTCTTCTGCTGCTGAGACCCTCAGATTCTTCTGCTGCTGAGACCCCAGATTCTTCTGCTACTGAGCCCCAACGTCCCAGTGGCGAGTGCTGCTGAGACCCCTAATTTGTGCTGCTGACACCTAACCGCCGGTTAGGCCCTGTGTCATATGTGCCTCTGCTGCTGAGACCCCTGTTGCAACGATTCATAAGGCCCCATTTACCGTTGCCTGGCAAGCCCGGCCATTTTCATTTATGGCCGGGTCGAGGCCAAGGTTCTTAGTCACGTGACTTTTATGCCTGTGCTATTGAGATTGGTGAACCAGAGTACATTTATCGGAGCGATTGCTCGCCGTTTTCTAGGCTGTCTGAGTATTTCTATGGTCTGGTTTCTCATGGTTCTCAAGGCTTCGAACCTTGCTCCAAATCTGTTGATTAACACAGGGTTGTGCAATGAAAAGAAAACAATCAGTATACATTTCTTTTAACTTATGAGCAAAATCATAATTTACAACACCCTGGTGGAGCAATAAAATAAACGGTATTATAATGTTTATTATTATTATCTATGCTATACTATAATAAGAGTTTTTAGGCTGCGTCCTTCGTCCAACGTACGCCCTGAACAATTTTTTATTTTATGCCACCCACTATACATATATCCCACACACAACTTAGACAATTAACTTGAGTTGTAATATGGTTGATAGGGCGTTACTGATAAGTTGATCTGGGGAGTCGCCAGTTGGTAAACCGCCCTCACCCAACTCCGATCATCACAATTCAATTTGCCATTTTGGCAACGGGGAGGGAATAACTTTCCTTAACTCTTTCTTCTGTACATTCTCTCTTTATTATAGTCTATGGACATTAAGTTGTGCACACAATCCCAAACGGAGCGCGACGACCTCTCGCCATGTGGCTCGGGCCCTGTAGTCTAGACGGAACATCCGTCCAGCTCAGTGCCCGTGATGTAAGGGGTGCACGGTCGGTTGGCGGCAAAGCTAATCAGAGTGAGGCTGCCCGGGCAACGGCCATTCGTCAGTAGTCGTAAACCCTAGCAGTCCCGAAGCGGTTGAGATGCTGATCCCACATTACCCCCGGGCTAAGTGACAACGTATGAACACAAACCAACTTGTGGGTAACGCGTCGGCTCGTCGTTCCGTTAGGAAGGTGCACAAAACCAACATACATTAACCAAACAGTCTGCGTGTGAAAAGACAGCGTGGGTGGTTGATGAACATCACGTGCGCAGCATAATGATTTAAAGTCCATTTATTTTATCATTGTTCCTATCCTCTTAGCACCAATGTTCCTATCCTCTTAACACCATTGTTCCTATCCTCCTAACATCAATGTTCCTTTACGTTATGTATTATGCTGCTGCGCTACGTGTGTGTGGGGGTATATCCCCTAGACATGCCCAGAACCCCTTATCGGGCGAGCGAAGGAAAACGCTCTCAATAACCCACCATGCCCTATCACCCCCACCCTCACATCATCATCTGTACATCATTCATCTCATCAATTGACTACAACGTTTTTATCGTATTACAATGTCACTTAAAAGACCTTTTGTGCCGAAAAGTGACGTAAAGCAAAGATTTACTACTACTACTACGTGTGTCGGTCAACCTATGTAAATTTAATTAATGCGTTTGATACTGAGTAACAAAATTACCAATGTAAATAATTTATTCAAGTTACATTTCACATATTTTAATTTTTCTATGCCAGGCCTGGCGAATTTATATTTACACATTATGATTATTGCGATATGGGCAGTTGGTCCTGCTGTACATGTCATTAGGCCCTATAATATGGCGTAGACCATCTGCAAG
Source organism: Flabesymbios commensalis (assembly GCA_964017125.1). Taxonomy (NCBI): domain Eukaryota; kingdom Metazoa; phylum Annelida; class Polychaeta; order Terebellida; family Flabelligeridae; genus Flabesymbios; species Flabesymbios commensalis. The sequence goes on along the minus strand of OZ024910.1, from coordinate 34,926,961 downwards.
CATCGTGCGGGAGAATGGATTTTTCGTCCTGCTCTAATCTGTTTCACGGTAGTATTTGATATAATTTTGTCGCTATCGGCGATGTTTGAGTTATTTCTAACATCCGGTGTTTTAGGTGTGTCGGTTGTATTAGGGGTTTTACCCCATAAGTGTAAGGGTACACGTGAATATGTTCGCAAACCGCCGTCGCTCCCGTTGGCGCGAGAAACGGCGGGGTTTGCGAATGCGACGCTACTCTATGGGCTTGATGCTGTGGAGTGATGGCCAGACTCTTACCAATTTTAGTCGCTGCAGACTGTGTCTGTGTATTCTTTTTCAATTTACTTCTCGTCCTGTCGGACTTGAGAGTGCTAGCTGGATCTTATTTAGTCCTTTCTGGTCCCGCGAAGGATCTCAGTAGTGTTCGAATTTGTCGTTTTTCTTTGCGTTTCACGCTTTGTTGCTATACCTGTTTCAGGCTCGCACTCGAAGTGTGCAGGTTTAACTCAGTCAACAGAGACCGTCTCCACCTTGCCTATTATCAGGATTTTCATGACTCTGCCATTCCTAACGATGACCTTGTATGGTCCCTCATAAGGGGTGGTCAAGCGGTGCTATTGCGATTCGTCACAAAAATACATGCGAGCATGTTTTGAGTTCCTTATATTGGAAAAGATTTTTCTGATGTGTGCTGCGCGGTGGGCACAAACGGAGACGCGACATGGCTACCCGTAGCTCATCAGAATAGCTGTCTACGTCTGTAAGTGCGTCGACGGTGTACTTGGGCGGGGGCCCTAGGGTAGAGGTTAGCACCGCTGCCTTTCACGCTAGAGTTCGGGGTTCGGTTCCAGGTCTCGGCGGTTTGAAAGAAACAAAAAATGTTTCTTCCCCATCCACGTGTGAAAGTCAGTATTGTGGGGAGCCTCCGTGACCGAGAGGTAGCGTGCTCGGCCTCAGTACGCCAGGGCTCGTATTTCGAATCCTGTGTCTGGAGGACAGTGTCATCTCAATCATCTCACCATCCTCAGGAGGTTCTCCTGGCCCAGTTTAGCCTATATGTGCACAAAGGTGGCCTAAAGCCCGATTCATTTCATTTCGACGGTGTACTTCTGTGTAAATTCACCAGGTAGTCTGAGGTCTGAGTGTCATACCTAAATAATTTCGGCAGCTAACCTGCCCAATAACTCTTTAACGGCGGAGCGAACGCCTAGTAATACTGCAGGTAATGTCCTCGTCCATGGGTTCGGTGACTCGTGTGCCACAATGGCTGCTTCAAGCTGACGGTGGAAGCGCACGACCATGTCATTCGACTGAGCGTGGTAGCTCGTTGTGCGGTTTCTGACTATCCCGATCTGGTTGCACAAATTATCCCACAATTTTGATTCGAGCTGGGTGCCCCTATCTGTAGTGATAGTGGCGGGGGTCGCAAAATGTGCTATCCAACCACTGAAGAATGCATCGGCGACCGTTTCGGCTCTAGGGGAGCTTGCCTAAGACGCCTACCTTGCCTAAAACTCCCACCCACCACTTTCTCAGAATTAGTCATAATTGGTTTAATTCATTTATGACTTCATGAGTTTTCTTGTGCAGAACTTGGCTGCATAGATACAGGACAGCTTTGATATGCCAAACTAAAATGTAAAGTGATACTTTTTGATGTTATTTTTGCACAATTTTAAACTTTGACTATGCCTTAGAAATTATCATATATAGCATAGATAACTTTAAAGGGCCTTAAGGCATCTTTCTTGTGTGTTTTTAGCATGAATATGACAAGCCTGGCATTAGGTTTTTTTCAGGAAATTACATTGTTCTAATATTTTCTCATGTACCTAAAAAGCCCACCCCATTTTTTTCTATAACGCCCCCCCCCCTCTGATTTAGCATGCACAAGACAAGTGTTTCCAAAACGTCCACCCATGTCCATATAAGGCCCACCTGGTTGTTTTGTTTCAGGGTGTGCGTTTTGTGCCTTCATGTGGTAATGAAGAAAGAGCAGTGGGCGTTTTGTGCACGGGGGTGGGCGTCTTAAGAACGACGTTCCCAAAACGCCCACTTTGCTCCAAAAAATGTTTTCCGGCATATTTTATCAAATACACAGAGTACAGACCTAAAATTTTGACTGGCCGTGCATGGTTATATCCAGAATCAACTGCTGATCTTCATTTGGTAATCAGTAAGACGTGCTGGCTACAAATGGTTCCCATCCTTAGGGGTGGGCGTCTTGGGCAAGTTCCCCTAAAATCCACTATAGTTATTGGTATGGTGTCTGGCCAACGTGTAAATCGATCTACACAAGTCAGTACATTTAAAACCGTCGGAGTTCGGCAGAGGTCCGAATATATCGATATGTACGTGGTCAAATCTCTCGGTAGGTTCGGAGAACTTGCCGAAAACTGACTTATTGTGACAAGATATTTTGGCGGTCTAGCAACCTTTACAAGAACGGCGCCATTATAAAGGCCAAATGCCTGGTTTGTCGCATTGATGGTCGCTCAGTGACCGATGTCATTACGTAGGTCTAAGTTAAAGGCTTGTGATCTGTATTCACGAAAAAATTACGGCTTTCTAAGTTATGTCTGAAATGTCTAATCGTGGCATACACTGCTAAAAGTTCGCGGTCGAAAGCACTGTAACGTGTCTCTGCAGGAGTGCCTGCCAAACATTGTCGATGTAATGTTGTAAAACGCCACCTACGGCGAAATTACTAGCGTCACACGTGATATTCAATTGAGCCGAGGGGATGTACCAGGAGGGTTGCGTTTGCAAGTATTTGCTTAGACTCTATAAACGCTAAATCTGCGCCCTCATTCCACTTCAAGTCGAAAGTAGACTAAGGTGACAATCTTGTATGTCCTTTGTTGGCCTCAGTCAGTAGGCCTAGGCCTTAAATTGTTTAACAGCGTCAACTTAGCCACACAATGTGGTATGAATCTAGCTATGTTAGTAATTTACCATTCCCAGATATCTTCGCAATGCTCGTTGCTTTTCAGGTCTAGCGAAATTTACTATTGCGTCTATGACACTGGGTAATGGTGAAATGCCCTCTGAGCAAACATGATGACCTAAAAAGCTTAATTCGGTAGTACCGAACTGACATTTCTCCGGGCCAATGATAATGTCGTATTCGGCTAAACAAGTAAAAAGTATTCGTAAATGTTTCTTATGGGTTCTATGGTCGGGACTTGTTACTAGCAAATCGTCCAAATATAAAACACGAAATCTAGTCCGTGCGTAACGTTGTCTATAAAACGTTGGAAAGTTTGACCAGAATTACGTAACCCAAACGGTGTCCGAGTGAAATCGAATATACCGAAAGGTGTTGTACCTGCTGTTTTATGCACGTCGGACGGTTCAACCGGTATCTGATAATATGCTCGTACCAAATCTATCTTGGAGAAAACCTTAAACCCAGCTGAACGCTGGGTAAAATCCTGGATATGAGGAATTGGATATTTATCGGGTACTGTCTGAACATTCAAACTTCTGTAATCTCCACATGATTTCCAGTCACCTTTTTTTTATGCAGCATATGAAGCGCTGATGACCATTCGCTGTCACTAGGTTCGATAACGCCTAATTTGATCATTTTGTCAAGCTCTCGTTTTGTGGTGACTAATTTATCAGGTGCTAGTCGTCGTGGGCGTGCGAAAACGGGGTGTCCTTTGGTCACTATTTTATGGGTAATACCGTGTTTCACTGTCTCGCCCTTCGTCATAGGACGAGTTAGTTCTGGAAACTGACCGAGTAATTTTGTGTATTCGTTACGAACAGTATCGACTCTATTTAGTGATAAAGGCTTGATGGATGATAGGGTAGCTGGTATAGCTGAACCGGTTCTCATGTCTCTCAGACAGCGGCTATTTAAATCAACTAGTAAGCTGTGGTGTATAAGGAAATTTGCTCCTATAATGGGCTGTTCAATGTCCGCTATTATGAATGTCCAAGCGTATTCTCGTTTGAGAACAACGTATAATAACTTGGGACGTGGGAAGGGTAGCTTCCGTGGAGTCATGTCGCGTCTCTGTTATTTTGCCAGATGCAAGAGTCGCAACCTTGCTCTGGCCGACTAGTTTACAAAAAACGTGCAAGGGTCTCTGCACGTGCGTGCTTTATCACCAAATGTTTAATGATAATAGCAGACAGGTGCATTAGGTGTGTCGATCGGTTGAACAGCACCGTTCTGCTGTGTTTTCGGAGGCGGCACTTTAGGACGGCTAACTTTCTGATCATTTGTGAAAAAACCTTATCTATTAACATTTTGATTACTAGGTACAAACGGTCTTGCCTGTACATCAGGCGCGAATGGTGTCTTGGAGGCAAGATTCTCAGCTGTATGTGAACGTCCGTAGTTCTTCTTCTTTGCTGCTGTAGCTGTGACTGTCTATTTTTTTAAGCCTGCGAGACAGATCTTCCAACTAGCTTTCCACTCTCGCTGACTTGTATTTCAGCAACCCCCTGCTTGACTTCCTCAATGTCGTTTTCTGAAGCTAACGCTCGGTCGGCTAACACGGCCAAATTTCATCTGGCAAATGAAGGCCTGATGAATGACTGTTTCCTACCACTGCCGTAGTGCCGAATCCAGCCGCCTTCTGAATCGAGACGGTATATCCGATCCCATTTTCTCTCCCGAAATCACTTTATTAACTCTCTCCGGGGTAGTCAAACCTCTCCGCTCGATTAAAATGCCCTTCAGATTCTTGTATTTGTGTGTGAGAAAAGGTTGAAGCAACACATCTCTGACGTCAGACGCTACCTCACCAGGAAGCGCAGCACAGGTTAATCTGTATCGCTCGTCATCATCCGTGATCTGATGCAAATCGAATTGTGTTTCAATTTGGTTGAATCACAACTCCATGTCGGTTGGGTAGAATGTAGCGATTTTAAACTTTGGGAGATTTGTTGATCGTCGTTGTGTCCAACGTTGAATTGGCGATGACCTCATGGAAAATTCGCTCCTTGAAATATCTCTCCGACGTCTGTTATGAGCGATCCTTTAAAAGTCTGCTTTAAGCCTTTTAAACTCTGCGTCTGTGTCTTTAAACTCGGACGCATTCTCGCCGCTGAAAGGAAAGTATGAGTCTTTATGACAAGTCCCTTTTTCTTCGAGGGGTGTTGACACAAAACCTTCACTGTCGCCTCTGGTAACCATCTTGAAATGTTTATATTGAAATTATTTAAAAAATAAAACGTTTGAGTTTGCTGGCCTATTGGCTGCTGTGCAATACTCTAATGAGTGTTAAAATGGTATGCATTTTAACCATACCAACTAGTTTGGTCGTCGCGCTCTATTTGAAGGACTGTGTGCACAGTAGACAAGTTGATGTGTGATGAATCTGTGGCTAGGAGAATTGTCCATGTTGGGTTACAGGTTGTAGTTACAGGGGGTGCTGAAATGTCTGAAAAGTCTGTGCGGGAATTGTGCGTTGTAGGTATCATGCTATTTCATTTAACTATTCTGTATACAAATACAATAAAATTGTGAGGATTGTAGGTCACAAAATGTCATGTGCATATGCCAGAATAAATGCTAAAAGACTATTCTAAGCTATGAGATTGTAGTATTTAGCAATACGACCTGTGTGGAAAAGTTTTCCACAGAGGTCGAAAAACACACAAAAATAGCAAAATAGTCAAAATAGCACAACTGACAAGTCGTAAAATCGGAGTAAATACATAACAATTAAAGTCTGCCTATCATGAAAAAATTTCATTCTCGTGACGATAGGCTGAGTTCGAATGAAGATTCGTCTACAGCTATTATTATTATTATTATTATTATTATTATTATTATTATTATTATTATTATTATTATTATTATTATTATTATTATTATTATTATTATTATTATTATTATTATTATTATTATACCAGTAATAATCTAATTATAAAAAACAACAACTGGCACTAAGAGTTATATCATGATGCCAGCATTCATGCACAAATAGGTGGCCAGACGTGATTCGGGCCGGAAGGCTTGACCAAGGGGGGTGGGTATAAACATATGCTCAATGTAAAATGACAGACAAATGTTGATCTTAGCTGTCAACATCATCGTCAAGTCTAAATAATAATCTTACTATAATTTCAGCTAAGCTCTACCATGTGCTCGCTATAAATTATAATCGTATGTAATAGATGAGTATAAAACAAAATGCAACAGAATCGCGAAAAATCTACCGATTTCGTCACTTCAAAAACTGAGTTGAAGCTGCGGCCATTTTCTCCCACGTGGTGTCAATTAGTCATGTCAACAGCCATGCTTTGTATGTCTAAATCACGTGATACATATATCAGGTCAAACACGTAGGTCAGGTTAGTCATATCAGAATCTAGATTCAGCACAGACTTGCTAGTCGAAAGCATCTCTCCACTCCTATTATCATTAAGGGCGCGACCATAAAACTCCCACCACTAAGACAAAGAAAACCACTGTGCATATGAGGGAGGGGAATTGGCGGTATACAAACCGCATCCTTTGGATTTTCAAGTTGCAACTCCTCCTTTACTGTCTCCATGTGCATAGTATAGATTTCATTGACAAATGTTTCTCACAAAAAACATTAATTTTTTTTGTAAACGTTCACTATGAGGATCATTCGTTGTGCCGTCAAAATCGTTCGCTTGCTTCGTTTTTTTATCGGCGCGTACATGTTGGTGTGTGACTGTACGGCGGGCCACATCAGCTCATGACTCATTAACATATATCGCTGTCTCCCGTCCCTCTGCTAGCCACCCGCGGTTAGCGCATGTCATATGTGAGCTTTGACCTGCCAGTAGGCACGTCAGCGTGAATGTACGGGAAAATAGACTATCAAATTTTCCTACACAATCAATCACACAATGTGTGATGTAATGTGCGATTTCTAAAAGAACATATTAAAATTAATTCAGTCTCGCTTTCACGACTGAAAAATATATTTTAAAATTTTCCAAAATGTCTAGAGTGGGTTTCCAGACAGTGTGGCCGGCCGAGTTGACCTTGACACTTGAGCGATATGTACAGTGTACTCCACCAAAACAATTGGCGGCTTAATTTATGCAAATATATGATGAGCTGAGCTGAGCTGATGGGGTGATGTTCGCCTTGCATGCCGGTATGTTGGCAGGTTCACGTGTAGCCCGCTGGCTTCAGTAGCTAATCTAGGGTCACCAGCTGCCAAAATGGCGGCTCTTACCAAACATATGAAAATAAAAATGCTTCCTCTGAAATAAAAGTATGGTTATTATTGCAAAATGGTGACCTACGGTCCTAGCAGTAATACATTTATGGGTCAAATAGGGCCGGTTATTGACATGTATATCAGGCGAACAGTTTTAAATGGCTCTAATATCCTATTAAAAGTTCTCTAAATCGTTGCAATGTTTTTCATTTCCAAATTTATGATCGCAACGTTTACACAAGGAAAATACTGATATTTCTTGAATTGGCCGGGGGGTTGGGACAATCGAATCACCCAATTATGGTGTTTGACAATTGCAAAAGAATTTAAATTAGTTCCCTCCTAAACACCTAAACTAGCGTAAATAGGAATAATTCTTTTTCAAAATTCTGAATATTTAGCGTTGGACAAGTCAGTCCAATTTTATTGCGTAATTCATTGTGTCGGCCATCTTGAAAAAGATTAAATTTACGTGGTTTACGGCCAAATTTAATGAAATTTTCGCTGTTTTCAGCGAAAACGTGTGCACCTCTCTTCAGAAAACCTTTCTAAGTAAACCTACTGGCATTTATTTAATAATGACCTACAATCGTCACATACCTGAGAAAAAAATAATGTGTCATTTTTTTTGAAAAAATCCCCTAATATTAAAAACTATCCTTTGTTGACTCAAAACCAGTGGTTTTGCGTGAATGTTTCATCGTCGAGGTCACCAATATTGATGGGGCGTTACCGATATTGTGGGTAAGTTGATCTGGGGAAATGCCAGTTGGCACGCCGGCAAACCGCCCTCACCAAACTCCGATCATCATAATTCAATCTGCCGTTTTGGCAACGGGGAGTGAATAACTTCCTTAACGCTTTCTTCTGTTCATTCTCTCCTTATTATATTCTAGCAATTAAATTGCGCACACAATCCCAAACGGAGCGCGACGACCTCTCGCCATGCGGCTCGGGCACTGTAGTCTAGACGGAACGTCCGTCCAGCTCAGTGCCTGTAAGTGGTGCACGGTCGGTTGATGGCAAAGCTAATCAGAGCGAGGCTGCCCGGACAACGGCCACTCGTCAGTAGTCATAAACCCGAGCAGTCCCGAAGCGGGTGTGATGCTGATCCCACAGTAACGCATATAAAAATTTCTTAGGAGATCCTGTGGTGCCGTAATTTGGCTTTTATTCAATGTCCATCACAATTTTGAGCTCATGTTTGTTTCTGCCACAAATCAGCATGACACTAAGCCAATGCCGATTTAAAGCTTGGCCACCGCCAACATCCATTTAAAACTGGGCAGTGTTTTTTATCCCCCACCCGTAGAGGAAGGGGGATTTTAGTCGCGCCAGGATTCCATCAAGCGTCCTGCATCAGGCATCACGTTTTCTTGTGGGTACAAAAACTCAAAAACTATTGAACCATTTTTTTGAAATTTTAACATCACATGGCTAGCAACATGGGGATGTGCAAGTGATTTTTTAAAGATGCTACCAAAATTTAAAATGGCCACCTAAGGGCAACTCCAGCATTCCTAAACTTAAAGTCAGAAATGATTCCCATTTTACAATCACATTTCCCACGATATGGAGATGTGCAGGTGATTTTTTTAAGGTTTTCCTGAACCCTGGGGGGGGGGGGGGAGCTAGTAGGCCCTACACACACTCCAATGTCGGCTCAGTGCTGGGTCAGCGTTGCAATTATATGGCCCAACATTGGACCAGTGCATGCTCAGTCCCATCGCCTTGAAGCAGTGCTGATTTAATTTTAACCCAATGTCTGTAACACTGTCACACCATCTGCTACGCCGGTATTACAACCCCTACCCAGCACCAAACCTCAACGCGTTGTCCACCATGAGCGAGACATGCGGCTCGGGCTAATAGTAATATGTTGGGGAAGCGTGGTGAGAGTTTCCCCACATTAAACGAACATTGTTTCAGCCCGTGCAATATGCACATAGTCACTAACTAGGCTTATAGTATATTAGGCCTATCTATATAGCATTGACAGGGACCAAACACGATATAGTGTAAATGTAACGTTAGCAATGTTAAATCTGTAATAGACTGCTATGATGCTATCTCCTCTAATGTGTGTTACGTTTCATCCATTCAGTGATGAATAGAGACATAGTAGGCTCAGCTAGTTCTATGTTAATGCGACTCTCAAATCGGATTTGGTTTTAAAAATAGGTACAAAAGAGTGTCTAATTGCGGTTCTGAAACTTCCCCAAATCTACCATATGTGGTTAAAAATTTAATTTTACTGCACCAAGGCATTGTAAGATCTTTGTTTTTATATATCGATTTTCATGTAGAATTATTTCTTAAAGAAATGTCCATGTCAGAATCATAATATGAACTCGTTCCAACTGTTCACAGGTGTGCATTATACTTTGATATAAAAAAGTCATCTTTCTATATGTAGCCTAGTTGTGGAATATGCATATATAAATAGAAGAAATGACATATCTTACAATGCTATCATGACAGTGTCCATTCTCCACACATAGATGTCGCTCAGGTAAACCTATAATCTCTGAGGTCAGAATGGACAGTTTTGAATCCTAAATTTGTTTAGGTCTCTTAAATGCTTTGATATATGAACACCATGATGCTGTCCATAACAATATACATGTTTCATTTACATAATTAACTGAATATAGGCTGCATTTGTATATGAGCCACAGCAGTCACAAAAATGTGCTAAGGTGAGATAATTTAGGACACCTTTGTTGTTAATGTGACAATATCCTTGGCACATATTAGTATATCGTGACATGTATCTTTCACAGAGTAGGCATAAGCAAGATCCTTCTTCGCATCCCTCAAAAATAAGGTGTCAAAATGTGAAATCCAAAGATTTGTGTTTAATCCAATTGTGTTTACATATCCAGTATTACATCAGTGGTTAAAAAATGTTCTTTATTAACAACAGAACACTTTGGGAAGTGCCATTGGCATCTGTCACGTTAGCACTTGATATTTATTCCAAACAGAAAAAAATTTCCATAGCCCTTCTACAATGCAACAATCTGAAACCAGCCATTCAAGTGAATATTTCCAGCTGTGTGCATATAAATTCTGGGCAAGGATGCGACTCCTATTAGCACTGTTGCTAACGTGACACTATACTCGCCGTCAAATTAAAAATGATCAACCAGGATCGCATGATTTTCGGCGATTTCTCCGTCAATTTTGAACCGATTTCCTTGAAATTTTGCAGAGGTTATTTTCTAATAAAATCCTAACAGGGGTAAAAATTTTGCAAAATTATATTTAATATTTCAAAAGTTAGGCCATTTGCCATGTAATAAAATTCTGGAATTAGTTTAATGGGGTTATAGAGGGACGTCGTAGTTTCAATTTACTACATGTCAAATGGTCTAACTTTTTAAATACGCTATATAATTTTACGAAATTTTCAGGACTGTTAGGATTTGAATAGAGAATGGCCTTTGCAAAATTTGAAGGAAATCGGTGTAGAATTGACGGTGAAATCGCCGAAAATCATGCGATCCTGGTTAATTTGACGGCGAGTATAGCAACATGTCAAAATAAACGTCACGTTAGCATGACTCGAATGCAACGAAAAACACACTTAGCTTTAAAATGTATAGAGGCCTATATACTTGTTTAATCAGAAATATAATCTTCTGTCTTTTCATTTTCACTTGAATCTGCTAATTCGTTGTCCCTACATCTTTTAATTTTATTTATATTTCGTTATAAGCATAATACTTTGTATCATTGACATTCATCAGATATATCAAGTGTCTTGACTTCTGTCATGTTAGATGTTGCTGTTTTTAAATAAAAAAATAGGCTTACAGTTATTTTAGCCATTCTACAATGCAATAATCTAAAACCAACAATGCAAACGTGCACTTATTTCTGAGTGGGTGCAGAAAAATTCTAGCAAGCGAAGTGGCTTATAGTAGGCCTAACACTGTTGCTAAGGTGACTTTAACAAAGGGTCAACAAAAACCTCACGTTAGCATATACAACAAAAATGACAGTTGGCATCAAGCAACCTCTTTGTCCGATCACAAATACAATTTACAGTATTTTAATTTCAATTTGAATATTGTTTATGGCTGCTTCAATCCTAATTCTTGCAGCAGATTTTATAGTTATTCTAATAAATCATTTATATTTTTTTCACAAAAATCTTTTTTTTCGTTCTCATTGACAAAAGTTTCTGAAAACTTACATAGTAGCCTACTGCTGAAATGAGTAAATTTTGACAACATTTTGATCATATTTACAAAAAAGTTATGGTCGGGAAGTCAATGTTGCAGTTTATTTTGTTTGATGTCATCATTGTTTTATTTCATTTTTGCTGGGAAGCATGGGATTGCGGCTGACTTGAGCGACATCTATATGGGCGGACAAATAGGGCCTACATAGTTGTCCAGCTGACTTGTGATTGATTTTTTTAAATAAAAATAAACAATATTTTCGTTGTGAAAAACAAAAAAACAGCGTAAATGTAGATAATTAGGCGTATTTCACACCCACCTGCTAGTCAAAATAATGGCATTTCAAAGTATAGCATGGTATTTAAAATACGTGTTTTATTCTGAATAAACCATGTAAACTAGACACGTCTCTTTTGAAGCATTTTTTTTTAATTTCATGTATTATCGCCGTCTTGTCACATGTAAATCATGTATTCACTGATTTCACATTTTAAGCCATATTAATAGTCTATAACGTAATATGTCGCCGTCAGATTAACTTGTATCGCATGTTTTTCGCCGATAACCCCCCATTAGGCCATTGGAGCTAAATAGTCCCCTTTCAGGGATAGAACCTAGCCATTTTTTTTACTAGTGAGCAGGACTATTAAAATCTAAATTTTACTAGTCCGGTAGATGTTTTACTAGTCCTAAAAAACAGTTATGTATAGTGACCTCAGTTACGGCCACATAAAAACGGTCATATGAAAGGGGTGGTCGTTTGTCAGGGGCATGACTGATTTTAAACACCAGCATTTTTTTATAATTCTGCCGGTCGCAAAGTGATGTTAGTACTTATCTTTATTATAAAAAAATATTTGTACCACTTCTCTCTATTACAGTGATAATGCTACAGCAAAAATATTACATAAAAAAAGTATCACTAGTAGTGACCTTTAATTGGAATTTTTGAGAATGAGAATTAGGTTATTAAATGATATTACTATACTTGTGATGGGATACCTCGCAACGTTGGCAGCAAAGCAAACACAGAGAAGTTTGACATGATCGTTGTAATTGTCAACCAGTGTTCCACTATGAATCAGACCGCCAATGACGACGGCTCAGCATTAGCCACAATAGTTTTATTAGCTGGCGCCGTGCTTACCCCTGCCTATTATTACTGGGCAGCGGGAGAATAGGATATAATATCGACACACAGTAAACTCAAAATGTTGATCCAGTGTTGGACTAAGGTTGTGCCGATGTCACAGACGGCGCAACATCATTCAGCTTAACTTGGTGAGCGTTTTCTGACATGTGAGCAGGCGACACTGCTCCCCGGCTACTGACCATATTATATCCCGGCAAACACGAGACGTTGACCTAATCGTAGTTTAATGCTGGGCCAGCGTTGCGGGCGATGGACCAACATTAAGCCAGCATTGGGTAAAAGACTTGTGTTTGCTGGTCTGTTGTGTAATATCACAATCGCTGCTTTGTTCTACGTGTAACGCCGTTATAATTAAATATTGCCGTATTTTCATACATGTGTATTGAAATGTACTCTCTGATATTTATTCACATCGGAATGAAGATGGTTAACAGGGTATGTCAGAGGTGTAATAATAAAGACGGTCATAACGCTTAGCGTAGGTTTTGCTACTCCTGTTGATTTTATTTTATTGTCGGACCACCCTCTATTAAAACATTAAAGCTATCTCTATTAGCATGATTAGAGCACTATATTTATAGGCCTATGTTTTTATTTTAAATGACAATGTCATACGCTTTGGGATGACTGTTTAAACAGAAAAGATCCTTCCTCGCTAACACATGACAAATAATGGTCAATGCTGCCACAATGCTGTCCCGGAACTCCCACAACGCTGACCAAATATCACACGTTTGCTGGGCATACATGTATGCAAATTGACACGCGTTTGACCGCGGCACATCGTCTCTCGCTTTGCTACCACATGAATTGTAGCTGATTAATGGAATCACTGAGGCGTCGTTTTTTACTAGACCGGCGGTACTAGTAAACATAAATGTTTAATAGTCCGCAGCTATTTTTACTAGTGTTTGTTTAAAGAGCATATACCAGACGATAATTATTATTTCACGATGGTCCATAAGACTAACAGTATCATCAGAACTCAGAATCATTTATTCACCTCTTTTAATCCGTAGTAACTGGATCACCATATACCGCTGTATAGGCCTAACAGTATCATCAGAACTCAGAATCATTTATTCACCTCTTTTACACCACGGTAACTGGATCACCATATACCGCTGTATAACATATGTAGCACGGTTACAGAATTGTTACTTATTATTTCATTTTGAACAGTTGCACTCAGAAGGTTAATCCGACGCGATGTTCGTGGTCGCACCTGCCAACAGTGTGGCCGCCAGGGGTTGGTGATTACTGCATGCATATGTGCCTGGTCAGCACACCGTCACGTGAACGTAAATTGGCGCTGTTTTAACCAGACTGGCGTGATGAAAAATAAAAAATACGCACTATTAGTTAGGAGTCAAATTTAACCCTGAAAAAAACAGGATCCACGCGCGGACCGCGTTATAACCGATATCGCGGTGTAACGATTCGCACTATAACGGGATTCTACTGTACATGGTATATTTGCTACTGTTACTGTATTGCGGGGCACTCGTTAGGTGCCCTGATGCATCTAAGAACTAAAACTCTCAGGATTGTCATCTCAGTAGTTTTCTTCAGCTGCTTCAAAAAGTTCAAGTGTCTGGGTGATGTTTTGGATTATGTATCCCTCCTGCGATTTGCAACATTCTATATAAACAGGACAAATTAATAATAAATGATATTCATCTTCTAAATCTTGTCTTTGACATAAGTTACACAATCGTTCGTCATATGGCAATGACCGGGGTTTGACCCAACTACCAGTTTCCACCATAAGTTGGTGATTTCTAGTTCTAAAATATATTAACACTTGTCAATATTTAATATTTCTAATACATCTAAGATATAAACTTTGCTGTAGCTGGTTGATTAAATGTTGATAAAATAACGCTTTATTACTGTTTTGTAAATTATGTACCGGTACATAATAAATCTCTGACTTTACTCACCCAGTTTCTCCAGTTCCATCTGTATTAATAGTACTTAACTGAACGTAGTATAAAACTTTTATTCAACTATATGATTTTGATTTAATAATTTTCAACCAAATAATACATGTAATATATAAACTTGGCTGTAGCTCGTTGATTAATTGTCGATAAAATAACGCTTTATTACTGTTTTGTAAATTACTATGAAAATCTTGTATATACATATCTCTGGCATGTAAGAGAAATTGATTTAAAAAAGCATTTACATCACCAACTCCTTGGTTAAACTATACTTCTCCAAATCCATATGTACAAAGTAAATCTCTGACTTTACTCACTCAGCTTACTCTAGTTCCATCCGTATTGATAGTACTTAACTGAACGTTATATAAAACTTTTATTAAACGATATGATTTTGATTTAATAATTTTTAACTAATACTTAATAATTCTACAAAGTCTAAGAACCATAAGTGGAACACGATCCTGTTCTCCATATATCATTTCATTCATTGTGGTCTTTTTAACCTTTAAAACAGTTTCACAAAAATCTTTATGAACTTGTTCAATTGCCTTAGCGGGATAAAAACCACAAACTTCGCAGCCGTACATTAAAACTGGCAATACTAATTTCTCAAAGAGATCACATTTCATTACGGGTCAATATTTAAAAATTGTTAGATTTTGCTTTTTAAGCAAAACAACGCTTTCCTGTCCTGTTGTGCTAAATAACTGACTGGGTTTCTGAGAAAGAACCAGTATACGAGAACACTATTCACAGATAACAAAATGTATTTACTTTTTCAATAGGATTTTCATTATGAAACCATGTATAAGAAATTTTACCACTCCTTCTAAATATCATAATTTTAGGGTTTTTTTTATGTATAAAGTTAACTTCCATCTAGTACAATACAGTACAATACAGAGAATCGAGCGCAGACTGTAATCCCTGTGCTGATTCTGATAGTAAAACACCATCATCAGTATACAGCAATATAAACAATTTAACAATTCCTAAGTCAATACCATTCAAACCAGTTCTTCTAAGATGTTCCTCTATATCATTCACTAGCATTGCAAATAAAACTGGTGAGAGGCTCTCTCACTGTCTAACCCCAAGGGTACAGTCAAACGATTTGGTTACAGAACTTGAACCTCTGATTCTAGATTTAACAGATGAATAAATTCTTTGCAACATGGTTATCATTTCACCGTTTGTACCAAAGATAGTCTCTCACAACATTGTCAAGAGCCTTAGAATAATCTAAGAATGCACAGTATAATTTGGTCTTGTTAGATATACACCAATTCACAATATTATGTAAAAAAAAAACTGCCATCAACAGTACCTAAATTGGAACGAAAACCACTCTGTGCTACAATGTAAACACGGTTACTATCAGCCCAAAGATTAAGTCTCTCATTTAACATCTTAGTGAATAACTTTGATAATGTCGATAATAATGTTATACCTTTATAGTTTTCTACGTTATCTACTGAACCGTTTATATGTAAGGGCCCCCAGAACTTCCTCATAGGGCAGTGGACATAGTCTATTTTCATTTTTTGCATTCATTTTCATTCTCTAGCGGTAAGTTCTCCAGCGGTATAACGTATCTGTAAACGTAGGCCAGTCAGCGTGTTTGGTAAGCAGGCCTATACACACGATACAACAAGACTGTGCCTTTCCAACCAGTAGCAAACAAGAGACGTTCACCCAATGCTGGTACATTGTTGAGCCACCGTCTGCGACGCTGACACAACATTGTTCCAGCAGTGGGTGAATGTGTCGTGTTTGCTGGGAGCCCCCGTCTCACATTCCCGCCGTCTCACATTCCCGCCGACGCGCGTAGCACCTTTGACAACCACGGGCAGATAAATGACGCCGTTAATCTGCAACCAGTTCACACTCCTGACCTGCTGATTTATATTAATAATGATTTAATCTAAGATCGCCTTTCATATGGGAGTGTCCTATTGTGTACGACAAATCTGAACATTATATTTTCCTATTGGAATGAGAGAATGAGTTGACGTAATATAACACGATATCACTGATTACCTATCGCAAATTCTATACATGTAGGCCTCAGAATGTCCATATTGCTGGGATAACATTAACGCCTACCGCTGTTGCCGCTGCTGATACGGTAATGAGCAAATAGTGGTATCTGTTAGCTGTAGTTCACGCAGCGCGGCTGTGTTATCACACCCTGACAACTTATACAACCAAACACCTCTTGTGTCTAGACAATGCGGCTAGTCTGCAAATGTTTTACAATCACAAATGTTTCATCTTGGAATGTTCTTATTTGAGCACGACGACATTAAAATATGGTCTTTGTAATAGAGAAATTAAAATAATATAAATTTGTCGGCAAAATATAATTACTGGTATTTCAAAATCTGTGTGTATATATATGTAGCCTATGCAGGCCTCAGAATGTCTGCCCACCGAGACAGTCCTGATGACATCCACCACTCGGCCGTGGAAAATGAAAAAAATACAGTAACGTTATCTGCTTACTTTACAAGTAAGCAGATACTGCCCTTTGGTTTTACAGAGCTGTACTGTTGCCGCTGTTCCCGTCATTGAGCATTGTGTACATGCAGGTGTCACGGCGTTATTTAAATACATACATAGTAGAATAAGATAATCCATGCCTCGCATTATGATGGCCCGGAACGCTGCCAACCGGGACGCTGCCGACATCCAAAATTTGTCGTATTATACAGAGTGGTAGGCGTTTTTCAGGTCATCCCAGGCCTCAAATCTTAACTCGTATTATACATGGCGTCGCACTATACGCGGGGATATACGGTAATTAAAGGCGAGAGTTAGCACCATTTTTCACAATTGCGAGTAATCTAATGATGGGAACCCCCTGAAAAGGTAATAATTCATTCAAAACAAATAATGTTTTTAATTCCACAATGATGGCTTCATTTCTATCATTAATAGTGAGCAAAAAAAAACAAACAAGCACAGAAAAATATGTCTTTTATTGCAGTGTCTCACAAACTCACATAAATCCTGAAAAAAACATCAAAATACTTCCAAAGTGATGTTTTATGATGTGCCTAATAATGGGGGTATTTTACAAAATTGGCTCAATTTTCATTAGTCTAGCCACAGACATTGATAATGATAGGGCTAGCATTACTCTACGCATTCCCTATTGTAATTTTTAGTGCAGCAGCAGGCGGTCTCTAACTGCAGTATTTAAGGAGTTACCCAGCCACAAAAAGTAACATTTGTACATGTGTTATGTACCAAATTAAAGCTTAGCATTTCTGAAGTAGGAAAGATGATGGTGCTAAGTTCGCAGCTTAGATGGATTTTTGTTGTAATCTGACATTGAAGTACACTACCACCGGACAGAAAAGTGATCAAAATTTGGAATGTATGAATGACTGATACGCCAGTAAAGAGATGTATTTGGCTCCAGTGTCCAATGAATGCTCTCAATAACCAATAATTTATAGCCAGGCTTTGATTATGTATGTAAACACGAAACATCGGTTTAATGTTAGGCCAGCGTTGTAGACGGTGGACCAACATTGAACCAATGTTGGGTTAATGTCCCTTTGCTTGCTGGGTTAGTAACCAGAGATTTTCATTCAATTTATGCATTCTTTAAACAACAAAATAATATTGAATGCTGGTTTATTAGTGGCATTAACCCAACAATAAATCAACGTCTCGATTATGTTGTTTAAACATTTCCCGACAATGGAGACAGTACCGTATTATCCCTAATAAACGCGCCGGGCGCGGGGTCGAAGCGTTTGTTATGTGCACTAAAATGTTAATCTGTATTTCACGGCCGCGGCGCTGTCATTAAGCCAGGAGACATTGGCGAAAACTGACTGCACGTGCAAGCCCCCATCCACTCTAACGCCGCCACTTGTGCGTGCTGGCAGCAGGTGTAACTGGTGTGTTAACACAGGCTGACACCTTATGCAGCCATGGCCCGCTATATATGCAGGCTAGACAACGAGGGTACTATCATATTTTATCTAGGAATGTTCTTATTTGGGCACGACGATATCTAAATATGATATTTGTTTTTAGATACATTAGAATAATAGAAATGCGTTAGCGACATGCTTTAAAAAGACATAGGCCTAACTGAATAAATTTATGTTTAATTCCACACAGTGTGTAGGCCTCAGAATGTCTGCCACAGCAGACCATCCCCGGCCTGATGACATCATCTACTCTGGCCGGCCTTAGCTCGCCATTTATCAAATGGTGGTATATTATGTCTGCAGGGACATCATGTATACATGTGCGATAACATTGTCAACATTGGTTCAATGCTGCAACATCATTAATGGGCCAATGTCATGGCTGGATCATCTCGGGTTAAGTACGTATCAAGTCCCGTGTCTCGGGGCTACTATAGTAGAGCAAGATCCATACCTCACATATTTGGATGACCAGTGGACGCCAACTGCTGACGGCTAAAACATGAGGTAGCACGAAAAACAGGGGCAGACGTATTTCAGAGGCTTCAAATCTTACTTAGCATTAAGCCTATACATTGGTGTCACATTAACACGCCTGTAATTTAACGGTGACACCCTTTTAGTCACAATGCCCGTTAGTCACAATGCCCGTTAGTCAGAAGGCCCATTAGTCACAAGGCCCGTTAGTCAGATGGCCCGTTAGTCAGAAGGCCCGTTAGTCAGAAAATTAGTTGGGCTTTTTTGTCAGAAGGCCCGTTAGTCAGAATTTGTTTATTGTGCAGTGAACAATGCTAGGGGACGCATTTGATTAAAATGTTTGTTGTCCAGCCATTGATAAAATGTTGAGAGTTAATAAAATAAGTATTCGAAGATACTTAAAAATTCCTAAAATTCCTTATGAAGTCCACGTGTTTATCAAAAAATTCTGTAGTTTAATTAATAGTTTGAGAGAGAAAAATAGCCATGAAAATTATAATTAATTGTGAAAAAGTACAGTGTATACACAAACAAATTGCACAACTGAGAGTAAAACCTATAGAACCCCATAGAGATCAAATGTTGCGTCTCAAGGATATTAGTATATACTTTCGCCTATTAGTTGTTCATAAGTTGATATGATCTTGATATGATCTTGAAAAAAAATCACTGGCGGTTCGTAGTTTGTACATTTACCTTAAAAAATAGCATTATTGATGACTGTACGTTGGTTGCTTGGCTGGGTTATTTTCAGCAATGAGTGCGCTTTAATTTTTTCAGCAGTAAATATACCCGGTACTCTTTTTTTTTGCATATATAAACTTTACTGAAATAGATGTGAAAAGTGTGTCATGAGAAACCCCACAATATTTCTCAACTGGTGTTGAGTTTGTAGCCATTTATGTCAAGCATTGATAAATGTATCATTTTGCTCAGAATAAATAATAATTATCGTTTGTCCAGCTATTCTGATAACTAGCATTATTTGTCGACTCTTTTGTGTGGAAATGCATATTCGAGAAAGTGAAATTTACCTAATTGCTTGAGAACTATTGTATAATGTAATTGCAGTATATATTATTACCATGCTAATTAAGACGAGTGCAGAATTAGAATCTCATTATAATCTGTTAGTAGTATCTTCTTATCTCGACCATTTTTTTCTCAGAAATTTTCAAATTTCACGTACTCTCGCTTGAAGCAGTATGCTGATCATATTGATTGTCCATATTAACATTGTTCCAAACTGTTCAAAGACATGGAGTGTACATTGCTGCCTGCGATATGCAGTAATTATTACTACTGTATTATATTATCTTGTTCCTATTTGTAGAAAATTGACTATTATTTACAGACAACTTGCCAATAACCATGCACTTGATCTACTTATTATGAGTTTTTTTTCATTCATTGAAGCTGGAAATTACGTCAGCAACATTAGGTTCAAAACCATAATACTATTATTAATGCAACCCTTATGCAAGTGCTAGACGTTGTTACTGTCACAAGTAAAAAAAAAACAAACAAATAATTGGTCATAGGGTTGTTCACAAATTAGATGATTTTGGTAATTATCTTTCTGACTAACGGGCCTTCTGACAAACGGGCCTTCTGACTAATCATTCTTACTTATTTTCTGACTAACGGGCCTTCTGACAATTCGGGCCTTCTGACTAATCATTCTTACTGGCTTTCTGACTAACGGGTCTTCTGACTAACGGGCCTTCTCACTAGTGGGCCTTCTGACTAACAGGCCTTCTGACTAAAAGGCGGACACCAATTTAACAGGGGCGCTTGTAAATCTGTCTGACTCAATGATCACTGAGCTAATGCAATGGACAGTCATTACTTTCGTTGTAAGCAAACCTGACACGCTGTCGTTATTCTGACACAACTCAACGATTACTTACCCAACACACACAGATGTTATTCAATGCTGGTCCACCTGTACGACGTTGGCTCAGTGTTAAAACAAAGTTACAACAACTAGGCTACATGTAACAGTAGCATACCGCGTTTACACCCACGCTCACAACACACTGACTGTGGCTCAACTATGTTGACACGGCTACACGCTGAAAGCTGGTGTCACGTAGATTTTTTCAGACCAGCTGAATTTCTGGGTATACAGGGTACATGAAAAACGAGGGGGGGGGCGCATTTATTAGGGGGGGGGTGCGTTTATTAGGGATTATACGGTATGCCTAGTGCCTACAGATGTATCTAATTCTGTATGTCCAGAATAATACAATTTATGGTAAAAATGGAGAAAAGGTACCGATGCAATGCCTTCGTAATATATTTTATTGTTTGCATTAGAAGTATGTACAGTCATAATTACAATTTTTTCAAATATAAAACACATTTTCTTATCTATCACAATAAATGGTTTATTACAGATATCTATTCCGATACAACACAACAGACAAAGCAATTGCTTTTTATTTAAAATAAATTAAAAAGAAACATGTTAATGTTCCTGAAGAAAAAATGAAGTAACTTTCCACCACAATGAGTAATGTCGATGAAGTTTACTCTACACAAATTTGATAACAGTGAGTAAATTACTAGCATTGTTGCTCTGTATATCATATCACTCTTCTTCGGGCACAAGAAAAATGATCTTGATCACTGAGATGCATTTTTAGGAGGATGTGATGACTTCCTCAGTGGCCAAGATACATTTTCTAGTGGCTGAGGTAACCTTTTAAAGTGGCTATGATAATTTCTTTAGTGGTCAAGATCGCTTTGTAGTGACTGAGATAACTTTTAAAGTGGCTGTGATCACGTCTTTCATGGTCAAGATCACTTTCTTAGTGGCCGAGATCACTTTTGAAGTAGCTGTGATCACTTCTTCAGTGGCCAAGATCACTTTACAGTGGCTTAGATAGCGTTTTCAGTGGCTGACACCAGTTTTTTTTAGTGGCCAAGATCACCTTTGTCGTGGCAGAAATCACTTTAGTAGTGAGTGACATGTATTTCAAGGTTGCTGTTATCAATTCTTCAGCAGCCAATAACACTTTTGTAGTGGCTGAGGTAACTTTTAGTGTGGCTGTGATCACTTATTCAGTGGCCAAGATCACCTTTGTGGTGGTTGACATAACTTTGAAAATTGCTCTGATGACTTCTGCAGTGGCCAAGGTCACTTTGTAGTGACTCAGATCACTTTTTTAGTGGCTGACATCAGCTTGTTAATGTCCAAGATGTTTTCTTTAGTGGTCAATGTCACCTTTGTAGTGACCGCGATCACTTTTTAGGGGCTGACATCAGATTGTTAGTGGCCACCCGGCCAACACAAAACATTTGTATAACATTTATGCAATGTTGGACCAACGTCAAAGACTTTGATGTTGTATAAATGTTATACAAATGTTTTGTGTTTGCTGAGCAAGATCACTTTGGTAGCGACTGAAATAATTTTTAAAGTGGCTGTGATCACATCTGCAGTGGTTAAGATCATTTTTGTTGTGGCAGAGATAACTTTTAAAGTGGCTATGGTCACTTCTTCAGTGGCCAAGATCATTTCTGTAGTGGCCAAGATAACTTTTAACGTGGCTGTGATCACTTCTTCAGTGGCCAAGATTATTTTTGTTGTGGTGAAGATAACTTTTAAAGTGGCTGTGATCATTTATTTAGTGGCCAAGATCATTTTAAAGTGGCTCAGATAACTTTTTCAGTGGCTGACAGGAGTTTGTTAGTGGCCAAGATCACCGTTGAAGTGGTTGAGATAACTTTCAAAGTGGCTGTGATGACTTCTTTAGTGGCCAAGATTAACTTTAAAGTGGCTGAGATAACTTTGAAAGTGGCTGTGATGACTTCTCTAGTGGCCAAGATCACTTTGCTAGTGATTGCGATCATATTTTTAGGGGCTGACTAAGATTGTTAGTGGCCAAGATTACTTTTGAAGCGGTTGAGATACCTTTTAATTTCTGGCATTCCAACAAAATTAAACTGATCCTTTTGTAAATTAAATATTAAAAAATCAGTGGCTGTGATCACTTCTCCAGTGACCAAGATCACTTTTGTGACGGCTGATATAACTTTTAAGCTGGTTGTAATCACTTCTTCAGTGGTCAATATCACTGTTGTGGTGGCCAAGATAACTTTCAAAGTGCCTGTGATCACTTCTTCAGTGGCCATGGCCAAGAGATGACTTTTAAAGTGGCTGAGATCACTTCTTCAGTGACCAAGATCACTTTTGTAGTACTTGGATGACATGACTTTCAAATTGGCAGTTATCAATTCTTCAGTGACCAAGATCACTTTTGTAGTGGCTGAGATAACTTTTAAAATGGCTGTGATCACTTCTACAGTGTTTGTTATTAATTCTTTGGTGGCCAAGATCACTTTTGTAGTGAGATAACTTTTAGCCACTTCACTTCTAGGCCGAAGTGCATGCCAGGATATAGTAAATCCGACAGAAATTTCTGTCATGCATGGTTACGTAACTTGACGAATAACGACGAAAATTTCCGCCATGTATGGTGGTGAAGGGGTTAAAGTGGATATTGTCACTTCTCCATTGAATAAGATCAGTTTGTGTGTGGCCAAGATCACCTTTGTGGTGGCTCAGATAACTTTTAATGTGGCTCTGATGACTTCTGCAGTGCAGATTACAAAAATCCTTCTAAGCTGCGGCTTTAGCACTATCATTTTCCTGATTCCGGACTGCAAACTTTAGCCTGAGTCAGAATTAACCAGTAAGGCATGTTTTTCATTGATTTCTCTGTCACATGTTCTCATCACCCCAAATGCCAGTCCCATTAAAATACATGTAAACTGTCTCAATTCTACATTCCAATTTTGCTTTCCTCTCCCAACCATTTATCATAATAAAGCCTGTGTTGTGCTTTTTTAAAAACAGGTCCGATGTGGGTTTGCTGCACAGGCAGATTTTTAGCTACGCCCCCCCTGGAGTGTAAAAATGTCACCACAGTTCAAATTAGGCTATACTTCATACCCTCTTTCACATACCAGACACGCATCCTTTCAACCCACTTTATCCCTGCAAGATTATCATGAAATATCATGTAATAGGTGTGAACACACTTCTAACATCAGGGTTCGAACATGATCAAGGTTACTGTCATCTGGGTGGGGTTAAATAGTATATACTATGTAAAATAGATGAGAGGGGAATGGTGTTTTCTGAATATTAAGAAGGGCAACATGGCACTCATGAAGGGCAGCATGAGCACTGAGGAAAGGCAGCATGGCGCAGCCCATGTTACATATGGCTGAATGGAACACTGAAACCACGCTAACTCATAGCAGTCTGACCGCTTAGTCATTGGACGTTTGTGTGGTCTGGCAATTTTTGTGATTTTGAGACATATTCTCATACTTCTAATATATATTTAGATTATTGACATGTGCTGCATGTCCTATACCGTACATACCACAAACACACACAAAATATGTTTATAACCAGAATGTACCATATTTCATTGACCTATGTGATGTAGACAAGGAGAAATGACTCCCATGGCCATGAGTTAATAGGTTCCCCATGCCATGTTTATAGTTAGTTGAGTGAGATTAGATGATGTATGGCTAAGTATTGTTTTGAAATATTTTTTTTAATTTGATGTATTATCGCCTATTTTGTGACATGTCTTTAAACTGAGGCAGTTGTTTTCATGCGTCGTTCATTTTCATGCGCTCATGAATACTCGGCCAAGAACTGTCAATGGTCAAACAACGATAAGTCATGGGCTAATTTTTAAGTTAATAGGCTAATTTTGAGGCTAATAATATAAATTAACGATTGTCATATACACCCTTCCCAGCAAACACAAAATATTTAGTATAACATTTATGCAACGTTGGCCCAGCGTCTTCGACGTTGGTCCAAAATTGTATAAATGTTATACAAATGTTTTGTGCTTGCTGGTTCCCGACTAGTAATCACTACAGTAAAAGTCAGAAAATACACCATATTTCATTGACCATTAAGATGTTCACAAGAGGGAATCAACATGTTTTCTAGGCTCCCCATGCCATATTCATAGTTAGGTACAATGTGTGAGATCACCTGGTGGGTGGCTAAAGCATTATTGGCAGGTCCGAGCTACGCTTGGACCTAGACTGCAATGTCATAATCGTCTCTCGGAAATAACAAGAGGCTAATGCTTATTTTACTGTCAACTTGAAAAAAAAGTATTTCAGACAACAAGATTCCAAATTGACATATATTTTGGGACTAGCTTTCTTGAAACAACAACAGGCTAAGTGTGCTTGCCTCTTTGTATTTTCACTTAAATCAACCTTTTGGGTCTAGCTAATAATAGAAACTAGGAATAGTGATGAAGTATGAAAAGGGGCATTGTACAGTAGGCCTACTAATATTTACATTTCTTTACAGGCCACCTCCTGTTAATGGACAGGGGGTTTTCTTCTCTGAGAAATGCTTCAAGCTTTACAGTGGCACGCCTGATTTCTCCACATACTTAGCAGAGAAGCAAAAGCAGCTAGGATGGAAGACTTCCGAAGAAGAAATGATCATGAGCCAGGGATTCGAAAATAAGAACATTTATGCAGAAAAGCCAACTAAAGATGTGACCAAGAAGGCTTCAGCAAATGTGAAAGTCAAGTAAGCATCAATATGCACTTTTCTTGTTTGTATATTAACCCTTTGCCTGTTAATCACAACAATAATCGTTTTTAATCTGTTTTATTATTAAATCACTTTTAGTTCGAATAAAATATCAAGATTTCTCAATATTTGGTCTGAAATTAAACAAATCTATGAGTAATTTTCAACGACTTGAGGTTGTGGATCGCTGTAGCGAGACCCAACCTCAAGTGGTTGAAAATTTAAATAAATTACCTTAGCAGTTTATTGGTTAACCCCCTAAGCACAACTACAGGGTTTTTTGTTATTGGGAATGAAATGAGTGTTTAAACAATAAGATTTTCACCCACTTGAGACACAACTTCAAGTTTGTGAAAATTTAAATTGGTTTAAAATTCAGTGAAAATCATATGCTAATTGGTAAAATTATACATGTCTTCAGGTATAATTTTCGCTGGTTGATGATCAATATATAAATGAATATTTTTTGTTTTGTTTTGTATAATTAGTTTTTACATCTAATTTTTGTAGTTGGGCTGAAGAGATTTTAAAGACTGAAATAGAAGAGAAGAAAGAATTCACACACAATATTCCACCAAGTGCTAGATGCCATGGTAAACCACCTGTACCATTTCAAAGGCCATCAAGTCTGTCCAAGGAAGAACAACAGTCGTATTTGAGACTTTGTGAAAAATTTAAAAAACCTATGCTTCAGAAACTCAATCAAACCCAGAAGCAAGAGATCAATCAATTCAAGGTGGTTATATATTGAAGCAAGAATGAATAAGACTTGTCTCATTCATCATGTTCATTCTTGATAGAAGCTTAATTAGTTAATGGACTTATCTCATTGTGTTATCAATAATATATTTCCCAGAAAATCGAGGGTGGATTAAGGATTTTTTGAAAGGGGTGCTGTAGTAATGTGGTCTGGGGGCATTTCCCTAGAAATGTTTAATGGATTCTACTGCAGTCTGACGTATGGTAACCCTTACAACGCTGAAATATTTTTGTATAAAACATGGAGACCAAAGGTTTTTATCAATTTGACATCATCATAAATATCTTAGTTAGATACTTCCGCTTCATTTGAATACCGATGTTATGGGTCTATATATGGCCATTATAAATATATTTTAAAATTCTTTTAGTGCGGGGACGGTCTTTAGACGTCGTCTATAGATGTCAGATTCTATTGACATCAACTTTAACTAAGAAATTAATTACAGCCAGTGTTGGTGAGCTTGGACAGATAGGCATATACCCGGTACATGCCTGGATAGCAGACTCTTGACCTAGGTGCTTTTTAATGGCTGAAAAAAAGCGAAGTGGCAGATTTATTGTGATTAATCACATTTCACGTCATGGAGGCGGGCTGTTATCGAGTGTGCACTTTGCTGATAGACATCAAATGATGGGGTCCAATAAACATCTTTTTATTCAATGTTTCTTTGACTTTTGTTTTACTATGTTTAGGAACTGCAGCAGAGGGTGGTTTCTGAACAGGAGGAATGTCAAGCTTTTCTTGAAAACACTGCTACAGCTCTTGCAGAGGATTATGAATATATGCACCCCAATGCCGCTAAATATATGGAGGTAAAGTTTACAATGTGTAAATATATAGACGACCAGCAAATTTTAACAAATTTGATTCTATTTTCTGGTACAAATTGTATGAGGCACATTGATTGGCATCTGCTTTTCCACTATACTACTCTGCAAAGTACGCCTTTTGGTTTTGTATGGCAATATACATTGTCTGGTACTGTTAATTACTTTGTATTGCTTAGACGCAATTAAGTTCATAATTTCATGGGGATCAATGGGAATGTATTTTTGATTTAGAAAATGATGTTGGATTCAGAATTGGGGGTTTGCATCTTAGATTCAGACCATTGTACACACTTCCCCAAACACAGTCATAGACATGTAGTGTACATTAATGCCTGTACTGTTTTGTACTACTTAAGTATTTTTACTGTTATGTTATGTTTTAACCCTTGTCCTGCTGAATTGCTTCAATTGTATTTTTCGTCATTTGAAGCTGGAATCGCTAACGCAATTTCCAGGTTCAAATGACGAAAAATATTACTATTTATGAAAAATGGACATGTCTAAAATCAAATTATTGGATCAACAAAGCGTCTATTAAAAACTATTTTTTCAAAATTAAGTGTTATTTTTACTGATCTAAAACATCCTTAACCCCGTATATATCCGGGCGTAGCAGGACAAGGGTTAATATCACTCCAAACAACTGATCTTGGATGTGAAATATGTTTCAAGTAGTTATTCCTTGGAGTGCTGATTGTGTCCGCAGCCATTTTCAGCTTAATTATTTGTCCTTCGAACATGAAAAATTTGAAGTTCAAATGAGCATCAATACTTCCAGGTAGATTAGCCTATGTTTTGATTAAAATTCTTCAAATGTACGTAATTATCACCCCCTTGAATTTGTGGGTCGCAGTAGCAAGACACAATTTCAAGTGGATAAAAATTTAAATATTATCACTTAGCGCTTTAAGGGGTTAACAAGATTTTGTGATATCAGTCACATATTTAACAAATGATGTAATTTTCCCACACTTGAATTTGCGGGTCACGTTAGCGAGACAAATCTTCAATTGTGTGAGAATTCCAATTAATAATTTGACTCCTCACCCACTTAACCCCTTTGCTGCTGATCTGTTTGTTTTTATTTTTCATTCATTCGAAGCTGGAATTGCTAGTGCAATTTCCAGCTTCAAATGACGAAAAATGTTTATATTTATGAAAAATATACGTCCCCAGTATTGAATTACTGGATCAACTAAGCATCCACCAACAACTATTTTATAAAATTTAGTTAGATTTCTATTGATCTCAAGCATGCTTGAAACCGTATACAGGCCTAGCAGGACAAGGGTAATATCTTTTCAATGTTCGATGCTTGTTTGTGTGTTAGGATTGGCTCGCTGAACGTCGTCAGCTAGTGAGATCTTATGCTCGCTATTATGTACAACATGACAGTGTGCCGTTAGCACCTCCCCCTGTTCCTCGGGAATTACATCTCAAGCATACTCAACGTTTATTACATATGGTAAGCAAATACATCTTCTAAGCTGACAACTTAAAAGCTGAGCTTCAGCTAATTCCTCTTGTTGCAAATGGAACATATTTTTTTTAAATTTCTATCACATGTCAACATATCAACTCAAGTTTACTATTTTTTACTATTTTTTTTATTAGAAGAATATAACTTTTATATATAATTTTTTTGTTAATAGCTATATTAAATGTCATTTTGAGAATCATGGAGTAATACAGACTAAAAAGACATCCTGTAACACAGGAAATATTGACAGCTTTTAACTTTGCCAGTTTGGAGAATGAAAAAAATGGCATAGAATTATATTGGCAGATTTACTCTGGTGGCACTGGTGCTTCAATAGGAACACACTTTTTGGCGAGAGAAACATTGGCGGTTTGATTAAAATGTGCGGCAATTTTTTCCTAGTTTACAGTACTTATTTTCACCATTTAACATGTTAAAGCTTTAAATTATGTACTTAAAATCTTTTAACTGAATATATCTGGTTTTTCATTTTTTTATTACCCCATTAAGTACCACATTTTAAACATGTTAAAAATAAAATGTGACATTAAATCAGCAAGATTTGAAAAAAATTGACCTTCATTTTGTCAAATCTGATTAATTTTCACTCACATTAAAAAAAAAATGTTGCTGTACTATCAAAACATCGTAACTGATTATTTAACCATTATTCTGTTGAATTGTTTGGCGATATATTCTTTTTTATTTATTTGATGCTGGATTTTCTGATACAATTTCCAGATTCAAATGATGAAAAATATTTCTAGTAAAATTGAGTTATCTTAAAAAAAAATCTTATTATGGTTTTGTATTGATTATATTTGTGATTGGCACACAATATTTTAAGATATTTTTTGTTCGCAGGGGAAAATAGCCAAAGCTACTGTGCCCAGGACACTTGCAAATCAAGTTTTATCCATGAAGTATAATATTGTTTCGCGACGTTACCCAGTGCAATTACCAAAACAAGATTCAGAAATTTGGAACAAACAGGTATGTTTGTGTAGATGTGCTTATAATACACACCCTTTTTGCATCAAAATAAACTAGGCTTCGACAGAAAAATTTACATTTGCAAAATTGCTGGTATAAATGAGAATATCAAACATTTACTTGAAAATAACAAAAAAGTATTAGAAACAAGAAGATTGAATCTGAAGATGTATTTAACAAGCTTTCCAACAGTGATTTCATATTATTACTTGAATTCACCCTTTCAGCGCGTGGACTGTCTTTATGTCTGTAGACGACGTATAAAGACGGTCCACGCACTGAACGAGTAAAATATTTAATAGGGTCGTAGAACAATAACATAGGTATTTAAATGAATCAGAAACTGCTAACAAAGACATTTAAAATGATTTCAAATTTATAGAAACCCTTTGGTCTTCATGGTTTATACAAAATAATTCTGCATACTTAACTCTTTCTCCGCTTGCGTGCCGTCAAGTGTGACTGGGAGTCGTCACAACCACAACCAAGGGAATCACCTTGCCAGTTATGCGGCATCAGCAGTGTAGCACAATGTCATCTGCAGTGAAACAGTTAACAGTGCTCCCAGCAACCATATGACTTTGATGCAGTGTTGGTTTCATGTTGAGCAGATGTCACAGACATAGCATCGCATTATATCAACTCAACTCTACTCAACTCAAGTTTATCATCAATGGCTCAATATCAGTCTTCACCTATAATAATAGCGCAGGAAAATAAATATTGTGTCAGGACTGTCTATCCACGCTGTGTTTCAAGAGTAACAATTTTCCTGCTGCCATTACCAAATTTTCTTTAATAGTTTCACTTCATTTTTCACATCTTATAGATATTTTAAACAATCAAATTTTATGCGCGAGTACCTGTTATGAGTGACCATTTAAACTATCATGATAAGCCCCTAGCACGCAGGTACTTATTTTTTATTTACTTTGTGGTTCGAATTGCTGAACATTGCAATCCCCACCTGAAAGATTACCTGCTATAGAAGGCAATCTGCTGATTTTCTATGTAGGAACTTGGCTATTGGGTCGCGAAATGAAAATGTTTTTGTTGCAGTTCAGCAATTTAATAATTATAATTTGGTAATTATTTTCATGTGCAGGTGGTAAGTGAAGACTCTAATTGCAACGAGCTTGCTGTCAGTCATAAAGTTGATACCGTTATTTCTGGATCTACTCTGAGATGCCTCCTGGAGTGTGTACCTGGATCACCCAGACAGTGGGAATTACCGGTGGTGGTGAGGATGGAAACAGATGAAAATGGTTGGTTAATGGATACCCAGTAGACACAAAACATTTATTTGACATTTATACAATGCTGGACCAACGTCAAAGATGTTTGGCCGATGTTGTATAAATGTTATACAAATGTTTTGTTTTTGCCGGGTATATCTTATTCTAGTTTTCCTACCTAGAATTGATCGAAACTGCTCCAGTTTGCACCTTAATAGAACCTTAGCATTTTAAAGTTGAAGATGCAAAAACTTTACTCTCTGGTATTAGTGTCACTTGCGTCTGCAAAATTACAGTAATTACCACTAATAATGAAATTTATTAGAAAAAATAAGATCCAGGCCTATACAAAAATCAGTCAAATTTATATCACTTTATGTTACCTTTTGCCATTTTGCAATATTTACATTGCTGCTCATGACTGTCTTCTGAATTATTTAATAATTTTTGGATTATATTAAAAAATAATACTTATCTCCCTGTATATATATACAGTGGCTTGAATAATAAATTTTAATCTGTATGAAAGAGAAGTGATCTCAATTTTTAAGACTACCCTTTGTCATGCAACAATCAGAAGTAAATACTACACTTTTTCATGCATCAATCAGAAGTTAAAATATGTATTAACAACTGTTTGTTAACCCTTATCCATGTTATCCTGTTGGTTTTTTTATTTAAATTTTCAACCACTTGAGGTTGTGTCTTGCTACCGCAATCCACAACTACAAGTGGTTGAAAATACTTGTATTTGTTTAATGTGAGACCAAATATTTACAAATCTTGATTTTTAAGCACCCATTTCATTCCCAATATCAGTGATTTGACTGAGTTCTGAACATCAGGATAAGCGTTAACTACATTTCAAGTATTTATTTCAGGAGAGCAGCACAAGGTAGTTTATATTGATAAACCTTTTATCCCAAAGACAATGTCGGCACGTGAGAAGAATTCTATTTACTATAAGTTTGCTTTGAAGACGACATGGATTCATCCTGATCATCAAGGAGCTGTACATATAGGTGCCCCTGGTAGGGATGATAATACAGATACAGGCAGGGAGACTAGCGATGGTGGCAGCGGTGTACCCGTGTCACGTGGTGGAGATATATTCAGCTGTGATTCTGCACCGGAAATAGACGATCTAGAGACATTTGGACTCAGTAATCTCAAGAAAAAAGTCACAGCTGTCAAAAGAAAAAACAGTGATCAGACTGAGGCTCCTGACACTGAGAAAACTGCGGGAAAGAAAACTAAGGAAATTTCAGATCCCGTTGTCGTTCCCAGCAAACCTAATGTGATGACCACAGTGGTGAATAAATTACCCGTGGTACAAAGTGTCACACTGCAGACTTCTACATGTACATCTGATAGCGAGGAGGAGAAGTTGATCATAGACTGTCATGACAGTGCACAGACAGTGTCTGATGACACTGCCATCTCACTGCCACATTCTAGTGATACTGTTGTTGGCAGTGCTGCCTCCAGTATGGATGAAGATCCCGCTTCGTACAGTATACAGCAAACAGATGGGCCAGGGGATTTAGTGAAGCGCAAAAGAGGGCGACCTCCCAAAAACAGGTGGGAATACAAGTTTGAAAATTGCTACATGTATTATACAGCTGGGATTGACATGTCCCTGAAAGTGATTTTGTGGGGATATACATTAGGATGTACGATTTAGCGAAATGAGTCATAAGCCCCAGTTTGACAAACAATACTTGGCACTGAATGCCAAAATCACTATGCTACATCCCAGCAAACATAAGACACTCACCCAATTTGTTTTAATGCTGGGCCAGCATCGCAGACGGTGGCCCAGCATAAAATCAACATTGGATGAATGTCTCATGTCTGCTGGGATGTAACCACCTGCTCTGTGAGACTACCCAACAAACACAGGGCATTCACCCAATGTAGTGAATTTCTAATTTTTACATATGTTTTTATTTTCAAATCACTATTTTTGCATCCTAAAATGGTGTGCATTATTCAAAATATATTTATTATTTCTATTTTAGTCTCATTTACACTCCAATCAGTGATATATATGTCTATTTACATGTTACCATGGTTACTGTCATTAATCAGTAGGAAATATACAAATGCAACATAAAAAATCTGAAAATCAAAAACTCTGGCATATATACTGTTAAACTGCTCCGTGGGATGACATAAATTTTGGTTTTTAATTAAGCTCCCCCTGTCAGGGGAGGCTATTTGTTTTTGTACCGTCTCGTCCGCACCGCCGCTAAGTGTGGCCACACACCTTGTCACCCTCATATCTACAAAACCTCTTCTTGATTCACTATGTGTTCCAGATACTAATAATTAGCATCTATTCCTAAGCTGCATCAATTTTTCAGAAAGTTTAGAAAATTATCCGGGTCATGGCGGCCATCTTTAATCTTTTTTCATCAAATTAGGACCTTGTCACGCTGATTACTTAAAAGCTGCTTATCCAATATACTAAATGTTCAGGGCGGGGGCCCTAGGGTAGTGGTTAGCACCGCTGCCTTTCATGCCAGAGTTCGGGGTTCGGTTTCCGGTCTCGGCGGTTTGAAAAAAACCAAAATGTTTCTTCTCCATCCACGTGTGAAAGTCAGTATTGTGGGGAGCCTCCGTGACCGAGAGGTAGCATGCTCGGCTTTAGACCGCCAGGGCTCGAATTTCTAATCCTGTGTCTGGAGAACAGTGTCATCTCAATTATCTCACCATCCTCGGGAGGTTCTCCTGGCCCAGCTTAGCCTGTATGTGCACAAAGGTGGCCTAAAGCCCAATTCATTTCATTTCATTTACTAAATGTTCAACATACTGCATAGTGGTATTAATTCCTAGAATGCATCATTTTTTTCAGAAAGTTAAGAAACATACCGGCTAACCTCTGCCTCATAATATTACTTGATAATTACATGTACACATTGATTATATGGTAAAATTATAATTAATTTATAACTTTTATTTGAAAAGTGTGAGGGGTAGCCTTCTTGGGTGTGTACATAGTAAGCACTTACTTCTAGTTTTGTACTGAAGTACCGGTAGTGTATCCCGCAGATCATGATTTAAATTTTTTCAAAATTTTTCGATTGTTAAAAACATTTTTTATCAACATTTATAAGAATCCAGAGAAAACCACAGCAATCTATTAGTACACTAAGAAGATTCAATGGAAGCACAGCATTGGGCCACATGTTGATGCCGGCAGCTCAGCATTGGGCAGACAGTCGGTGCTGTTAGTGTAACCCCCAATCGTCACGTTCCTACACCAATTAATGGCGACACCTCTTTGATTCAACTTTAATCCTGCCATCTGATTTGTGGTATAAAGTATTTGTGGTATAAAGTATTGCCACACTGCAGACCTCTACATGTACGTCTGATATCTTGATTGCTTTTAAAGTTTTCGATGATTTTTTTGTATTTTTGTTCAAGATCAGTAAGCTATATATGTGACGCGCAACGCAGTGAGCTCCAAATTTTCAAAATTGATTTGTTTGGTTGATTCGATAGCCATCCTATTTCAGTAACTGAAAGAATTTTTGAAAAATCTTACCTGTATCATTTTGTTTTATAAGATTTTGAATATTTTAAATTTAGTTATGTAATCATTAAAATTAAATTTTAAATGACGTTATAAATAATTTAAATAAAGCAGCGTGGAGGTAACTTCTCGCATGCGGGTTTTGTTTTGTGCTATTTTTAAAAAAAGTGCACATATTGCTTTTTTGAATTTTAAAAGCCATTTTCTCAAAATCACACAATTTAGTGTGGATTTATATTTTTGGATCTAGCAATGCTTGACAGTTGTGTGATATGGCCTGATTTGCTCAGTATCACATGGATTGCATCGTGCACAAGTGGGCTAACCCACATTTTGACGATTTTGAGATTTTGGGTGGTTTTGAAAGCTCTCACCACAAGCTTTATCTGACAAAAAAGCCAAATGTCTAGACCAATCACATTCTGTGGTACAAACCAAAGTTTGTTTGAGCATGATGCTTTTTGGCGATTTTCATAGTGCACAAATGGTCTAACCCTCACTTCTAGTCAAGTCAAAAAGTTAAGAGTGAAATGGAAGTATCCAAGAATTTAAAGAGAAAAAACGGTTCACTGCTGAAGAAGCGAGGCGACTTTCACTCGATATCAGCTACAGTGCATTCTCGAGTGATTATACATAAAAACAATGTACAAAATCGCACAGCAAAGTTGTTTCTATCAATAACATATATTTTCATTGTTTTTTATAATATTTCCTTAATATGTGGATGCATGTACGGAATTCTTTCAATTTATGATGGATTAGGCAGCATAATTCTTTGAAACTCAGTGTTTTATTTTAAAATTGTGGGTTAGACCACACGAAAAAACAACATGCACAAATGGTCTAACCCTCATGTAACCAACTTGAAAGTGCTTTAATTTCGCATAAACAATAATTTAAAAAAAAGATTTTTTACAGTTCTATTTTAATGTACAGTGATGTACATCCAATGTACATTCCATGTTAGGCTTTTAAAGGTTATATCTCAGCTGCCTGATTTACCAGGAAGGTCAAAACCTTCCAATGCTTGATTACTCAAAACACCAAAAATTGGGTTAGACCAGTTGCGCATGATACCATCCACATAATGAAAAGCTGCACAATTTTGGCCAATTGCTAACCAAACTTAAAAGTGATTAGCAAAATATTTCTTCTTTAATGATCACTAGGAAAAACTTGAGGAATGTGAAGCATTCTTGCAAATCTTTACACAATATTTTCAAAACAAATTGAACCCTGCTGTTAATATGTCTAATATTTAAATCAGCGACTTAGACGCAATTTGTCAGATCAACTCACATTTTAATTTTGTTTCACTTCAGAGATTAAGTAGATTTTTTCAAAAATGTTTATAAAATGTAATTGCACTGTAGTAATATGGACTATATTTGTGTGATCTGTACTTGTAGGGGGGGAGCAAATAATGTAGCATCTGCCATTGCGAGTAAAGCATCATCTCCCATTCCAGGCAGAGTGACACGACGATCACAAAAATTTGTGCAGGTAATTTATAATTTAAAAAAAACGATTTACAACATATCAAAGAGTTAAATCATTTTCGATGACTTTTGTTTGTTGTTCTCTGTAAACAGTCACCAGCATATCCTAATTGTGGGGAACTATTTGTCACACATTGTCCCATAGCTGCTCAATTGTTGTGTGTATGTAGTTAGACAAAAAGTCTTTCAAATTATTGCTGTATATATTCTGTTGAGAGCATGAGAATTGTAATATCTATGTATCACATGTTATAAATCACAGATATTTGTTTAGCATCAGGTAATTTACTATAATGTATACACAGCAATTCGAACACTAAATGGTGACTTCTGTTTAGGAAAATGACATCTGAAATTAAATGCATGTAGGACACGAAAATTTTATGTTCAGTGGAAGTAGTAATTTAACCCTTTCACTTGGTTTTCACTTGTTTCCAAGTACTGTATTATTTTTATAAGATAGTAGTAAATAGTAATAACTTTGCAATAACAAGTGTTATTACAATGCACTACTATCTTATTGATTCTTGGAACCATGTTAACATATTTTCAATATTACTTTTTATATCTCCATCATATTATACAGCTTTTTAGTTTACTTTTCAAGTAATTATGGTTCGATGGTAAAACTTACGACATGATTTAGTTGTAGCAGTCAATAGGACACAAAATGTTACGACCACCATAGCTTAATATAAGGTTCTTATTATAAAATATATAAATAAAAAGGTTATTATTATAATTTAGCTGCTAATGTATGTTTTTTATGTAAAATTAGCTATTCCTCTACAGTTTTGCCCGTTAATTGCTTAGAAAAAAATAATTGGTGGCCTGTAATAAACAATTGTTCTGGGTATGGTTTAAAATGTCCCATTCATATGCATCAAATAATGCATTCAAAAGTAGTAAAAATTGTCATAACTAATAGATTAAATGATGGCATTTAGATTTAAAAGCTCTTCCAGCTTCTTAATTTTTTAAGAATTCAAAAGTATGAAAATATTCCCAAGTTTTTGTCTACAGTGCTCCCCCACTGTATTGCCCCCGGTTATAATGCCAACCCTGCCTTCTGCTAAGTAGAGTGTTAGAACGGATTCCCGTCGATGTTAAATCCGGCGGCACAATGTCAACTCCGCCTTCTTTCATCCGCAAATGGTTTTGAAGTCCCAAAGTCACTTTTGTCATACGTTTTCCCCTGATCGTATTGCCAACAGGCCTAATTTATCAGACATCGTGACTGTTAACTCTTTAAGTGCTTCATTACTGCTTAACATTTTCCTTTCATTTGAAGTTGGCAT
The DNA here is from genome assembly GCA_964017125.1 of Flabesymbios commensalis. Lineage (NCBI taxonomy): Eukaryota > Metazoa > Annelida > Polychaeta > Terebellida > Flabelligeridae > Flabesymbios > Flabesymbios commensalis. Next base: position 34,889,866 of record OZ024910.1, on the reverse strand, counting down.
TGCTCACCTCCTCACTTAAAAATTAAACCTGCTAAATTTCACAATGGGGGCTTTACTCAAGATTTATACATGCATATTTGTTCAATTTCTGTCAAATTTTAGTTGTGGAAAAACAGTATGAATGCGCTTAAAAGCGTCGCCCGCACTCAAAGGGTTAAATAAACACACCTGGTTGGTCAACAATCCCCGCTTGTACTGCGGTTCATTGCACACACACAGCCGTGGGCACATCAGGCGTTCACACGTAGGGAAAGTGTGATAAAACACTGGGTAGGAGGGGGGGACCTACTAATTGGGGCATGAAACAGACCATGTTTATCAATAGGCCCACAATTGTAAGTGACTTTTTATACCAGCAAACAATAGCAGTTAGCCCAACGTTTACTTAATCTTCAGCATTCAGTTTGATCAACCACTGAACCAATGTCTAACTATCTGTTGTAGCATAGGCCTACACTTATGTTGACACAAAACGATTCAGCTTAAATTGTTTCTCATTGTGTCAGTAGACCTGTATAAATGTACAAATGAGTAATGAAGCGATCCTTACAATCAAATAATAAGCATCAGATACAAGATCCATCGCTGGTACAATGTTGCGCCAGCGTTGCAAAAATTAGCTGGACAACAATATTATTTTACGCAGAAATTTGGTCCCAGTGCAGAAGCTTGATGAAAACTAGCCTACCACTCTCTTGTCTTGAACTTAAGTTCGACTCAAAAGTTGGAGGTCAAAACATAATATGAAGCAGAGTAGGTTAACAATGCCATCGGGTTCTGTGAGAGTGATGCATACTCGCATCACCTGATGACATGTAACATTTGATTGTCCCACACGTGGTGTGAACGGAATGTTAGACCTACTGCTTTTAAGCACACTGGTGCCTCTGATATATTCCTCTGATCGCGGAAAATGGCATAGGGCCTACCTATAAATTTAATTAACCCCAATTCAATTGCCAATAATTCTTTAGTGTTTTTTTTGTGTGTAATAATAAGTATTATTTGTGTGTATAGTGCTCTGAATAAAACAATAATATATAGGGCCTACAGTATTTTTTTGTATTACTATAAACAGAATGCGCGAGAACACTCAATATGTATCAGATTATTGTTACCGGTAATCAGCTCTTATATATATTCAAAGGCCTAAATCACATCCCTCGCAATAATGCCACCCCGCCATAATGCCAAAAAATTGCGGCGTTATAGTGAGGTAGTACTGTAAAAAACTACCCCATTTTCGACGCACCTTTTAAAAATAGCCTATATATGAGTACAATGATGCGGGGAACAGCTTTTGATGTCAGATTGTGATGCCAAACATTGGTCCCACACTGAAAGGATCATCAATTACCTCAAAAATGATTTGCAAATTATGAATGTTTTCAATCATGTTGATGGAGAAGGAAAATGTTTTATTTCAAAAGTGTAATTTTTGTAATATGTAATTCAAAAATAGGTTGTTCCCATCGAAGTGAGCAGTAAAAATGATGGTGCTGAAGCTGGCCCTCCGATGTGTGTGCAACAACAACCTGAAGATAAAGAAGAAAAACATGTTAGTCCTGTCAAGGAGGAAGTTAGTGTTGATGTCAAAGACAGTGAGCAGGATACTGTAAAACTGGAAGCTGGTGATACACTTGGCCCAGTGTCAACAGCAGAATCGGATGTCAAAATGCAAGCAGAAGTTACTGTGTGTGATTCCTTAAATAATGAAACAAATATAGATATAAAAAAAGAATCTGGAAACAACACACTAGTGGGAATGAAAAGAAGAGCCAGGCAGCCATCATTGCAGCGATCTTCAGCTGCACCAATTTCCCCCCCAGGAATGTCATTGCCGTCATCGTCAAATAAAAATGACCCTCTCGGACACATATTACACGGACAGGAAAAGCTGAGTCAAATGGGCAAAAAGCCCCGATTTTCTGGAGAACGTGATGCGGGATCCGCAATAAACATGCAGGCATTCTCACCACCCTACGACACTGGTACTGCAGGCCATCACACTATCTGTGATAATGACGGTTAGTATGAATTAGATCTATTTACGTGTAATACTCTGTTAGATTTTTGCCATTTTTTGGCCGAGGTGAAGTTATGTTTTACCTGTATATATTTGGTACATGTGTACATGTATATTATTCTTCAACAGCTTGTTCAACTACAATGTTGGCCTCACACTAAGGTAGGTGTATAATTCATTTAGATGTATTTCATATGAAAAAACAAATTTTCTAATGATACTTTGCATGATTGAAAATACTAATTTCTCTTTCAGTTGAATGGCAGCCATCCGAAGATGTTACTAAATTTCTCCCACCGACCGAGAAAAGAAATCTAATGTATGACACATGGTCTCTTGGTAGTCAGAAGCTTCTTATTAGATCAAGTATTCATGGAATTTCCAAACAAAAGAAAAAACAGGTATAGTACACTCTGACATGCAAAGCCAAAAGGCAGTACCGGCATCTGCTCACTTGAAGTAAGCAGATAATACATTTTGGCTTTGGTTTCCATGACAATACTGTTATATTTTTCTTGAATTTTGATAAGGATATTGCTTTTCACTTACACATCTATTTCTTAGCCCTCAGAAAATTCGGCTACAGGCTTTTCTTGTCTATATGACATCCATATCTCTGTTTGTTTTCTGTCATAACGGGTTGTAGTCCGTCAGCTACAGGGGTTGGTCGGTACCAATCAAGGTGGCCAAGCGTATGTGGTATCATTTGAAAGGTATATTAATAGACATTACAGAAAATCATGATAGCAGTCCCAAAGTAGTAGCTTAAGATTGGTGGCCGCCATTTTCCAAGATGGCCGCCATTTGGCCAAGGTCAAACATTAAATTGATATCATTTTCGATAGAAAGGACCCAGATTCATGATTTTGATGTCTATTTTATGGTTTTTAGGCTCGCCCGACATAGTAGTGTGGCCAGAAAGCACCCTGACCATTGCATTGTGGGTCAAATCCAAGATGGCCGCCATTTGTTCAAGGTCAAATCTTTAATTTACATCATTTTTGACAGTATTGAAGCAGATTCATGATTTTGGTATCTATCGTAAGGTTTTTAGGTACAGCAGACACAGTGGTGAGACCAGAATGCACCCTAGACATTGCATTGTGGGTCAAATCTAATATGGCCGCTATTTGTTCAAGGTCAAACCTTTAATTTACATCATTTTTGACAGAATTAAGCAGATTTGTGATTTTGATGTTTATCTTGGGGTTTTTGGTAGGCCTACGCCTGACATAGCGGTGAGACAAGAAGGCCCCATAGCCTTGGGGAGTGTAGTAAAAATCTTGCAAGCCGCCATTATTTTAAGGTCAAACAGAAATTATTACCATTTTCGACAGAATTGAAGCATAATAATATTTGGCCAATGTCAAACATTAAATTGATATCGATTTCGATGGAAAGGACACAGATTCATCATTTTGATGTCTATCTTAGGTTTTTTTTAAACACGCCCGACATAGTAGTGTGGCCAGAAAGCACCTCCAGGCCATTGCATTGTGGGTCAAATTCAAGATGGCCACTATTTGTGCAAGGTCAATCCTTTAATTTGTAAACATCATTTTTGACAGAATTGAAGCAGATTCATGATTTTGGTATCTATCTTAAGGTTTTCAGGTACGCTAGACACAGTGGTGAAGCAAGAATGCATCCTAGACATTGCATTGTGGGTCAAATCCAAGATGGCCGCTATTTGCTCAAGGTCAAATCTTCAATTTATATCATTTTCGACAGAATTGAAGCAGATTCGTGATTGTGATGTTCATCTTAGGGTTTTTGCTAGGCCTACGCCCGACATAGTGGTGAGACCAGAAGGCACTATAGACTTGGAAGTGTAGTAAAAATCTTACAAGCCGCCATTATTCTGAGGTCAAACAAAAATTATTACCATTTTCGACAGAATTGGAGCAGATTAATGTTTTTGGTGTGTATCTTTTAGTTACACACAATATACTGGTGTGGCCATAAAACACATCAGTCATCGCATTGTAGGTTTAATTTAAGATGGCTGCCATTTGTCCACGGTCCAAATGGATTTTGACAGAAAGGAAGCAGATTATCTGTTTTTTTTTGTTTATACCAAATGACCTCCAGATATTAGAGGATCTGCCATAATTCTTCGTAGGAACACAAAAAAGGCACATCTGGGTGGTGGGTGGTGTTAGTTTGAAATGTGAAAGGAATTTTACAAGATATTTTAGAAATATACATTTCTTTAAGCTCATTTACCGAGAGATGTAGGTATAAATAAGATATCAGAGGCCACAACTTCCAAAAGGCACCCAGGACTACTGCAACTGTGGATGGCGTGTATGCAATATGGATGGAATCCCCTAAAAGGTTTCAGAGATATGTTGTGCAAACAAAATTATTGGTGCCTACAGAGATGTAGGTTAACAGATTATCCAAGCATAACATTTACTAATATAGAAAAGTTGACATTCTTCACTCCAAATCCTAAAAGCTAAAAACATTTATTTTTAACCAAGCTAGCATTAAATAATTAAATAATTAAATTACACCAAGTTGTTATGGGTTCGGATCTTCTGTATTACAGCCAGCATATTTTGAATTGTTCTATGGGATTTTTTTTCAGGGTGATATCCGTCACTGAAATCTCATATTTTTCTTTTAGTTCAGCCATTATGAATTTGTACCCAGGGGCCCGGGTGTAAAGTCTGGAAATATGCCCACTCCCAGACTATATCCGGTTAAATTGTGGGCATCTCAGAATTTACCCCGAAGTAGAGCCTAAAGTATACCCTCGGGGTAGATTACGGAGGCTCCAAAAATCTGCCCATTCCTCACAGAATATATCCCCTCTCCCACAACTATATGAAAGGAAGGCCTTGCTACACTATCACTAAGAGTTTGTTACATTACTGTACTTCATTTTATTATTCTGGCCATGATTTTATTTCCATTTTAAGCTGTATATTGTCATGTTGAAGCAAAATTACCATCAAGTTTGCGTAGCCTATATCATTGAGTTTGCGTTACATTGATTACGACTTTGTTACGAGGATCATCCAGATTTCTCTCTCTCTCTGTTATATACACATCACTGATCATGTGTGTTAGTTATTGTCTCTGTATTCATGTAGCTGAAATGCTTTCTTATATGTTATCAGTGGCGGATCCATGGGGACGCTATTTTTTACCAAATTCCCATAATTTTGCATAAATATGTCTAAGCCCCGGTGCCTTATTTTCTTTAGATCATGGATGTTGTAACGACATCCACTTCAAAGCGTTTAAGTAGACTACTGTACGGTACCCTTTGGCAATATTAATTGAGACAAACCGTACTTCAATTCGATTCAAATAAATTTATAAACGTATTTAAAAACGTACATTGAACATACATTTCAAAGCTATAAAGAAATGCAAAGGTGACCTGCAAAAGGCTTTTGAAAAGCAGCTTCCATGCAGAGAACCCATTCAATGATGCATATATCGCGGTAAGACATATATATAACATATATACAGATACAAATAGACATATATATAAAGACGCTAAGAATATAACCAAATAAAGTTAGGTAACAGTTGGAGGGAGATGTGGCAAAAATATAAATAATATGTATCAACGCAAAAGAGACAACATTCATTTATTATGTGTAGAACGCTAAAATTGCGGACATAAAAATATTCTGATAACATAAGTAAGTGGCTCGACATCACAGAGCTTCACATATGCCCGAACATCACATAAGTCTATCGGCGAGCATCAGACACAGACTGAGATCAATGACCAATATGATGTTAAATCCAAATTTGTATTATACAAAATTATAGCTTTAGTAGCCAGGCTTTTTGATAATGTTATCATTGTTACACTTATTTATACAAACTTTCACTGAGACCAACACTAATATATAAGGGGCCCGCGTACAATGTATATTGCGAATCAATAGTTCATGAACACACATAGCAATTGAGTATTGAGCATATTAGGTTGTATTCATTAGCAAGAAATCATTTAAGATATAATCCTGTGGCTGTGGGTTTTTATTTACCTGTTATATTATTGCTTATTCTATTTCAAATATAAGGTAAGCAAAAATGCATGCATTTCTGAGCAAATACATGGTTGCTAGTAGTAGTTTCGTCTGTTGCATGCTGTACGGCATTGTATGGAACCACTAGTCTATAGCAATTATACAAGGAGAGCTGCAGCCTCCACGTGTCTGGCCAAAAATGACGTTATTAAAGCAATATACTACTGCTACTACTACTACTATATGAGCTCACATCATGTCACAAATGTCTCATAAAAAGCATCTCTATTCGATATTATCCTATATCAACCCGTTTGCAAGGCATTGAATCATTACAATCATAGACACTTTTATATTTGATGATTTTTCGGTCACTGAACAAATAGATTTCACAAGATGGTCAATTATAAAAACACTTTAGAATGATTATCTAGGTTTATCTACTGTATAGAAAAATGGTTTTGTTGCATTACATTTTATCAAATAGGTTGTTATACATTTAAGCTGAGCTGTTACTCCAAAGAGCTTTAAACTTATAATTGAATAGGATGGATTTTACCTGTGTATGTTCTAGCAACCTAAAAATAACAATTTAATTATTTGATCTACATTATTTATTAGTCAAAATTGGCATTATTAATAATATTCAATTTATTTTAATACAAGGCATTACATCGTTTTAGTATAAACAAACATTACAAATAAAATGCGTAGCATACATGTCATACATGTAGACAGGTCTATGGCTATTAATCACTACAAAAGACGGAAATAATATGGTAAAAAAGTTTTAATAACAGTTTTTATTTGTGCATTTCATATAGTACCATAGCGCGTCGTAGACCAGGTTAATTAATGTTATCGTATCTGATGCTTTAAAGAGTCTAATATAATATGCATCGGAGATATTGTGTCGTGAAGGCAAAATAAGGCACTAATAAAATATGCCTCATCTTCGACACTAGTTTTGCAGTTCCGGCAAAAACGTGTGTGCATTTACCTGCAATGACTTGTTTTCACCCAGATCAAGTTCTGTGCACAAATCTGTTCGATGGCCGTTTATTTTATTTTGTTTTCATGCTTTTAACCTGCATATGTTTTGAGCCTACTACTTCCAGTTCTAGTTGTACATCAGTGTAGAAAATGATTAAATTAAAAAATAGGTTTATTTATTTGTGTTTTAAATATTGTAGGCACATTTCGTATTGTCTCTTTTTTTAAATGAGTTTCCAGTAATCCACAACGTTCTAAAACTATTTTAACATCTTTAACCCAATTCTTGACACCGAGGCTATCCTTCCGTAGGCTCTCTATGTGGTCCTGATAAGCTTCATATGTTAGTTTACAAGGGAGTTTAAAACTTGGCTCTGAAATGTATTTGTAGCGCCTTACACTTAGTATCAAGCGGTTGCGTTCAAATTCGGTTCACGTAGCCATGTTTGATTTAAAAAAAGGTAAAGGTTTACACCGATCACCACATAACAACAATTACATAAGAGACAGCTGATTACAGTTGCATAAAAATATATAATTTATATTTTAAAAGAAAGGAAGAACCCAGATTCAAGATGACCGTCTCCTTGGTTTATTGATCTAGTCGAAAAAGGAGGGATTAGATTAGATGATGGGATGACCATATATCAAATCATGTTATAGAACCAGGGGGTTGGAATACTGTGGGTAAATCTGTAACATCGGAGTCTAGCACCGCAGGTTCGGCTTATTATCAGGTCTGAGTGACACACTACTTCTTCTACCCACTCACTAGATTCAGTGGGCCTACTGTAGGGAGCCACTGTGGGTGACCGAAATCTAGCGTGCCCAGCGTCAGACCGTCAGGGCTCATATGTCAAATATTGTGTCTGGATGGCAGTGCCATCAAATTCGTCTCACTATACTCAGGAGCAGGGTTGCCCAATGGTCAAAAAAAGATCCTGAGAATTTTTTCCAACTTACAAAGCGCACAAAATCAAACACGTTGGGATTTTCATTTTAAATGTAAAGAATAATTTGGATACAAAGTAGCTGCTATCTTGGGTTTTAAAACGCACTGATGATCTTAAAACATAAAAATACACATTGTACTTATAATGAGCTTGTCGAAAAGGGGGTGTTATATAATTCCAAAGGTAAGAATAACATAGAATAAAAATGGCCGATATCTTGGATTTGACCCTTAGGCGACCATCGAACATAAAAGGGGTGTTACTGTTACATAAACATGACAAAGATGGGAGTTTTATTTCAATGGTAAGAATAACATGGATTAATAATGGCCGACATCTTGGATTTCACCCTCAGACAACTTTCAAATGTAAAAATAAACATTTTAATGCATTTGTCGTCATTGATTTAGTCTAAAATGAGGTAATGCATAGTTGTATTTGATTTTTATTTCAAAAGCTAGAAATTATTCAAATTTAGATTGGGCCGCTGGTGGCCATCTTGTATTTTTGCTGCTTACATGTTTCCAGCAAACTGTTCACGAGGTAGTCCCCCTAGGTTGTGCTCATATACATGCAGATTTGTAGATATGAATTGATTGAATTTCATTGGCCGACCTTTTACATCATGCCGTATCATTTGCCAGAAAAATCGGGTCTTTCCATGGTTGTTGCTCGAGCTGAAATTGTTTAGGTCCAGAGCTATGGCCTATTGATCAGTACCCATGGTTACTGTGCTGTCTGTGGGATGTAAATTATATCTTCAGATGATTTGATGGCTATGTATCTCCACATAGACGGCGTAGACGTATAAATATGATAAAATTAATTCTAGTGTTATTTTACCTATTTTGAGCAATATGTTTCGAAACACCTAGTAATTTACGTTATTGAATGTATGATGTTTTGGTCCGTTACCATGGTTATGGTGTTTCCTATAGAATGTAAATGTAGTTTTTCAAGGATTTGACAGCTATATGTCTTTATATAAGCGTTTATTAGGGTGAAATTAACAATAGTTTTCATTTTATCTATTTTGAGCAATATGATTCAAACCGCCTAGTAATTTATATTATTGAGTGTATGATTTTTGGTCAGTTACCATGGTTACGGAGTTTTCCATCGGGTGTAAACTTAATTTTGCAAAAGATTTGGCAGCTGTGTGTCTCCACATAGAACTGATAGTTTTATTGACCTATTTGTGTCTTGGAATAAGTTCATTATGTAATACAAATGTATAGTTAATTTTTGTTCTATTTTTTATGAAAACACAAAATTTGGAGGGACATTATAATATAGTCCGTTATTGACATTAAGCTAATACTTTTAAATTGCTATCAGGCAAAAATTTAATCCTCCAAGATATATCTTTCAAAAAATAACATTAAAATTGGCTACCTTTTTGGTACCAATCGGCGAAATTTTGGCCTGTAGCTGACGGACTATTGTTACTCTACTGTGCTGAAAGCTGGCCCACATGCTCAACTTAAAAACTTGTGGGAAGAGTTTGAAAATGGTGTGGATCAGATTCAAAATGGTCTTTGTTTAAACATTTATGTAAGCACGATTGAATAGCTGGTTTTATTTCCAATTATGAATAAATGACAGCGGTTGTTTGTGACCTACAGTAGTAGTTCCAGCTTTAAATGGGGGGGGGGGGGGTTGAGACAGCAGTTGCAGCTGTGGAAAATGTTGACATTAGTATTGATCACTTCATCCAAAAACATGACTAATGTTATCCTTTACCGTAACCTTTTACTCACTATGTTATTTTTAAAACCTAAATTTAAATTTTAACCCACTTAAAGTTGTGTCTCACTACCACCACCCACAACTTCGAGTGAGTGAAAATAAATATCATTTGTTTAATATGTCACCAAGCATTTGCAAATCTTGATGTTTAATTTATTCAAATCAGCTCAGCTTAGTAGTTAAAAATTAGTCATATGTGTTTAATTTGGGACCGAGCATTCAAACACACATTTTTATTCCCAATAACAATTAATTAATCGGTTAATATAATTAAAAAATAGATTTAAAACTATCAAAGTCATGAAATGGTTACCATATATACATGTAAAAAAAAATTCTAAATCAGTTTGTAACTTGTGATATTCATCTGAGAACAAAGCTAGTTAGTTAGCTGTCAGATAAGGCCTGATAACAGTTGAGATGGATATAAACTGTTTTGCAGGAAAACTATAAAAACCTTTGATTTACCCTTTTAGCGCGGGGACCAAATTTTTCTCGCAATAACACTTTAAAAACGAGATGTTTTGCTCAGCAGCTATCATTAACCCTTAAAGCACTGAAATATGTTTGTACAAACCATGGAGACCAAAGGGTTTTCTTTTTGAAATCATCATAAATGTCTTAGTTAGCTCTTTCTGCTCCATTTGAATACCTATGTTATGGGTCTACGACCATTATAAATATGTTTACTCTTACAGCGCGGGGATTGACTTTAGTCGACAGAATCTGACGTCCACAGACGTCAGATTCTGACGACTAAAGTCGAACCCCACGCTGTAAGGATTAGAGTTTTACCCGGATGTCTATGTTTCAGGCGAGAAATGTAGTGATGACTTCCAAGTTGGAGTACCAGCCATACTACGGGTATGAACAGCTGACACACGGGGAAGCGGCGGCAGCGTGGACGCACCTCACTCTACATCAGGACTGTCAACTCATTCGCTGTGGGCAATATACTTAACTTTAGCAATCAGAGTGTCACATCTGCCACTCAACTGAGTGGCAAATATGACACTCTGTTTGCTAGGGGACACTATTCAAAAATGCTAGAAACTTATGCTTTCTATAAAATGTAGGAATTTACTTTATTCTCTTATAGTTTAATATTTTATCCTCTATTTGCTATATCTTATGAGAAAAAGGTTGGTGTATAATAAAAAAAGTTTATATCATCTGTAAAAATCATCATCTGATATGATATTTTGAACTGAAAAATACTGTTTTGTTTCTAACTATGAACCATATAGCACTAGGATCAATAAAAAGCAATTTGAACTACCGGAATAAAAACAATTGATAATTATAATTAGCCTATAAATCCCTAGAAATGTCCTGTAAAACAACCTTATTTCAACTAAAAATTCGCACATTATTCTGTCTGAAACTGAATATTATGTTGCCATACCATCCGCTGTGTGCTATGTACAGTACATTGACATTGCTCTCAAAGCATTTGACCTTGGCATCTAATTCAAATGCTTTGAGAGTAGGCTACAGGGGCCCCCCACTAAAAATTCTAAAATTAAGATTATCTTAACTAAACTAAATATATTCCTAAATTTGAGATTCTTAGTGGGATGGGCCCTGCATAACTTCTTATGAAAGAAGTACTGTAGATCTGGTAATAGTGCAAGGTTTTATTTTCGCGAGGTGGACAATTTTGAAAATTCAAGAATCTCGTGAAAATTATTATTATAATAGCGCTACTAAAAAAAAAGAGAATTTACAAATTTTGAAGTTCGGGAAAAGTCCCAAAATCAGAAATGCGCAAAAATTTAAACACGCGAAAATTACCAGAACTACAGTATGTATTGGATGAATGGCTGTAATATGACCAATGATCGGTTTAGTTTTATCTCTAGTACATGGAGAGGTTGTCTTCTGTACTGTAGCTTGGTGAACTATAGCATGTTTTATTTCAAGAATATCTCTAAAATGTAACTCGTATTTTTATCTTTGAACAGTTCGTTTGAATGCCTTCAATCAAAATATTATGGCTGTTGAGAAGATAGATCACAGAAGCCCTATGCCAAGGACAAGTTTCATGTAGGGTGCTTTTACATGTATTTGAATTATTTCAGAAGTTTTTAACCTTAAAACCACCTAATTAAATAATCTAAATTTTCACCCACTTGAAGTTTTGTCTCGCTTCGCGACCCACAACTTAAAGTGGGTGACAATTACTCCTATTTGTTTAATCTGAAACCAAACATTTGCAAATCTTGATGTTTTAACGCTCATTTCATTCCCACTACTTTAGTGCTAAGCAGTGAAAGGGTTGATGTTACTTGTTTGTGAAGCCCTATGTCCATTCATGCCTACAACTCTGCATGAGGGCGTCCGCCCCCTACTGAAACTATGTGTGCTGTTTGCTGAAGATATGACTCATTACATCACTTGTATACTAGGTCTGCCACCACCCTCCACTTATAAGCAATACCAACGCTTTTCATTCAAACATAAATGCTCGACTGATAAGTCCCCCACACCAAGTTGTGGGTGAATTTGTGCCATATTACATGCAATCAACCCTTTCAACGCCGTAATATTTTTTGTATAAACTACGGAGATCGAAGGTGTTTTAAATTTGAAATCCTAAATATTTTAGTTAGCTCTTTCCGTTTCATTTGAATACTTATGTTATGCATCTACGGCCGTTTTAAATATTTTGATTCTTTCACTGCGGGTACCGTCTTTATACCTCAGATTCTGACATATAAAGATCGTCCCGCGCTGTCCTGCCTATTTTTTCTTTTTTGCAAATTGTGCACCGACCTAGTTTTGGTGCTCGACAGATATCAGTGTTATTAGCAGCATAGTGAAATAGTGGCCTTTCCTTAGATACAGATCATCACTAATGCTATCCTAAGTGGGATTGCTTTAGGTGAACTTTGATTTATTTTATGCTACTGTATTTATTATGAGCATATATATGGATGATGCGACAATATCATATATATATATATATATATCTTAAGGTCGGCCGACCTGTGAGAACTGCTTAAGCAGCTATCTAAAGCAGGAAATTTGGTTTAGGGTCTTTGTAATTGTAATACGTGCACACTATAATTTACAGCCGTGCTGTTTTACCTACTGAAGCCTGCAGCAGCACAATTGTTGAATAAAATTTAGAGCTATCTGAAAAAAAACTGTTATATTTTTTACATAGCTTTACTCTTTTACCTGCTAAGTTATCTTATTTTCATCCACTTGAAGCTGTTACTCTCTAGTGCGACCCACAGCTTCTAAGTGGATGAAAATATTTGCTTTATTTGAGACCAACTTTTGCAATTTTTTTAATATGAGTGATTTGATCAGCTAATAAAACAGATTAACCCTTACAGTGTGGGGATGGAATTCAGTCGTCTGTAGACGTCAGACTCTGACGACTAAAGTCTATCCCAACACTGTAAGAATTAGAATATTTCTAATTGCCATCGACCCATAACATAGGTATTCAAATGAATCGGAAAGAGTTGAATAAGAAATTTATGATGATTTCAAATTGAAAAAAATCCTTTGGTCGCCCTTGGTTTATACAAAAGTTTTTCAGCGCTTTAGGGTTAAAAAATATTACATATGTAGTCATGCTTAGCGCCTAAAGGGTTACACAGTTGATCTTGTCCATGATTATGATGTCATATTTGTGCTTTCAGACCCCTTGCTGCCCTCAACATACTGCATCAGATCCTTTCTAAGCTTCAAAGGTTAGACTCTTATTGATAACACCATTCATTGTGGAATCAGACTAGAACTCATGGTATTATTAACCCTTTAACCCTTTAAGCCCTCACGATGCATTAAAGCATCATTTTACATCCCTGAAAACAGACCTAATTTTCCTACAACTAAGGGTTTTACAACGAAAATTTCCATGAAACTGGTTTACCGATACCTAGCCATTTTCTATAATTTTTAAACCACATCATATCATGTTCATCCACCACAGGTCGAGAATTGCAACAGCAATTCGCGGCTTGTAGTGGATAAAGATGACATGGTAAACTCAGGCCTGAAAGGGTTAAATGCCAAATTATTTAATTGGAATTTTCACCCACTTCAAGTTGTGTCTCGCTGACGTGATCCACAACTGACTGAAAATGATTCAAATTTGACAAATTTTGAATTCTGATTGATTGATGTCACATTTTATCCTAATCTTGAAAACGCTGATATATATATGTATAAACTGTGGAGAACAAAGGGTTTTTTATCCCTCCAACTAATTGGCAGATGGCTAGACCATTTACCTTGAAACAAAATTTGTGATTTCAGAAAACAATATGCCCCAGAGACAGATATAGCGTGAAAAATGTCAACTTGATCACATTTAAAATGGCTGACTTGCAACTATTATTGACTTTAATATCTGTAATATACCTGTGCTAGATAGGTAGACCATTCACCGGTACTGTAAAACAATATGTGAGAGTTCAGGGAATGATGCAACCGCGGACGGGGCAGATAATGGTGGCCGGCTGGCATCTTGTCTAAATTTGAAATCATCATAAATGTCTTAGTTAGTCTGCTACATCTGCATACCTATGTTATGGGTTTACACCTAGAAGATTTTTTCAGTGTGATATTTATTGTGCAAATAAAAAATGAATATAGTCGACACCGGCCCTATTTGTCATGTTGTTTGAACATTTATACAAGTACTGTATCATACTTGGCTCCTAAAATGCTAATAATGCCTACAGTTTTTCTGCTTGTCATTGAAAAAAAAAAATTGTGAGAAAATTGCGCTTTAAATTTGAATAATTTTGATCTACTTTGTACAAATTGTATAAATATGAATAATTTTTAATAGAAGTTAAGTTGCGACTCGCGGTAGCTAGACATAATTTCAAGTGAATAACAATTTTAGTTCTATAATGCTATGGCATTCAGTACATAAAAACGGGCTTCAGTGGTGAAAGGGTTAAGGGTTATGTAGTTAGCTTGAAGCTTTCCAGCTATTTGTATGTGTGAAATACCGCACGGACATAGCAATAATCTAAATAATGAGTCTACCAGAGTAATAATGTTTTATCAGGTCTCCTACAATTTAATGATAATCATACTTTTCTATTTTCCTGTCTTTTTTTTTCATGTTATATAGTCTTAGTGTGGGGCAATACCTGTTAAGTCATGCTGTTGGTGGAACCCATGCTACTATCAAGAAAACAACTACAAGCAAGAAGTAAGTTTAACATGTTCAAGTTGCATGAGCAATTCCATCTTTTAATGGAATAAAACTAATTCAATGTTTGATCAGACTCCACAATTTTAGACACCCGGTAACAGAAACATAGAAATCTCACAGGTTTCCAGCACATATGGAATGTCATGGAATTTGAAACTACACTTTACATGCTTGGAAGGTCATGGTATTTGACACTCATCGTTGGAAGCCTTGGAGATTTATTTTAAACACAGTAAATCAGCACAGTAAATTTTCCACCATTTTATTACGCCATTTTTTTACTTGATCGGGTTATTTCATAACAATTCCAATACACATGAACTATGTCTGAGTTCACCCATACTGCTCTGCAAAGGCAAAAGGCAGTATCTGCATTTTGCCTTTGCAGAGCAGCATCCTTATTGCACAGCAGCACAGCCGTGCAGGGCGGCAAATATGATTTTTTTTCAGAAACTGACATCGATACCCACAACATTTTTTTGAACTAACGTAAGATCAATCACAGAAAAAAATGCAAATATTAAGTATTACGTATCAAGTATTAAAGCATTTACAACGCGCCACATATCTCATGTGATTCATTGGCGCCGAGTAAAACAAATGTGTCACTGATATGCTTTATACCATTAGACTATGATATGCCTCTTCACACAAATATGTCTTATGGACCGCTTGAATATATTGGGGTCATGAATTAAATAATATCTCATGGCAAACATCATTTAAAATCCCCAAATTTTAAAGAGGATGGTGTCTAGGAGCCTATTTGTAACAGTTTTTATTTATGTGTTTTTTATATATGTTTTCAGAGGTGTTTACGATCTTCATCTGGCCTATTCCAATTATAATCAGCCGACCTCACAATCAGCGTCAAAGTGGATTCCTGTTGACCCAACCATGGCGCTACCAGACTACATAGTCCGTCACCGCATTCCTCTTACGTTTGAACCTAGAAGTGAGTGGATAATCATTGAGTCCTATAAGAGATTGCATGTACAGGATGGTTTTTGGGACTGAAATATAAGTCTTTCAGTGCGGGGACCGTCTTTAGGGCTGTAGACAGTCCCCGCACTGAAATGATTTAAAAAATTTATAATGGCCGTAGACTTATAAAATAGGTTTTCAAATGAAGCGGGAAGAGCTGACTTAGACATTTATGGTGATTTCCAATTTAAAAAAACTTTGGTCTCCATGGCTTATACAAAAATATTTCGGTGTTGTAAGAGTTAAACTCACCCAAAGAAAAATACCCAATCAATTTTTAACTATTCTAAAAACATGTTACATCAGCCTAAGTGTATAGTGGCGGATACGTCCTCTTGATGTAATTTGGATAAAATTATCTTTAAGCCGGGAAACTTTTTTATGGATTACGGCTGTATACTTATTAAAACAATATGCACTGCAACACAAATGTAGCCAACATAAACAAATACGAGTAGTTTTCACTTCAAAGTTGTGGGTCGCGGAAGCGAGACACAACTTCAAGTGGCTGAAAATGTAAGATGACTTGACTGTAAAAAAGAGTTCATGTCACATTTTCATTATTCCCCATCTCACAGTGAGTAAAAAATAATCAAATTTTAAAAAGCGCCCTTGTGTAATATATCAAATTAGAGGTCCAAATAAATTGTGATTTTAACCCTTTTAACCCTTGTCCTGCTAGACCCGGATATATACGGTTTTAAGCATATTTTAAGCCAAGTAATATGTCACTGAAATGGACAATACAGTTTGTGGTAGATGCTCAGTTAGTAAAATAGCTCAATTTAGAAGATGTATATTTTCGAAAAATATCTATTTTTTCGTCATTTGAAGCTGGAAATTGCGTTAGCAATTCCATCTTCAAATGACGAAAAATACAAATTGAAACAATTCAGCAGGACAAGGGTTAAGCCTGAATTGTCATCTTCATCCACTACAAGCCGCGAATTGCTGTCACAATTCTCCTTTTGTAGATGACGTGCAGTTAGTGGGTGACAAACGAAAAATATCTTTATTATTAAACAGTTCCTTGAAATTTCATTAGTTCTAAATCCCTATTTAGTTGTAGGAAATTAATGCATTCTCCAGAGATGTAAAATGATGCTTTGATGCATCATGAGAGTTTCCAGGGTTTTACCTGTTTCAG
The DNA here is from genome assembly GCA_964017125.1 of Flabesymbios commensalis. Lineage (NCBI taxonomy): Eukaryota > Metazoa > Annelida > Polychaeta > Terebellida > Flabelligeridae > Flabesymbios > Flabesymbios commensalis. The sequence goes on along the minus strand of OZ024910.1, from coordinate 34,872,828 downwards.
CGATCTGACTTCTTTAGACATAAGATTCTGACATCTGAAGTTGAGTCTGTAGATTCTGACATTCAAAGTTGGTCTCCGCACAGAAAGAGTAAGCTATTTATAATGACCATAAACCCATAACATAGCTATTCAAGTGAAGCAGAAATAGCTAACTTAACATTTATGATGATTTCATATTGAAAAAACCCTTTGGTCTGTTGGTTTAACATAAAAATATATCAGCGCTTTAGGGGTTGATAGCTAATGACTTTTTTATCCCCCGCCCGTAGGGAAAGGGGGATTTTAGTCGCGCGTTTTCTTGTGGGCGCGAAAACTACCGCTTAATGGTCTTTAAAATTTTAACATGACATTCCTAGCAACATGGGGATGTGCGAGTGATTTTTTAAAGATGCTACCAAAATTCAAAATGGCCGCCAGAGGTCAACTCCAAAAAAAATTGTGGGCGCAAAAACTAAAAAACTTAAAGTAAAAAATTAGTCAAATTTTACTATTACATTCCCCACCATATAGAGATGTGCAGGTGACTTTTTCAAGGTTTTACTGAAATGCAAAATGGCCGCCACGGATCAATTTCAATATCTTGGGGGGCGCAAAAACTAAAAAAATTAATTTGGTCATTTTTTTAAATTTTAACATCACATTCCCAGCAACATGTGGATGTGCAAGTGATTTTTGAAAAATGCTACCAAAATTCAAAATGGCCGCCAGAAGTCAACTCCAAAATTTTTTGTGGGCGCAAAAACTTAGCTTGACGTCTGAAATTATTCAAATTTTACAATCACATTCCCCACAATATGGAGATGTGCAGGTGGTTTTTTTAAGGTTTTGTTGAAATTTAAAATGGCCGTCACGGATCAATTTCAATTTTTTTGAGGTCGCAAAAACTCAAAAAATTAAGTCGTAAATTAATCAAATTTTACTATCACATTCCCCACGATATGGAGATGTGCATGTGATTTTTTCAAGGTTTTACCGAACTTTAAAATGGCTGCCATGCATGAACTTCAAAATTTTTGGTGGGCGCAAAAACTCAAAAATATATAATAACCGATATATTTCCATCGTGATTGACAGAGGCTTATTATATAATAGATAGTAATTATGACCTCTACTATTACACTAATATTTAATAATAGTAAAACTATTTTCTAATATTTTCTATTTTCTATGTTTTGCTTCAGGTGGTGCTAACCAGAAGCCTTGGCAAAATCGAAAGAAACCGCAGTCTAAGAAAAAGAAGAAGAGAGGAAAGGCTGCCAAACAAGCCAATCAAAACTGATTATGTATTGACTGATGCTTATAATAAACATGTGCAATATATCTAGGCTATTTATTTGTGTATTGGTATTTGTACACTATTTCACTATTACCACTTTAAGCTCCCTCGTCTCACTACATGTCATATTCTTAACCCTCGCAGAGCCAAATTCTTCAATTTTTTTACCCATTAGAAGTTGTGTTCGCTACCACGGCCGACAATTTCAAGTGAGTAAAACACAAAAAGAAACTTTAACCCTTACAACGCAGGGATCGTCTTTAGTTTTTCAGAATTTGATGTCTATAGATGTCAGATTCTGGCGTCTAAAATTGATTTAAAATTGAAAAAAAACCTTTGGTTTCCATGGTTATATAACAATTTTATATTCAGGACTTTTTTTCATACTGTAGGCCTACAATTTGAATCAAAATATATACTGGTCGATCTATTTCACTGCTCATTTCTCCTTCAAATTTTCAGGTTTGAAGGGTAAAATAATCGTTGTTGTTAATAATTTAAAAATATCACCGTAGCAGGATGAGGGTTAAAAGGCTCCAAACGACTATAGGCTATCACTCTATACTATAGGCTATCACTCTTTGAAGACTGAATTTAACATTGTCATCTTCATCCACTGCAAGCCGCGACATAAAAGTTTCATGGCCAGCATTGGGATCATGTCATTTTGTGAAAATTATATAATGATATGTTCCCATTTTAATGTCATGATATCGTAACAGGGCTCAACTAAATATTTTAATTTTCTGTACCCTCCTACTTAAATGGTAGATGATAGCTATGCAATATGCAGTACAACTTCCATTGGTTAGCAAAGGAAAAAATACCAGTCCGGAGCACTAAAAATATTTCGTACTTTGTGAAGATATTTCGCAGGATTAGAGTCTGATGTCTTTCGACGCAGTCGGTAACACTAATAACACCCTCTGTAGATCTGTCATGCAGATACTCTTTCTAACATGGTTTCTTGCGTGATACTCTTTTTAACATGGTGTCCTGCTTTCTGATAAAGTAACAATTAGCTCATATGGCTAACAGTAATTCACAGTTTTCGCATATTTACCTATACTAAAAGTTTGTAATTTTTTGCGTCGATATTTTATGAATAGATGTTGTACCACCTTGCAAACACACATACGAATTCACATCGACTCACCAAAATATATGGCAACACCTCCATGTTTGGAAGAAACTTTATTTTGCAAAATTAACGCTAATTAACCTTCTAAATGAAATAATGATATATCATCAATATATGTAGGCACACCGCACTAATGTCACAACCACATTCATTCAATCCACTAATAAGTATTTTAAGTTGATCATATTTCGAATTCAGTGATTGTATGTTTCAACTTTGCAACGTGGTACGCACGATTCATTCAGTGACCTCTTTACTGCCGGCTGTCATTTCTAGGCAGCTTCGTTCACATTGTGTAATAATTTTGCAGCGTCGGGCAGGGGTTCGATACATTTTAGGTCCCACTTAATATCAAGATCATTGATTGATTGATTGATTGATTGTTTGATTGATTGATTGATTGATTGATTGGTTGATTGATTGATTGATTGATTGATTGATTGATTGATTGATTGATTGATTGATGGAAAAAAGACCAGGCCAAATCCGCCTATTACTTCTGATTTTACGTTATGTTTTCAAATTTGCAGTCGGCCACAGATGTACATAAATTTACGATTCACCTGGAGCGCATGTTTTGTTGGTCGAGAAATTACCTTCATTGTGGATATCGTTCTTTATCTAACAAATTAACACCCATGGGTTCGTATGCCAACATTACATTAAATTGTGTGATTTGGCCTTTCACATAAATATAAACATCACGGAAGAAGCCTTCTCTGTGACTTTGTCATACGTCTCTTAGATGTTCGAATGGAAATCATTATGATCCTGCGCAAAAATATTCGAGCAAACTGAAAATTAGTGTTTGAACTTTTACTCAGATACCAATATGACTGTTAATTAAGACTTATATTATTGAATAAAGCGCCAGTCGCCAGATGTATGCTTTTGTTTCCTGTTAGCCTAAAATTGGCAAAGTTTGATACAATAAAGTATGATAAATTTATTAAAATATAATTATGTTATAAAGTGATAAATAGAATTTATGAATGTGGGAATGGCATTATAATATTATTTGTTCATGTATTAATATATTGTGAGAGATATATCTTGCTAAAATTTACAATATTTTTTCACTAGCATGCAACCATACACACATTTTTCATGCAACCGTAGGCCTACACCCGTCAAAATCAATTGGCATTGTCCATTTTCATGTGCGACTGAAAACGGCGGTCATGTTGATTTTATCAATTTTAATAAATCGTTCTTATTTCCAGTTAAATGCCTTGAAACCTGGCACAAAGGCAAATGAGTTTCCAGGGAGTGCGAGTTGTCTGTCTTCATGTGAGATCCAAAACGAGGCTATAACAGCTCTCTTGATTTTATCACATATAAACATGTCCATGGACTAGAACTGCAAAAGTTTTTTTTTAATTTTTGTGTTGCGCATTTACCAGTTAAGCGAGATATAAAGACGTAATTTCCAGTTTCTTATTTCGGACATGCATGTCCAAAATAAGAAATACTGGTCATATGGTCATATTTGGAAGCCGAAATAAAATTACCGATTGTTTATGATTTTAGACTGATAATAATATTGTGTCGCTTTAAATATATATTTATTCTCAACACACATAGGCCTATGTTTTTTATATTGGCATAAAGTGAGCTGAAGCATATTTCATTTTTTGATGGTCCCTAATGTTTGTTTGATTTAAATGTGTTGTACATGTTAGGTTACATGTATGTCACTATCACAGTTTTCAAAAAAGCTGCATGCGTCATCTTTGGTTTCACAGCGTAATTTCCTAGAAACAGAATATCAGACTGAATACATTGAGATTTATTAGTGACGTATTGTTCATTTAACAGGATGTTATCCGGTTAATCACAGTTTACAGAAAAGTATGCGTCATCTTTGGTTCACAACGCAGTTTCCTAGAAACATAATATCAGACTGTATAACGTTACATGAGATTTATTAGTGACTTATTGTTAATTGAACAGGATGTAGGCCTAAATAGGCCAATTGATGTACATTCAACCGAAGAATTTAGAACAACCTAGATCTACGGCGCCCTTCAATATGTAAATTAAATCACGTCTGTTTACCGTATTAGGCTATAGGTAGATATGTATACATATAGGTAGACATATTAAAACGGTCCACGCACTGAAAGAATTACAATATTTATAATGGTCGTACACCCATAACATTGATATCCAAATGAATTAGAAAGAGCTGGCTAAGACATTTATGATGATTTAAAGGGACCCCTTGGGATGAGACATTTTCAATGTTGTCAATTTTGAAAATTTAATTTATATGAAGCTATATAGCCTACTGATCTTAGCTAAAAATACGAAAAAGTCAATAAACAATTTTAAAACACCGAACAAGAGCGAAATAGTTGTATTTCCAGGTCGTATATTGTCATGTAAACAAAACAAGTCAGCCATGTTAAGCACTTTACATCACATATTCCCACGTATCAGACGGTAAGATCAGAGCAGTCGCCGCTAATTGGTGTCTCATAGTCAGGACACACCTACAGCACTGATTGTCTACCCAACGCTGGGCCGATGCCATCAGCATGTGGCCCAATGCTGTGAAAACATTCAATCGTCTTTCAGGTATACAAATAGTTTGTTTGGGTTACTTCTGGTTTCATAGAAATGTTGATTAAAAATATTTGTAAAAATATGAAAATTCTGAAAAAAATAAAAACATGATCCGTGGGATACACTACTTCAGTGCGGAAGTAAAAACAAAAATTGATGTCATCCCAAGGGGCTGCTTTAAAATTGAAAAAACACCGTTGGTCCCCGTGGTTTACACAAACATGATTCAGCGTTGTAATGGTTACCCACGTGAAGTCTATGCAGATTATACATCTTTAATCCTTTAACCGCCGGTGCCGCATATATTAGGGTTTTCATTTTTTATTAGAACATTAAGAACCACCTTTTAAACATGTTAAAGATAAAATGTGACATCAATCAGTTGTATTTGAAAACAGTTAAACTCCATTTTGTCAAATCTGAATAATTTTCACTCACTTGACACAACTTCAAGTGGGTGAAAATTCAGATTGAATAATTTGGCGGTTGAAGGGTTAAAGTGAACAAAGTAAAACATCGGTTATACGGTGTAAAATATATATTGAAAAGGGAAATAAATAATTAATGTCTTGAGTAACACACATGGTAATGCTGACAATTGTATACTTACTATGCACAACACGTCAACGTTATTTTGACACAAAAATATCTTACAGCCGGTTGTTATCTGCAGCTATTAGTCAGGTATACGCCTAGCGTCAAATTTTACGATTATCGTTACAGGGCGGATAAAATGCCTAAAATTTTCTTGAGAGCTCATTGGCCTATCCTGAGCAAAGTTCGCCTGAGAACCTAAGAAATATTTTCTTTTTCAGATTCCCAGCAGCAATAGAATCCAAGATGGCCGCCATTTGTACAAGGTGAAACAATAAATTGATATTATTTTCGACAGAACAGCTAGCCGCAGATTCATGATTTTGGTGTGTACCATACGGTTTTCAGGTTTGCCTGAAAAAGTGTTGTGGCCAGAACATACCTTAGACTTTGCATTTGGAGTAAAATACAAGATGTCCGCCATTTGTGCAAGGTCAAAACAAGATATAATTTTCGACAAAATTGAAGTAGATTCACAATTTTGGTTTCTGCCATTGATTTTGTTAGGTATGTCCAATTCAGTCAGTGTTAGTTGTGTGGTCAGAGAGTAGTTTAGACATTGCCAGTTGTAGAACGTCAAACAAGATTCGAATCAAACAAAAAATGTTATCTTCTAAGACAAACTAGAAGGAGATTCATGACTTTAGTCATATAATTTTCATATACACACCACCTGGCGACGGAAAGGGGTTAACCAGGGGTCGTTAAAGGGCTTTTGCGCTAAAAGGTGGTGAGGATGCATAAAGGTCTATGGAACGGCGTTAGAGGGCGACGAAGAGGCGTTAAATCACAATGGACGTACATTAATAGGCGACAGGAAAACGTTCAAGGGAGATGGATAGGTGTTAAAGGGCGATGAGAAGGCATGAAAGGCGACGGAGAGTTGCTAAGGGGCAACGGATAAGAATTAAAGGGCAGTGCAGAGGCGCTTAAGGCGAAGAAGGGGTGTTAAAGGGCAACGGAAAGGCCTTTAATTGCAACAAAGAGGCGCTAAACTAAAAGCGTGTTCCTTACGAAGAAAAAAGCGTTAAAGGGCGACGGAAAGGCCTTTAATTGCAACACAAAGGTGTTAAACTAAAAGCGCTACGAAGACGCATAGACGGTGATGAAAAACGTTAAAGTGCGACTGGAGTTTGTTTCCATAGCCCTTCAATGCAATTGGGGCAGGGGCCCTAGGGTAGTGGTTAGCACCGCTGCCTTTCACGCTAGAGTTCGGGGTTCGGTTCCCGGTCTCGGTGGTTTGAAAGAAACAAAAAATGTTTCTTCCCCATCAACGTGTAAAACTCAATATTGTGGGGAGCCTCCATGACCGAGAGGTAGCGTGCTCGGCCTCAGACCGCCAGGGCTCGAATCCTTTCTCTGGGGGACAGTGTCACAAAAATAGATTAATTTTTGGGGCTGAAAGCTATGATATTTTATTAGAAGAACAGGCAGGATTTAGAAGTAACCGTTCGACTGTGGATAATCTTTTTGTGTTGCATAGTATAATTACCTCCGCATTACAGAATGGAAAGAAAGTATTTTGTGCATTTCTCGATTTTCGTAAAGCTTTCGACTACTTAGGTGGAGATTGTCTCTGGTTTAAATTACTTTTTTTTAATTACCATTACTTATGGTTTGAAAGGTAATATTTTTAATGTAATAAGAAGTATGTATTGTGAAGTCAAGACCAGGGTACGGTATGGAGGAGAAACATCAAATACATTTAATAGTTTTCTGGGAGTACGACAAGGTGAGAGCTTGTCACCCCTTTTATTTAGTATGTATGTTAATGATATGAGAGAAATGTTGCATGAAAGTGGAAGCGAAGGGATAACTGTTGACGATCTTAAACTATGTCTTTTATTATATGCCGATGATACTGTCTTAATAGCTGAGAGTTGATTAGATTTGCAAAATAGCCTAGATTCTGTTCATGATTATTGTCAAAGGTGGAAATTATGTGTTAATATACTCAAAACTAAGATAGTTGTATTTAGAAAGGGTGGAAGGTTATCCATAGATGATATTTGGTTTTATGGTGACTCAATTTTAGAAGTAGTAGAACATTTCTCATATTTAAGTATTATGTTTTCCAGTACAAGGAAATTTTCAGGCACCCAACAAGATTTAGCAGACAGGGGGTTGCGAGCACTATTTTCAATTCAGGGTATAGCGTATGAATTGATCGACCCCAAACCAGAACTATTGTGTATGTTATTCGATAGACTTGTGTTACCTGTATTACTTTACTCATGTGAATTATGGGGATTCCACACTGCTGCGGCGGTGGAGAGAGTACATCTGAATTTTTGTAAATGGGTTTTGAAAGTGTCTAGATCAACAACCAACGAAATGATATACGGGGAAGATGTCCACTAATTTTAGAAAAAAAAGGTACACATAGTGAAATACTGGCTAAAGATTGTACACAGAGAATTAAGTCCATTGGTTCAGAAAATGTATTAAATAATGTTACACACTATTACTGCAGATAGTATAATTGTTAACTGGGCTGCTCTAGTTAGAGACATGTTATGTAATTTGGTTTTTGGCTTTGCCTTGATGCAACATGGTGTTACAAATAGAACATATATTATTAGTTTATTTAAACAGAGATTACACGATCAATACATTAAACAATGGTTTGCTTCAGTAAGTACCAGGTCAAGCTGTTCATTATACAAGAATATAACAAACCACTTTCGATGTCAAAATTATTTCCATATTGTAACAAATTGTAAGCACATAATTTCTCTTACAAGATTTTGAACCAAAAATCATTCACTACCAAATGTAATTCAGGGCAGAGGGAGAAATCACAGACCCTACAACGAACGGCTATGTCCAACATGTAATGTCGTAGGAGATGAATTTTATTGTTTGTTTGAATGTGAGAACACACGTCACATCAGACATGTGTTACCCCGCTATTACACTTTTAGGCCAAATATGTTTAAATTCTCCTCTCTCTTATCTTCTGAAGAACCATCTGTGTTGAGAAAACTTGCAATTTTTGTATATCTACGTCATTCTCAGTATTAAAGTACATTTTCTCATACACACAAACAAAATTGTAGCACCTTATTGCATCACTGTTCACACTATATCTGTTGCCACGCTATTTTACGCGTCAAACATGCACTTGTTTATATATGTTTATATGTATGCACACAGATTGTAAATCTGTTGCTGAATAAACTTACTTACTTACATCTCATTCATCTCACCATCCTCAGGAGGTTCTCCTGGCCTAGTTTAGCCTATATGTGCACAAAGGTGGCCTAAAGCCCGATTCATTTCATTTTCATTTTATTTCAATGCAATTATATTCGTAAACGTTTTCGTTATCGTTTTTTCTATTGCCAGGGCAACGACTTTTATCTAAAAAGTGATCAAAAGTAACTCATTTTTACACAGTTTTACATAGTCAGATAGTTGTAATGGTAATCAAGAGACAAGAAAAGACGGACACCTAATTCATTTTTGTATAACTGAAACATCCGTTGGTTTCACTAGTTACCATGGCAACGGCTGCTATTTTTTAACAAGCTGCTAATATAATTAAAACATCAAGGTGATGCTCTATGATCCTAGCGTCCCACGTCCCACGAAGAACTTTACTGGTTTCCTATTTCTCAGAGAATCGCAGCTAAAATTCTCACTAGTCACTACTGTTCCCCAGGCTTGGGACGAGTACTGGACAAAAGTACTCGAGTACAAGTACAAGTACTTGGAAAAATGACGAGTACAAGTACAAGTACAAGTACTGGATTGTCAAAAGTACTTGAGTACAAGTACAAGTACTTTTAAAAGTACTTGAGTACAAGTACCAAGTACTTTGATTGTAAACTCCGGGTGTAAACTGTAATTAATTACAATAAATTTATTCAATAAATAATTGATTATAATATGCTTTACCTCATGTTGATATATGTGACCCGATCTGGCAAAATGAGTCTTAAGTCGCACTTTGGCAAACGATTATTGAGAAGTGGAGTGGAAATGAATATTTTTCTAATTAGTTTATTTTAATGCAATTGTGTAGTATTTTCCAAAAGTGCACAAATTGCCTTCTTGAACTTCAAATGTCATTTTCACAAAATAGTTACACACGCTACAGAGTTGTGTGATATATACCATTTTAAAGGTAATTTTGTGTCGGCGCGGTATATCTTGATAACCCCAATATTTAAATATGCGACTTAGGCTCATTTCACCAGATCGGGTCACATATATATATAATATTAGTGATGGAAATCATATTTTATGGGACAGGCCTATTATTGATATTGCATATCTGATGCCATGTCCCAGCCAATAGTATAATATTGCATTTTCCTATCAGTGTACAAAGTAATGTATTGTATGCTACATGTAGGCCTACTATTTGGCGAATCATAATAAATAAATAAGTACATACTAACCGATGTATTTCTGATACTAGTATATAAATTGTCTGTGTCTAAAGCTTTACGTTGCAAAACACGCTAGCTGGAAAACTTAGAGTAGTCCTAATGATTGTACAATTTTGGGCCAGTGCCGCCAACATTTGGCCGCCACTGTAATAAACGCTTCAATGAGCCTGAACACACATTGTGTCATGGAAAAGATCAAGGCTATTAAGGGTACACGGATCACAATTCTGCCCTGGAAATCCAAAAGGCAGTATCTGCTTACTTGTAAAGTAAACAGAATTGCCTTTTGGCTTTGCACGGCAGAGTTTGTTTACGATAACAGGCACACTTTAGCTGCTGGAGACCGTGATATTAAATCAAATGTGTTACCATAATACCATATCTGTTCAAGATTCAGACCGGGCATCCGCTGAAAAATTAGCCTATTATTGATTAATTTTTTTTTTTTTTTGAAGAGCACCTGACTCATTGTGTAACCTCACACCTTTAACCCTTACGCGACACTAACGTGTTCAATTGTATTTTTCTCTAATTTGTAGCTATTATTGCTGCCTTAATTTGTATCTTCATATGACAAACTACATAATCACGATATTAAAAAATAGACACTTAAAAAAAAGACTTACCTGCTGCTTACTGGTGACCTGACACAATGTATAGACACCTGACGTCTTGAAAAAATTGTGCATAATTTTGTATACTTTTATTTTTTTATTGTTTTTAGTATATACAGGGATCCAATTTTTTTGGATGAACCGCATTATGAGTGATTTGTAATAGGAGCCTAATGATATATAAATAATAGTGGTGTCTCGCAGTGGAAGGGTGATGTTTGCCGTCTAACTACCTTGGTCATCTTTGTTTTAACAGTACTGTTATATCAGTGTTCCCTACACATTCATGCCCCAGCTTATTTGAAATGCTACGTCACTATAATCCCTCTAGGGTATTGCTATCAAAATCTTGTATTAATCCAGCGGTGCCGCGTGCTCGTGGTGCCTATGACACCAGAGCTTTTTCCATCTGTGGACCTCCATTGTGGAACAAATTGCCTTGTCCTCCGAAGAATGCCACAACGCTGGAGACTTTTAAAAAAACACTTTAAAACACATATTTTACAAAACGTTTATAACTAATATTTTAGAGACTGACATTTATTAATATTACTTAGTTATCGGTTGTCCCCTCTGCGAACAATTATTTTAATTAGTTGGTAATAATTCATACAATGATTTTAATTGTAAACACTTGTAAAGCGCACTGAACTCATTATGAAATTATGTGGATTTTGGCGCTAAATAAATATTTTTTTTGTTATTATCACTATTAGTAGTAGTATTGTTACTATGTCACTACATGGATAATTTCTTCATCGAAATATGGCAATTTTTCGACATATTGGCATAGTATTATATCTTGAATTAGGCTCCTATAGATAATTTTTGGGATCATAAATATATATATTATTTATTGCATTATAAATATATTGTTGCCATGTAACGTTTCTTGTAGTATCCAGAGGATCCAGAGGGGGGCGCAGCCGGCGCCCCCCCCCCCATTCAGAGTCCCAAAAACAAAAAAAATACTATATTTCGGCCGAAATATGGTCCAGAATGCGTCATTTGAAGCCTTAGATTTCGAAATTTTCCGGGGGAGCATGCCCCCGGATCCCTCTAGACCATATAAGTGCAAGCTGTGGTGTGTATAAATTCTTGAAAAAATCGGCGCCCCCCCCGTCTGTGAATTCCTGGATCCGCCACTGGTATACAATCGTAATTATTATAGAAATATTGTGACAGCGCATTGGAAAAAAAGGCAATACTTGGGCTTGGTGACAAATAGGTCTAGATAATAGATCGTAGGCAAAATGGTCTATATAAAGTAGATGTGTGTAAGATGGTCGGATTTTAATATGAGCGTATGCCTATACCTCTGACTATTTTGAGACGTCCATTTTGAGACCTGATATGTTTACATAATTCATATAATGTTATAACTATTTGCAATATAATTATATAATTAAAATTTTCAACTATTGAAAATTGTCTCTCGCTACCGCGACACACAAAAATTAACTTAAAGTGTGTGAAAATTACTCATATCTGTTAAAATTGAGATTGAACATTAACAAAGCTTGATGTTTAAACATTAATTTCATTCCCAATTTGACCTGATGAGAAAACATATTAAAAACGACTATACTTGTGCTTAGCAGGTAAATGGTAGATAATTGCAAGTTGACGTAATTATAAGCCCCCGAGCGTTGACATCAGATCATGGCATAGATCCAATGGCACAATCGTCAGCCCTTGTTTTTAAAGTGACACAATCAGACCAATTATCATCCAAAAACCAACATTTTATTTTCACTTCTTGATATTTATGTTTTCGCTTCTTATCATGTGGACATGTCCATAGATTAGAATTGTAGAAGTCTTCCAAATTTTGGGTTGCTGTGGCGACGGAACAAGTGTGCCGAAAGCCCCATTTATCAGTTTTTGTATTTCCGAAATTAAATCTCGTCATTATTTCTCGTTTAAGTGGTAAGCGCGCAACACAAAATTTAAAGAGATGCACTCACGCAATAATTCTAGTCTATGGACACGTTGACATATTATGGTCATATCAAGGAGCTAAAATAAAAATGATGATTGTGGCCTGATGGTGTCACTTTAACCCTTACAGCGCGGGGATCCACTTTTGTTGCCAGAATCTGACTAGACGTCAAATTCTGACGTCTACAGTCAATCCCCGCACAAGAAAAAAATATTTCTATAGGCCGTAGAGCCATAACATAAGTATTCAAATGAATCAGAAAGAGCTAAATAGGACATTTATGATGATATCAAATTGAAATAAACCCTTTGATCTCCAAGGTTTTTATAAAAAATCTGCGCTTTAAGAGTCAACTAAATAAAACGTGACAAACACCAGTCGATCACGTAAAACTCTTTAACTCTTTCACCGCTAATCACGGCCACAGACGTTTTTTATTTCTTTGATACGCCGATCAAATCGCCGGGAATAAAAAATTGAACTCTAATTTCAGGTTATGATGAGAGTTCCCTTTACTCCTTGAACTCGACAAGGACAAGAAGGGTATCCACCCAATGTTCCTTGCATGTATATAATTATATTGCTATTATTATTATAATGCATATAATTATTCAATTAATTTTCTTTCTGAGAGAGCTCCAACGATAGCGACCTATGGTTTTAGTATAAACATATTTATTTATCGATGATTGTACAATAGCAGAAGCTAATACAATATACGCTCCCCAAAAGCGCTGCTCAATTATATAGTAATACAATAATACAAAGTAAAGAACTGATTAACAGCATAGCGGCATGCAAATTATAATGATAACGGTGTTTGACAGTGGAATGAAGTTTACATAAATATGGATGAAAAGGTTATACTATGTATGAAAAGTGGTCAAATAGGTAATGAAAAGTTAGTATTTAAATATTCCTACATAATATATAAAGTATGATACAGATGCAACTACAGTAGAAATAATCTATAGTACTATGTAGTAATACACAAGTGTGTAATAAAAGTGTGCTATGATATGTGCAAGTTATAATGATAAGGTAATCAACTGAAAAACATATATCGGCATGCAAAGTATGTGATACCGATGTCTAACAGTAAATTGAAATAAAAAGTAAAATAAAATCTGCATAAATATGTCACAGATGAAAATGTTATATAAATTGTGAGAGGTCGTCAAATAGTTAATAAAATAATAGATAAATAACCCAGTATTATATATTATAAAGTCTGATACAGCTGTTATTATTTCTACATTTTCAAATTCGTTCCCATTCGCTTATAGAATTATAAACATCAATGTGGAGTCTGAAGCATGATATACATATTTACTTAAGGTTTGCATCATTACCGGTATCGACCTATGAATATTGTAAAGTTTACATTTAAGAAAATAATGGAGAGGGGTTTCGACTGCTTCTGTACATTCACATTGGGAACTGTTTAAACATCCTTTCACGAACAAATGCTTGTTAAGGTTAATAAATTCTCAGCGAATCTGGGCTAGCATTATTTCTATAATATATATAAATGCGAAACTATGAAAGGGCGATGCGAAAGAGCGAGATTTCAAACAGCAAAATAGCGGAAGTTTGGGATGGTAACTATGATGTCCGAAACTGCGAAACAACAAAACTGCGAAACAACGAAATTACGAAACATCGTAAGAAACAACGAAAGTGCAAAACAACGAAAGTGCAAAACAACGAAACTGCAAAACAACGAAAGTAAGAAACAACGAAAGTACGGGGAAAAAAAGTGCGAAACTGCGAAGCAGCGAAGTACGAAACAACGAAAGTGCGAAACAAGGAAAGTGCGAAACAACGAAAGTACGAAACAATGAAAGTACGGAAGAACAAAAGCACGAAAGAAAGAAAGTGCAAAACAACAAAAGTACGAAACAACGAAGCTGCGAAACAACGAAACAACAAAAATACGAAACAGCGAAAATACGAAACTGCGAATCAACGGAAGTAAAAAAACAACGAAAGTACGAGACAACTAAAATACGAAACAACGAAAGTGCGAAACAACGAAAGTATGAAACAACGAAAGTGCGAAACAAGGAAAGTGCGAAACAACGAAAGTACGAAACAATGAAAGGGCGATGCGAAACAACGAAAGGCGATGCGAAACAACAAGACTGCGAAGCAACAAGAATGCGAAACAACGAAAGGACGATGCGGAACTACGAAAGGGCGATGCGAAAGTACGAGACTACGAAAAAACGGAAGTGCGAAACTACAAAAGGGCAAATCGACAGAACGAGATTTCAAACAGCGAAACAGCGAAAGTGCGAGATATCCCTATCCGCACACCTTACATACTTGACAGCAAATAAAATATTAAACATTATATATCCAGTATCACAAATCTGAGGTACAAAATATTAGATGATGTTGAATATACATAATTTTTATACGGATATTTGTCCTGTTATGCAGTGATTTTGATCAATGGAAAAGTAACAACGACTAGTGGGAGTTCATCTGTCAAATGTTAAACGAAACATTCAAAATAAGAAAGAAAGTTCAGAAATAAGATAGTCACAGGAATATTATTCTAATAACAATCATGGCAAGATGCACAATCCCGAAGTCTATTAACCCTTTAACCCTTACACCCACTTGAAGTTGTGTCTCGCTGACGCGATCCACAACTTCAAGTGAGTGAAAATTATTCATATTTGACAAAATGGAGGTCAACTCTTTTCAAATCTTGCTGGTTGATGTCACATTTCATCTCTAACATATTTAATATGTGGTACTTAATGTGCTAATAAAAAATGAAAACCCCAATATATGCGACACCGGCGGTTAAAGGGTTAAACATCGATATCCTAACGCTATAATTATATAGATCTAAGGCCCATATCCAGGCAAATGGCATGTTTTTGTTTTAGTTCTGTTAAATCTTTTTGCGTGTTTGAATAAGAAAAGGCAACATTCCGAAAGATTACAACTTTTAGAACCATCCGTTGGCAACGTAATCAGGTTTCGAAAAAGACGAATTATGTCAAAATGTCGGTCATTACATTTTTGTCTTTTCAGATCCACCCGTTTTTTAATGCAGTTGCCCTATTTAACAGGAAAATGACATCGAGGTAATATTCATGGGATGTTAGTAGTTGGTGTAGTGATAAAAAGGAAAGGGTTTTGCTCAGTGTTGATCCTTTCAAAGAAAAAAACAAATCAACATCCCAATAATTAAGGGATGGTTGTCAGAAATTGTATGAACATTCCGAAATACACACTCACCGGGTACATATCTTTTCCAAATGTCGGGTGGAGAAAGATAATAATCATAGATTTACGATAACATAAGCCTATCAATAACACAATTTTAAACTTTGAATTTTTTTAAGTTTAAGGCACTTCGGAATGGGCCTTTAAGTCTGCTGTGCGAGCTCGGTACCTGCTTGGTACAGAATTTTTAGCGAAATATTAACATGTTTCTCCCTCTCAACGCTGGGACATCAACGCTCTACATGATTCACTTGGGAGGACATAGATGGAAATGTGTGCGATAATGGCTACAGTGGTGTATGCTCCAAAAAGGAGTTGAAATGGAACATGAATTAACATACCAGGGGTGATGTGTGTGAAGCACATACAACATTATATGTGCGCTATATAAGAATTGACTAGTATTAGCATTGAAATAATAATAAAAAGTTTTATTATTACAAAGGGCTGGCTACAAAAGGGTGTAATAAATTTACAACAATCTTGGCTCGACAGGACACGGAGCAGCATGAACAATGGCCCCGCAGGTACCTAGCCAGGATGTAGTTACAGGTGTGGTGTGGTGAAGCCAGCAGAGGGTGAGGGGTCTGTTTTTCGGGAAAAAATTGTTTGAACATCAGTCTACTCTCATGTAATATCTTTACTAAAACATGGAAAGCTGAACTGAATGCCCATTATTCAGACGGTTAACTTTTTTAAAATCATGATTATCTAACATTAGCCTGGGTGAAATCCGTGTAGGCCTACTTGGCACCACTCTGTCCCGCCAGGTATCCAACCAATATTAACCCTTCATGTTGGCACTGCTAACGTCAAATGAATTAAACTTACGCTCCTATGAATATAAGTATGTTATAAATGTGTTGATAAAAATTAGAAATAGCGTTAGTAATAGACATGATTTGAAATGATAAAACTCGATTCAGCATTCAAGGTCTTCATATATAGCAATAATTTTGTGTCGCTTTATTATTGTCAATCAAGAGTTAGATGGGGCAGTTTGTAGGTTTGGTTGTGGGATAACATTGTGATGGTTATGGCATCTGTATTTCGTAACAGTGATTGGCCAGTAAGATGGTTAAATATACACATTTAGAACAAATCAGCATAATGTCAATAATCAATAATAAGATGCACCACGTGGAAATGTATCCTGTCAAAACACGAGATTCCAAGAATCTATTTCTATTTGATTGTATGCTTGTATGCCATTCATGGGCTTGACGAGGAGTTCCCAGCAAACATGAGTCGTTACCCAACGTTGGTTTACTGTTGGTCCATCGTGCACGACGTTGGCTCAACAGTAAACCAACGTCGGGACAACGTCTCATGTTTGCTGGTTTGTGTCGGTAGATATGTCGCGCTTGGATGTGCTAATATTATATGATGTATGATTTGTGCGTCTAAAAAGATTGTATAATATTCCTATGTCATAGATTTAAAATGTAACTCGCGGCATATTGATATTATAACTTTTAATAAGGACTTTACGATGCATGTCACAAACTCCATTGACTTTACTCATTATTACTTTCAGTTTTAGAGCCTATTAAATAAAACCTAGCATGACTTAGTTATGGTGTGTCATACTCAGAAAATGACCTACCACAAGTGATATCACGTGAGCCTTACATGGCTTGGTGACGTTCCCGGAGTACCTTTTTTAGGGGGGGGGGGGGTCTCGACCCCGAAACTAGGTTACATTTCACTGGCCATACTTGTCTCCCCCCAAAATTTGTTTTCAAGAAATCCTCCTCAAACCTCTTGAACCTGCGGGAAATCCTGATGATGTGTGCGTCACGTGACTTGTTCACGTGTTCTGTCTAAAGTATAAATCCACAGATATTTAGCCAGAATCTTCATTCCACTTGCCAGCATCGAGTTTTAGTGTTTCTCATTCTACTGATCCGGAGACAAGACCAACGTACACTTCAACTCGCCAGGTTCCACTACCTCTCACGTTTACTTTCAGGATGCATGGACTGACTGTAATATCGGGGATCTTGCTGATGCTTGTCAGCTATTGTGCTGGAGATTGCAGTGAGTTACATATTATTATTAGATGATAAATGGTGATGGCGATCGACGTGTATTTGGTTTTGACCTAAACGTTTAGTTACTATAAATTAACGAATGCTTCGATTTAGTCATGATACGTAGTTCAATATGGAGTATCACTGATCAGAGTAAATTATGCCCCGTACAATAAATAATAGAGCTTAGCCTTTTTAGGCTTTAACGATACTAGGCACACAAGTCCCATTCCATTTGGTGGACCAGGCTACTATGGGCCAATGATGGTCAGGCTCATTGGTCACCCACCACCTGTGCGCCCCACGAATCCCACGGAGAGCAGTTCAAGATCGGCCGATCTTATCCACCATATTCATCGATGAACCAACACCAGCACATTCCGAATACTCCGTCTCTGCGGAATGTACAGGCGATACACATACATTAGCCTGGGACAATACACTTAAAGCAAATTGCCATGGACTACGCTACGCTGTAAGTCTGTCATTATAGTCGCCATGTCAGTTTTAACTTAGAGCATATAATATTAGTTATTCAACCTCCAAGCTGGAGACAGTATACATACATATCAGATTAGGTTGCACATTAAAAACATACAAATGTAATACAAAAATATTACCAGTTAAAACATGATACATTTAAAATACAGAATAGAATATTATTCAATACTGATTAATATCTTGTAAGCAAACGTAAAAGATTATAGGATACAGATTCCCTAGATTGGATTGTCGGGTCCGTCAATATATTGGCAAGGGACTCTTCAATGCCACAGGTTAAAAATATTTTTGGCGATTTATATACATTCGCATAAAGAGTGCATAGTAACGGGGAAACACCTATATTTAAAATTCTGGAAAATAGGGTTTTAGGACATATTTTCCACAGACAATGTATCTGGCCATGAAATGTGAACATAGATCTCTCATCGGAGAGTCAACCATAACAATTCTGTTCCATAAACCACAAATATATGTTATATTATGTTAATAAAACAAGCTTGTGAGAAAAAATGGTCTGCCCTCTAGTAATTTCAGGTTTGGTCATATTTTGACAGAAATGGCCTGGACTGATATATATTTAATTACAGCAACAAGTTCGCCTTCCCTGCAAGCACGAGAAATCTACCCAATGGTGGACCAATGTTAGTCTACCGTCTACGACGCTGGCCCAACAATGTTCCAACATTGGGTGGATGTCTCGCTTTGCTGGTTTGGTGTCTATGTTCATTTACAGCCACATGTAAGACTGCCCAGCAATTATGAGACGTTGGCCCAACATTGGTTTACTGTCGGCCCACCGTCTACGACGCTGGCCCAACAGTAAATCAGCGTTGGGCCAACGCCTCATGTCTGCTGGGTGGGGTCAATCACTCTGGTCTAATGTGCATCTATGTTTATTTACAGACGTTGGTCAACCACTGGGGTTTATATTCGAGGGACGTGATATCCCAGATTCAGCATTCTCTGCTTCTTCATCAGTCATTGGCGATCACCAGCCTTATAGAGCTCGTTTCGGCAAATACTTTGATTCGAGTTGCGCCTGGGTATCGAGTATGTTTATTCAAAGTTACCAATACAAAATATTTTCTTTCAACACCCACCACATATTGTTTTTAATTAAAAAAATATTCACAGTATTCAAAATTGTTTTCTCGCAAAATATTTACAACGCAATTGAGATCATAAGGGCGATTCAGGACTATGATGTTCTGATTTGTTTTGAAATGCCTACTATTATTACACATTTTATCACAGCAAAATTTTCCCAAAGTCCAGAGTGATTTGGTGAATTATCATATGTATTGGGAAGTTAAACGGACCTGAAGATTTGTGTTTACAAAACATTTTCAGGTATATTTTAAAAAAAATCATGAAACAAAACGATCTAAATCGAAATCATATATTTTTATTTAAAAACACTTATCTTGCTGTCAAAAACATTTATCTAGGCCTACATGTTATATAAACACAAATCTTTTGTTAGTTTGTGTCATTTAAATATTATAATAGAAATAATACATCTAAGACTTAAAATGTTCTGTGAATAATTAGTGATACCACAATATTAAACTACATCAGGTCTAAATATGTACCGAATTCACCAACATAGGAAATACCAAACTAAGTATGTGGTGGGAGTTGAACTAAAACCTTAAAAAAACGTCTTATGAGTTTTGTCATCTTGAATTATCTGAGTATTGGCCTATTATTATTGTACAAGGTATATTTTCAATGTTGTTCAATAAAAAAAACTCATTGTGATGTACAAATATAATCTAATAACAAGCATCAGCTTCCATAAATAGTTCATACCTTCCGTATACTAGTAAGTTTGTCTTGCTAATTTTGTATTCATAGCCCATTTTGAATTAAACATTCCAAGATTGCATAGTATCCGATGTATCATTGGCAGCTGGTGCACGTCCGATATGGATACAGGTCGACTTAGCTGTGCCCGCCACAGCATATGGCATCGTGGTGAGAAAGCGCTGTGATGCTCCTTGGGATTTTCAGTACATAACGTCATATGAACTTCAGGTGCAAAATGGCAATGGATGGACAACCCTGCTGTCAGTGGTAAGTAATATATCTATATATCTAT
Organism: Flabesymbios commensalis; assembly: GCA_964017125.1. Taxonomy (NCBI): domain Eukaryota; kingdom Metazoa; phylum Annelida; class Polychaeta; order Terebellida; family Flabelligeridae; genus Flabesymbios; species Flabesymbios commensalis. The sequence goes on along the minus strand of OZ024910.1, from coordinate 34,852,412 downwards.
ATCTATATGTCTATGGGCCCTGTATCGTAAGGTACGATACAAAACCCATGAACTGAGATATAATACAACTAGAGAGGGCTGGTGTGAGAGACCATACAACTTTAGCCATGGTATTGTCTTTTTCTCTCATACCCACATTTTCAGTCGAAGTAGGCCTAGACTAGAGAACTGCCAGTGCTTTTTAGAAAGTAGTAGATAAACGATGATGAAAAAATATCCTGTAACTGATGTATGCATAGCGCACACACTTTTTTCTCTAAACTTTCATAACTGTATCAGCTGAGTAAAATCGGTATCTGGTATATATATATATACCGGTTATAATTATAGAGAATTATATACATTTAGATAATTATACATTTATATATGCATTTATAACAACTGTTTTTCTTCTACAGAACACAATGCCATACAAATTTGGTCCAAATGACATTCAATACTTCGCCGGTCCTGTGGAAGGTCAGATATGGAGACTGGTGGTATTGACATATAACGGACATCCCAGTTTAAAATTTGACTTGATAGGATGTCTTTAATTGGCAAAACATGGGATTCTCCCCTGTTTTTTAGCTGTTCATGTTTTTTTTAAATTATATATTTGTATGAACTATTTTGTGTTTTGTGTTACCAGAACTCATAATTAATACTGTATTCGTCTATAAGACGGTAAGTGCATTCCATTCTTTGTTTTCTTTTTAATTTGATACAGAATTCTATTTATTATTGTCAAAATTATTTGATAATTTCACAACTCCTCCAGTGAATGATTTGCTACAAACAACTGTTGGTTTGAATTCAATCTACCACCACCATTTTACTGGTCAAGTAAACTGTCAAGTTTTTTTCAATATCATGAATGCGTGACATGCTAATTGTATCACGAAATTGAAAGTAAATACATGTAGTCTAAATATATCCTATATATGAATCATCTCGATTTATTGTTATTGTCAGTTGCTATGTCTGTTTTTTACCATACATTTATTTCTTATCCTGTTTTGGTTTCATTAGTTGATATGGCTGGTTTTAACATTCATTCATTCAACATTGTTTTTATTAAGTACATTAGTCTATATATTGTTCTCATTAAGTACATGTTACACATTGTGCGGATGGAGTACATTACACCTAGTTCTATATACAATACAATTATTCCTAAACAGAAACATGACTGTTCACATAGATATCCTAACCATGCTAAGATATGTTATATGCTGTGTTCTCAGCCCTCTGCGCAGTGACTCATATAATCATATTCAAAAATTAAATCAAGGCGTAAATAGTTCGTTTGGCCACGAATCAAAAGGCAATTAAAGAATTATTCAACTGCGAAATGCGCATGCCTGGGACGGTCAAATGTAGGCCAACAGTAGCCTATTGAGTACAGATTGACGGCATTAATATAGCCACTGAACTGATTACAAGATACCACTTAAACGGGACATTGATCCAATGCTGTTTTAATGCTAGGCTAACGTCTGCGACGCTGGCCCAACATTGAGCCAACATTGAATAAATGTACAATGTTTGAGATAAAGTCCTCCTGCCCAGCAAACACAAGACATTTGTATAACATTTATACAACGTCGGCCCAACGTCTTCGATGTTTATCCAACATTGCATAAAGTCATACACATGTTTTGAATGAATGAATGAATGAAATCTTATATAGCGCATGTATCCAGCCGGCGGCTGTTCAGAGCGCTGTACATCGAGAGTAACTTAGCAAGGCCTGTTATCATTCAAATTCCAACTCAGTCTCCTGGGAGATATACAGCTGAGCTGCCATTGAGGCGCATCAAGCTATTTTCATTCCAAACAAATTCGCCTTATGTGCCAAGTACTCACACACTGTGGATTTCCTGGGGTCTCGCTGGATGGAAACTGCGTCTACGTCCATTAAGGTTTTTTTACGTCCAACTCTAGGTCAGTCAGACTAGCCATCTGATTTACGTGGTTCTCTGAGCCCCGCGAGTGTATACAGCACCTGGCAGTCACCAGGCGGTCACCCATCCAATTATGAACCGGGCGCGACGTCGTTTAACTTCAGTGATAAAGCCAATCACGATGAGCGAACGCCGTATTCCCTGTTTTGTGTTTACTGTGTGTCAATACAAGCTTGGGGTGAAGCAGTTTCAACAATCCCGCAGTAATACAGTCAGTTTGTTTGCAAGCCAGCGACCAAGTAGGGGCAAGAGCCAAGAGCTTTGAATTATTAACTTATAGATGTCGCTCAAGTATATATGAACTTGCTGTGATTTGAGAACTTGCTCTTAATGAGGCTTTGGGTATAAAACGCATATTTAGTATTATTATGGAATAGGGCCTTTGCCTACCCACGGGCACTATTGCCTTCTGCGGGACCCTTGTCCCCGAATTTTGACAGTTGACCACACCTTTAAGTATTTAATTATTAGTGTATTCATAACATTCCTTATACAAATTTTTGTAATAAACTTGCATCGCCATATTGAATAGTTACACTGTTTCAAAATTTTATATGAAAATGTAGTATACCTAAGTATACTTTTATTAATCATTAGTATATTTTTAAACTACACTTGTCATATTTGTAAAAAAAAACCTTACAACTCTGACGTTTTTACTATTATCAAGGTAAAGGCACACGTAATTCCTATCAGCACGAAGTTTTTTCAAATTATTTTTTATTAGGTCGGGTGGGGGGAGGTAGAGTTGACAATTTAACTTGAAAACGTTGGTATTGTACAGGTTTTTCATTCTAATTACGCTGTGCCAGTTGTTTCGTTGTTTTCTTTGATTGCTTTGAATAATGCTTCAATTTGAATAAAAAAATTCTTACATCAAACTATTTGTGTTTTGTATTATTTTGATATCAGCCGTCTCGTAGCTGCGAAAAGTTGAGTTTACCAAGAAAAGAACATTTTTAGTCAATTTTCTATTGGGATAAAAGTCTAGACTTTTTGCATATCATTTTATTAGGTAATTCTAAAAAGGATTGTGAAAAAAACAATGTTATTTCAATCTGTTTGAGTTTTTTTTACTATAATGCATGACTGCACTATAGAAGCATCGACCCACGGTATCGGACTATAAACTGGGCCACTGATATTAAATATACCATTATGTATAACCCCAAAGAAAAGCAGGCGACCAGCAAGACATGAGCTCAGTGCACCACATAACCTTGCTGGTGACACCACTTTACATTGATGGTGCGACAGTGCATTATTGGAATTATTGCATTATAGAAGTAATGTAGTCTAGTAGAAAACACACATTTACAGGGAATTGTAACGTTAGTTTCAACAAATTATCTTCCACGGTCCCTGACCGGTTTTTGGACCAGCTTGCGACAAATTTTGTAAATCTGAGGCTCAACTGTACTATTCCCAAGAAAATTCCGCACCTTATGGAAAAAAAACGCGTGGAAATCGTTACAATTGTTTATTGGTGGAGAACTTTGGAGAAATTTGCTGTAGAAGCGGCACCACTTCTACTTACAGTTGTCCACTACTACAATCGGAATTGCTCGTTCACCCGGGTTGATTATACGTTATCGCAGACGGCCTGCCTAAATTCACAGCACTTGATGACAAAACGATGAATTGCTTTGTTAACCCTTTTCCTGCTGAGTAAATTAATTTAAATTTTCAACCACTAAAAGGTATGGTCAACTGTCAAAATTCGCGGGACAAGGACCCCCCAGAATGCAATAGTGCCCGTGGGTAGGCCAAGGCCCTATTCCATAATAATACTAAATATGCTTTTCATACCCACAGCCTCATTAAGAGCAAATTCTCAAATCACAGCAAGTTCATATATACTTGAACGACATATATGAGTTAATAATTCCATCGAATCTCAAAGCCCTTTGTCCTGGATCTTAGCAGGTCGCTGGCCTGCAAACAAACTGACTGTATTACTGCCGTAGAAACAGGTTAACCCCACGCTTGTACCGTCACCCAGTGAACGCAAAGCATTTGTATGACTTTATACAATGTTGGACCAACGTCATAGACGTTGGGCCGACGTTGTATAAATGTTATACAAATGTTTTGTGTTTGCTGGGCAGGACGACTTTCTCTGAAACATTGTACATTTCTCCAATGCTGGTTCAATGATGGGCCTAAGATTAAAACAGCGTTGGGTGAGTGTCTCGTTGGTGTAGTATCCAGGCTTGTAAGGGCTGTTCCAGTAAAAATCCGGGCTCCCCCCATGGACGGCAATTGAAAAACTACCCCCACCCCTCCTGGAAGTCTTGGTCCTTGAACCACCACAGGGCCCGAGTTTCGTGAGTTTTTTAGCACCACAGTCCCCGGAATTTATCCATGGCTTATATACCACCAACCCCGGATTTGAACATAGTTTTCCTAAAATGTCGTGAGTGTTTTCTTTTTTGCTTATAACGCTTTTGACTAATTATTTAAGATGCCATACTATATCGGCTTATAGTGCGCACCTCCCCCCCCCCCCGCGATCCGCACCGGATTTTAGCCGAGAAATTAGTATTTTTGTCTACGCAAACTGCCCATGCTTGGCTTTAACGCGCAAATGTCAGAGCCTTTTTTATAGAAATTCATAAAATTTGTCTAGCAAATGCTGCTGATATACCCCCTGTGGGTCGTATCAACATTCAATGTATAACAGTCACAAAAGGCCTTTATTATTCAAAATATCAAAAACTTAACACTGTACAGGTACCATGCATGCACTAATGACAATGTGTAGGCCACGGATGCCCCATCTCTTTATATCTCAGATCAACACGCCCATCCTGGGTGGGCATGATGCAGCCTATTCACGATGGACCCAATTCCAATGTCCGTCTTCAGTTGTTTTCTTACTCATGATAGATTTAATTATTGTATGAGTCATGTATTCACTCAAATTCACACTTTCTTTCATGTGACCATGCTAGACGCTATAGCGTGATTCAAATGGTCGCATATGATAAGCCAATTTGGTGGAAGGCCCTAACGATGAACGAGAATGAACCAGAAAGCAGTGACCTACGTCAAATTGCTTGGCGGCTTTCATACTCGACATACTCTGATAAGCTTTGCTATGAGCATGGGCCATATTATGGCTGGCACCTGGCTGCAATTTGTCTTTGCAATATGTCAGAGGAGTACGTGGTCGTTTGTTGGTGCATCAGCTTTACACACTATAATATCAACCATGGCGCTTGATCTTCAACTACAAGTTCAATTGCATAATTACAGAGAGGAGCCACTTCAGCCAGCTGATGTGACACATGGGTATGAATCTGATCCTCCAGTATCAACTTAGTCTCCACAAACCATCTTCACACCAGAAGCAAACCAAAACATTATCGACGACGATATAATTCAAGCAACAGAAATATATATATGATTGTCTGATTAAATCCGATACACCAGTAGCAGATGTTCAGACATAAATTGCACCTAAACGGCGTATAACTACATGTATATTAACCCTTTGAGTGCGGGCGACGCTTTTAAGCGCATTCATTCTGTTTTTCCACAACTAAAATTTGACAGAAATTGAACAAATATGCATGTATAAATCTTGAGTAAAGCCCCCATTGTGAAAGTTAGCAGGTTTAATTTTTAAGTGAGGAGGTATTTTCCTTTCATTTGAAGTTGGCAATTGCGTGAGCAATGCCAACTTCAAATGAAAGGAAAATGTTAAGTAGTAATGAAGCACTTAAAGAGTTAAATGGAAATAATGCTGTGAACATTCAGAAAAGACACCTACCACCGCGGATTTCAGTCTGCTGATTAGCCTACAACCACCCACCTCGGAAATATTTATTGACAAAATACCACACCCACCGGAAAAGTGTCAATTGAAACCCACCACCCCCTCCGGAATTAAAAATTGTCTGTATACTACCGTCCCCGAAAAAAAACGATTGCCGCCCATGGGGGGAGCCCGGATTTTTGCTGGGACAGCCCTAATCAGATTACTGAATCAACCACACTCTACTGTATGCTGAAGACTTACACGCATGTGAGCTTATAACGTGACTCTATCTTTAAGGTTGTGTCTCGCTACCGCAATCCACAACCTCAAGTGGTTGAAAATTACTCATTTTGTTTATTCTAAGACCGTGAATTAATGGGCTAATAAAATGGATTAAAAACGACTATCGTCGCGATTAGCAGGCAAAGGGTTAATACTACGTCACTGTACAGAATGAGAAACACTTTTGTGCCACTTGAGATAAATTAATATCTGCATAGTAAAATTTTCTCCAATTACTGGTACTGGGATAATAATTTATGAGGCTTCAATTGACGGAATATATTTCTGTGTATCAAAAATAAACATCTCCAAAAATAAGTTATTTTTTAAACCGAACATCTAGCACATAATCCACCTGCTGATGGGGTGGATTTGACCATGAAAGGTACCCTCAATGCTATATTTTATTATTGTTGGCACATATTTGAAGCTTAGTGCCCAAGCCGGGTTCCTGTCAAGTTTCGAGAAATCGCCTTAATTGTGTTTTTGGCATTCGCGACTTAGGTAAAAGCACACATTCTAGGTTTAACTGGGCCAGAATATCTCAAATCATTCATCTGTGGTACCAACATTTCCGGGACAACGTGATGATCAGTTTGGTGTATCATACGGTTGCACTGAGGCAGTGAAGGTCTCCCAATTTGGGAAAATGTTGAATTTCGGGCCCAATTTCAACTTCTTTCTTCATTTTACTAAATTACAGAAAAAAATTCACAAAAAATATGAGATCCAACACCAAGTAAACTAATTATAAAACTGAACCTATTATTCTAGCTTTATTTTGAACAAATTTGAATCTTCTAATCTATCTGGGGTTTTTTCACAGTCATCATGTGAGTGACCCCACCCCCTTAAATCAGTAAAAATACTCGATAACGGTATTTTACTTATTTGATATCACATAACATACTTTTATACATGTAGATGTTACAATTCATGTGTTTGAGTATTATGCTAAATCTGCGGCTATGTTGATGTTTGGGTTAGATAATGAGGAGCAACATATATTCACATTTTGTGTTTTTATTAAATCAGAATTTACATTAATACGCTGGTAAAACATTCGATTGTATTACTGCATCAATAATTATAATAATACATTTAATTACATTACTATGTGTGCTAGTGCAGCAGTAATACCCATAAACTTATTCACTACACCTTCACCAACATTACTATGTGTGCTAGTGCAGCAGTATTTTTTACAATCTTATCCCCCATACATTTAACTACATTACTACGTGTGCTAGGGCAGCAGTATTTTTTACAACCTCATTCCAATTACATTTAACTACATTACTACGTGTGCTAGTGCAGCAGTAATTTTTACAATCACATTCCCAATACCTTTTATAACTACTAATGCTATGTGTATGGATTTTTGCATTCAACAGGCTATTTTTCAACTGTTTTGGCTATACATTTGCAGAACTTGGAGCAACTTATAGATAGTTTCCTACAACTACACCATTTGGTAGCACGGTGGTGGCAGTTTCACACTGTGGTCATGTTCTCTTGAAGTTGAGTGATTTTATTTGACGGCAAAAACAGGCCATCTTCCTTTATATATCAAAAATCAGAAGGGTTCAGGTTGGCTTTAACATCGTCAAGAGTTGAGCACATTTGATAAATGATATAAAGCTTCTAGAAATGTGAGCTAGTAGAGCACCCTTTGACTTTTGATGGTGGTAAGGAGTGGAAGGTGTTATGTTTGGTGTGGTGGTATAGCCATGATCTCAACTTTTTTAAATGTCAGTTATAGCTGTTTGGTTTTTAAAGATTTGTCACAAGTAAGATTCAGCATTTTTAGCCTGTGCTTTGAAATCAAACATCGGGATCAAGGATCCGAAAGCCTTAAGATACACAACAGCGTTTGCTTTAGCGTTAATGGCAGCTGCTTTTGTATCGGCTGTACTGCTATAGTCACAGCCAGTCATAGCATGCACAGCTGGTATTACTTTGCAGAAATCAGCACCCGATGTTAATGCTAATTTATGGATTGGGGTGTAATGTCCAATAGCCTGTAATCATAGCTCATCGAGACCTTTTTCTCCCAAGCTCCCTCCAATATAATAGTACAACAGAGAGTACAACTAGTCGTTTGGCCCCAGCCTTAGCTGCCTCTGCAGCGTGCAACACAAGGCTCATGTCAGCCCCTTCATGAGGTGAGCTGAGTTCAGGCACATTACGTACTATTTTGTCAATCACTTTCGTTGCCACGCTATTATCTTGAATGCTACCATGTGGTTTCCATTTTCTGATACATACTGTTTGATTGTATTATGCGTACTTGTGGTTATATTTGGGCTATGCTCAAATATATTGATTTTACAACGGAACTTTAAACTTATTATTCTTGGCACGTTTTTGTAAGACGCTATTTCTCCCTGAGTTTTTATCTAATCAACTTGAAATTTCGACACAACATTCCCAGAGTAGTCAGGAGGGGGTGCTATGACTTTTCTAAGACATCCATCGTGCGTGTTCTTCCGGATAGATACAGGATTTTCTGGATCACTATACTCTTGAATGGCAAAAGGCAGTTTCTGCTTGCTTGTAAAGTGAGTAGATACCGCACTATGCTGCTCTTCAAATGCAAAAGGCAGTATCTGCTTACTAGAAAAGTGAGCAGATACTGCCTTTTGGCTTGCACGGTAGTTGGCCTATAATTGGGTCCAATATTAGTTCAATAGTGGACATGTCGGGTGATCCTCCATTCATTGCCAGGAGAGTGAACAGGGTGCCCCTATGTCCAGACCTACTCCACCCTTTAGTCTCCAGATTTGATAATACAAATACATTTATCCAATGTTTCAATTCTGGGTCAGCGTCGCAGTTGGTGGCCCAGTATTGAACCAATATTGTGTATTTGGTATGGAGAGTTGAAACCTTTCAAATGCTACAATTAAAATAACAGTTGCAATTTTTTTTAAACGCAAAACGTTGAATCAATGTTGTTTTAATGTTGGGCTAGTGTCGCGGATAGTGATACAGAGAGACAAGTCAATGCGAACTCAAACGCGAAATTCCAATCAATCTGTCATAATAAAAATTACCCAACCAAATTCAAAATGGCCACCACAAAAACTCATAAAATCTAGCCCAAATATTATTGTTACTTGAAAAGTCACAATTCATGTCTAGTTATATTTGGGCAATGCCCAAATATATTGATTTTACAACGGAACTTTAAACTTATTATTCTTGGCACGTTTTTGTAAGACGCTATTTCTCCTTGAGTGTTTATCTAATCAACATGACATTTTGACACAACATTCCCAGAGTAGTCAGGAGGGGTGCTATGACTTTTCTGAGACAGCCATCGTGTTCTGCGGATTAATCCAGGATTTTCTGGATCACTATACTCTTGAATGGCAAAAGGCAGTTTCTGCTTACTTGTGAAGTGGGCAGATACCGCACTATGCTGCTTTTAAATGCAAAAGGCAGTATATGCTTACTTGTAAAATGAGCAGATACTGCCTTTTGGCTTGCATTGGGTCCAATGTTGGTTCAATAGTGGACATGTCTGGTGATTCTCCATTCATTGCCAGGCTGGTGAACAGGGCGCCCCTATGCCCAGAGGACTCCATACTTTAGTCTCTAGATTTGATAATAAAAGTACATTTATCCAATGTTTCAATTCCGGGCCAACGTCGCAGACAGTTGTCCAGTATTGAACTAGTATTGTGTATTTGGTATGGACAGTTGAAACCTTTCAAATGCTAAAATTTAAAAAAATAACAGTTGCAATTCTTTTCAAACACAAAACGTTGAATCAATGTTGTTTTAATGTTGGGCCAGCGTCGCGGATAGTGATACAACAATAAATCAACAGAGAGACAAGTCAATGTGTGTACTGTGCACCCTGAATGCGATTCCATTTGACAAACAAATATATATCTATTTAAAACTGCAAAAGCTCAGTGGGGACTTCTGAAATTTGAAGCCTGAAGTCCGAAGTCTGAAATTACAGTTCAGAATGGCTGCCAAAAACTCATACGCGAAATTCCAATCAATCAATCGCAAAAAAAAGAACCTAACCAAATTCAAAATGGCCAGCACAAAAACTCATAAAACCTTGCCCAAATATTATTGTTACTTGAAAAGTCACAATTCATGTCTAATTTTGTTTTGTTTTCGTTTAGTGGCCAGAAGTACTCCATGTCTTTAGGTAGTGGCGTGTGGATTTGTACTTTCTCCAATAGAGAGTGTCTCTGCATCTGTTAATTGTATTCTTTCACAATCTCTTATGGAGCCATCTTTAATGGAATCAAATACAGTCTCTTCGGTTAGCCTGAGGCGAAAATCACATTTGTAGCGTCCACTGTCCTTTCAATTAGTTCGCCATAAGTTGATATGTACTTTAAGCTGTAATCCCTCATATTGACCATAACGTCTATCAGGGGGGTAGTGCACCAAACAGTCGTTAGTGGGTCGGTCCAGGGTGAATCACCAACGTCGTGTTAACGTCTAAGACGTTGACAAAACGTCTGGTGCACCACTGCGGCGTCTGCAACTCCTCATCTACGACCAAAATGTCACGTCTACTAGGGGGTAGACGTTGTTGGGGCGTTAGCTGTAAAATGTATACAGAGATTGCATTTCATTACTCCTGACACTTTCATCGTCTACTAATGCCAAACATTATCCCTCTAATAATATGTGTTTAATAAGTGTTTATATCGCAGGTATGAATCACAATTTTTAATTTTATTTTAGACACAATGTATATATATGCCTAGGGCTAATCGACGTAAATGACGTAAATAGCTACGTCATACGAAATAAATTAATATTTACCTGTAAGCTCCCTCGTCGCCTTTATTCACAATGTGGCCTATTTTGAATTAAATTCATTGAATACAAAGTTGTTTAATTTGTCCCAATAACGAGGCTTCGGGATTTTTAAAGGTATTCATGAGAATTTTATAAAAACGCATGTTTTCATTTACCTGCTTGTCCAGCAAACACAAAACATTTATATAGCATTTTATACAATGTTGTATCAACGTCGAAGAGGTTGGGCCGACGTTGTATAAATAATATACAAATGTGTTTGCTGCGTGAGGTGAGAATTGCGGCAAGATTAATAAAATTAAAAAGAAATATAATTTAAACGAACTTCAAAGGGAAGACAATAAATTAAATAAACAAAACAATATACTTTTAAGTAAGTTGAGTGAGGATATTATACATTTCGACGACTTTCATTTACTCTGAATGCTTCTTATTGTATCTCCGTTAGAGCCTTTTGGACAGTTTGTTAGTCATGTTACTGTTAGCAGTGCACGCTGAGCTGTATAGTAGGGTGAAAAACCTAACTTTCATGACCACTTTCTGGCTAAGATGTTTTGATGATTGATTTGACTTCCTTGAACCTTTTAAAAAATATTTAGCCCCAGTGTCCCTCGCAAAAATCCCAGCATTTTTTTCTAGAGGCGTAAATCCAAAATGGCCGCCTGCGCCATTTTGAAAAAATAACTTTTGACATATAAAAGCTACGAATATGAATAAATACACTTTTTTGGCTAATTCGACCACAAGGAATCCATTTCTGACGTCAATTTGGTATTAAAACACATTTCTGACCCTAAAATCCAACATGGCCGGAAAATTCGTATAGAAAATCCATTTGTTTAGTCAAAACAGAATTTGATCCCTTTGCAAGGTGGTATGAATGCAACAGTTAATATGCATATAGATGAATGCATAGCTCTAAATAACAATCACAAATTATAATAAAAAAATTAAAATAATAAAATAAAATAGAAGAAAATTCAGCACGTATATGTCGTACATAGGCCTACACAGCGTGTAGTGAGGAGACAAGTATGCTGAAAATAGAACATATGTATTGGATTACACCTCCTGCCAGGCTATGTTCTGAATCCTCAGATTTGATGAATATGTCATGCTCTTCTTCTTACCATCATCTGGTTTTATTTTCATGCCAGCTTCACTTAGCCTTTCCGAGACGAGCCTGAGGTGGTAAATGTGCTCAACAGCATTTCTGATTATATCTTTAATGGAAACAAAGCAACACTGATCAGCCCCTGTCCATGGTGCGTTGGAAGAGGCTGATGCGTTGGCCAGTTCATATGGAGTTCGCTTGAACCCAAATTTTTTATCGATACTCCGGTGCTACTGGAATCTGCCAGTATCCACTTTGGAAATCTAAATTCGAAAACAATTTGGCAGGCAGTAGGAGTCTGAGTGTTTAATCGTGGCCGCATTAAGCTTACAGTAGTTGATGCAGAAGATCTAGGTATGATCATCTTTTTGGCGGTCAATGTGACTGGCGCCGCCCATGGTGATGTTGAAATCTAGATTACACCCGCTTTTATCAGTGACCACTTCCCTTATTCAGAGGGATGTACAGTAGGCCCTCAGTGTAATGGGTCAGCAACCATAAAGTTTGATGGTGAGGGTAATTAAGTTGCAGTGACCAAGGTTGAAAAGGTCCTCATCAAAAACGTCTGTTTACCCCTTTATGACGTCATTGATCCAAGGGTGGCAATCAGACGGAGGCTGTATGGGGGATGAAGTCTGTATATGGCGTAATGCATCCAGTGTCGTACGTCTCCCAGGAGGTCACCATCTGTAGTCTCCTGCGAAAAAAATAAGACTTTGTGGTTTGTTGTTCCAATCTGCTGATGAGTCGCATCCATTCAAACAAACATGCTCACGAAGTGCTGGCACTGCTCTCCAGTCATGGTTAACGGGATACTCTCATCAGCCATGTTGTACTTCTTTTGCGTGTAGCAGTAGAGAATTTGTGCTTACAGAAAAAGCTACATTCGATCAAAGAGTGGCCAGAAGAAAACACCACGCCATACATCTTGCGATTCTTATCTGAAGCCGATGGGCAAAGAGAGTAAAGTAGTCAGCTTCCTGAAGGGATTCACTTTTAGAGCCTTTGATGGCCACCTGTTGAGAACAGTACAAGCTAATACTCTCGAAACAGCAACAGAGGTGGCCCTGAGATGCGCAAAGGACGGTGAACCTAAACCCCAACCACTGCGCCAACAAAGAACTGATGGGATGTCGTGAACAGCCGACCAGCCAATCTGCGCATGCTGCAAAGGGGTAGGCCATTACGCAAATGTTTTTCTGTATCAAGCCAGGCTTCAAGAAGAAGAAGAAGAAGAAGAAGAAGTGTTTATTCAACCATAAAAAATTAGTAAATGAAAGATGAGTGAAATAAAATTTACAGGGTGGTTTGGGAGACCTCCATTAAGACCACAAGGTCGCTAGCATGGAGGCCACCCATGATATCATCTATATAAACATATAACATTTTGAAGTTATGAGTAGTAAACATATGAGCTATACATGTGAAGTGAGCGAATATAATAGCTTTACTATAAAGTTTAACCTATAGACGTAGTAGTTATATAAAAAAATAAAGTATGAAAAAATAAACTTTGATTGTGCCGTGCAAAACCAAAAGGCAGCATCTGCCTGCTTTACAAATAGGCTGATCCTGCCGTTTGGCTCCACAGAGCAGAATTCAGTTTGAGATATTACAATCAGTAGCATATGTGTCTAAAAATATAAATTTGACATACGTTGAAAACCCGTTAAAACTATGAGTGTGTACTTTATCGGTTATTGATCGTGGCATGCTATTTACAGTTTTTGTTAATTGATATCGAACACAAGCTTTGGCAAAATTATGTTTTACAAAAGGTATGCGTAATTTATGTTGATTTCTTGTATTATGAGCATGGATTTCAGAATTGAGCCTAAGATTAAATACATCAAAGTATTTTGGGAGTAAATTATGCTCGTATTTAAAGTAACATTTTAATAGTTGAAGGCGATATATGTCGTTTATTTTTAGGAGGTTCAATTCTTTAAATATCGGATCTGTGTGAGACAGGCGAGATTCCTTACGTATTATTCGTACTGCTCTTTTTTGCAATTTAGAAACTCGACTGTTTTCGCTGCCCCATTAAAGAATGCAATAGTTAATATGTGGTATTATTAGAGAATTGTAGATATTAATGAGAATATTTTGAGGAAGGGTGAATTTTAGTTTGTTCATTATACCTATTATTCTGACTATTTTATTTGAGACTTTGTTTAAATGATTTTTCCAAGTAAGATTCTTGTCAATGATCACCCCTAAAAAGTTAAAATTATCAACACATTCAATTTGTATCCATTTATTTTGACAATTGGTAATTTAATTTGTTTCTGTGGTTTTCTGAATATCATGAATTTCGATTCAGCAGAATTTAGTGATAATTTGTTTACTTTCAACCAAGTGCTTATTTCTGCTAATTCTTTATTCAATTTGTTATTTTTGTTGAGATTGCTGAAATTAGCGAATAGTGTAGTGTCATCTGCGTATACAATGAATTTAAATAATTTACTTGAAAAAGAAATATCGTTCAAATAAATAATAAATAATAGTGGGCCCAAGATAGAACCCTGAGGAACTCCTGTGGTAATTGGTATGTATTCTGACTTAATATTGTCGTCTTCTACATATTGTAATCTATTAGAGAGATAGCTTTCTAGAAGTTTTAATGGACAGTGTTTAATACCGTAATGATTTAGTTTATTTAAGAGTATTGTGTGATTCAGGGTATCAAAGGCTTCAGAGAGGTCCAAGAATATGCCAAAAGGAGTTTCTCCTCTATCCATATCTTGTGTTGTTCTGTCAATTAATTCCATAGCAGCCAATTCGGTTGAGTGGTGCTTTCTAAAACCGTATTGACCGCTATGGAACAAATTATTTAGGTTGAAATAGTCATTAATTTGGTTACAAATAATTTTTTCGAAAATTTTAGAGATAGATGGTAAGATTGAAATCGGTCGGTAATTTTCTAAAAGCGATGGATCCTCTTTTTTATGAATTGGTATTACCTTGGCGATTTTCAATTTTTCAGGAAAAATGCCTGTATTCAGAGACTGGTTAAGGGTGATAGTTATTGCTTCAATTAAGGGTTCTTTAATATACTGTAATAATTTTGTGGATAATCCATCCGGACCGGTGCTATGTCTTGTTTTAAGTTCATTGATTATTTTAGTGACAGTTGTGCTATTTGTTGGCTCAAAGTGAAATGTCGCAGTTGTGGGATGTTTTAGATAATGGTTGTAAGATTTGTTAGAATCAATGATGATTGCAGATTCCAATTTTGGACCAATGTTACAGAAATATCTGTTAAAGCTATTTACAATGTCTTTTTTATTGTTTGTTAATGTCCCGTTTATATTAAACAAATCTGGGAATTTATGTTTCTTGTTATTTTTATTTAGAATGGTATTTATAGTCGACCACGTCTGTTTAATATTATTTTTATATTTGTCAAAACAGGAATTATAATACTGTTTTTTCGCTGTATGGATGCTTCTTTTCAAAATAGTATTAAAAGTTTTAAGGTTAGTTGTTCTCGTTTGAAAATCTTCAGAGTCAGGTGACGTTTTTCTCAGTTTTCTATACATATCGTTTCTGGTATTTATAGATCTTATTATGCCTATTGTTATCCATTTTGACAGCTTGTGTTTTCGTCTGTTTAATTTAGCTATTTTTGCTTTTGAAAACATTTTAATTGCCTTAGTGATAGATTCGTCAATTATGTTGTAGTTTATGTTTGGGTCTGCTTTAGGGTCCCTACTTATTATATTTTGGAGGTTATCTGCAGTAATTTGATTTTTTATATTATCTGTATCTAGAAGAGATAGTTTTGGAATAGTTATGTGATGAGGATTTATTGGAGTTTTATGTTTTTTTATATCTAATGTCATGAAGTAAGGGAAATGATCTGAGATTTCACTGACCAAAATGCATGTCTTCATTTCTGATGTGGCTTTTGAGAATTTACAAAAAAAGTTGTCAAGCAACGTGCCTTTGCGAGCAGTTAATCTGGTAGGCAGAGTGATCTTGAGGTAGAAGCTATGAGATATCATCGTGTCCAGGAATTCATTGAAAATAGATTTTTCATTTATATTTAATAGATTTATATTAAAGTATCCTGATAGAATCGATTCCGTGTTTGATTTTTCTAGTTCTTTTAATATTGGACCTATTTCATGAATAAATGTTTCATAATTTTTATTTAAATCACGTGGTGGCCTATGCATATTTCCTATAATGACTGGTTTATGGATGTCTGAACCAGAAATTTCTATAAATTGTGCTTCAAAAATGTCAGATTTATCATAAAGTGTCAAAGATTTGTAATTTAAGTTATCGTTCAAATATATTGCCAGACCACCATGTGCACTACATTTTTTCCCCTGTGAAATCAAGTTATAGCCGTCTATTTTAAATAATGACACATCTGATTGATCTGTTAGCCACGTTTCTTGAATACATATCGCACCAAATTCACAGCCTGATTCATTTAATTTATGGAGGAAAATTACAAGTTCGTCAAATTTAGCATTCAGGGACTGTATATTTAAACTCAAGACGCAAAACTGAAGTTGATTTTCTTTGAGAATTTTTGAAAATTCAGAAATGTTGAGGTATGGAGAATGTTTAATAGTGGTGATTTCATAGTCTATATCTTCATTTTTCCCAGCAACATCAGCGTTGAGAATGTGATTTAAGGACTTGTTGTGTAGGCCCCCTATAGTTGCAAGTATATCGGTTTCTGTAGACATTGTCAGTTTTTAATATATACAATAATCCTTGCATGTGATCGAGGAGTTTATAATGTTTATGCATTTACGGGTAGGGTATAACAGCCGAGACCTAGATCTGAGTAGGGCACTTCATCAAATTCTAAACGGTGCAAGTCATCAGGGGAGTCTAATATAATAGGGCGCTGTTTTCCTGGGACGTTGCAGTAGATTCTGCCATTCTTCGTGCTCGTACTCGTCACTTTCCCACTTTTTCTTACCAAGTGAAATAAACGCGCCCTCAGACGAGTCAAGTCCTCATTTATGTACACTTGGTTGTTGTAGCCTTCTTTTCCTCGCAGTTTTTTCTTGTTTTTCATTACTCTGGACTGGGTGTCACGGGAAACAAACCTACAGATGATGGTGCGATGTTTGTTTCCTCTCTCACCCATTCTATGGCACGCCGAAATGTCCTCTTTTTTGATTGGCGCTTCTGTGGCAGCACACACTTGTTCCACTAAGTCCTCCACAGCCTCATGTTCTTGTTCCTCCACACCAGTAATTCTAATGTTCAATCTTCTGTCATATTGCTCAAGCTTGTCTCTTTCGTAGAGTGCATTTAATGTTTGTTGTTGTACGTACTGGCGTTGTGAGGCTTGTTCTTTTTCTATTTTCTTCATCTCTTTTGACATTGAGTCAGTCATGCATACTGATATGGCCGTTGTGATGGTTTTTACAAGTATCGGGGTCAGCTTCAAGAGTCAGCTTCAAGAGACCACTAATAGCAGTACTGTCACCATTTTGTATATAGCTAGATATTGCTGGAGAGCAGGTCCATGCCCTACTCGATACTTGTGATGCCAGATCACTCATGGCTGAAAAATAAATACCTAATGTGTCTCAAACTGGGATGTCTGTCATTAATTTGGCCATCCGGTCTGGTATGCAAACTTGGCGGAACTCCCCTGCCAGTGATCGGTGAAACAGAAGTCAAACTCATGGATGCCGACGCGCTCCCAGTACTGGTCACAGAAGTTGCTGATAGGCAGTGATGACATCAGCCGAGTGAATGGGAAGATTGATTATGGAACAAGGAAAGTGACATCGTTTTGGTCAAAACTTCAGCATTACGCCATATACAGACTTCATCCCCCATACAGCCTCTGTCTGAGAGCTGTTGCCACCCTTGCATCAATGACGTCATGAAGAAGTATACAGAAGTTTTTGACGAGGACCTTTTCAACCTTGGTCACTGTAACCTAATTACCCTCACCATCAAACTTAATGGCTGCTGACCCATTAAACTGATATGAGGCCTACTGTATACCCCTCTTAACAAGGAAAGTGGTCAACGATATGATAAAAGTAGGTGTAATCTAGATTTCAACATCACCATGGGCGGCGCCAGTCACATTGACCCCAAAAAACATGAATCATACCTAGATCTTCTGCATCAACTACTGTAAGCTTGATGCGGCCACAGTAAAAGACTCAGACTCCTACTGCCTGCCAAGTTGTTTGCGACTTTTGATCTCCAAAGTGGATACTGGCAGATTCCAGTGACACCAGAGTATCGATACAAAACAACCTTCACTTGCCTTAGCGGCCTATTTGAGCTCGAGCGAATGCCATATGAACTGGCCAACGCTCCAGCCTCTTCCAACGTACCATGGACAGGGGCTACATGGACTGATCAGTGTTGTTTTGTCTCCATTGATGATGTAATCAGATACAGCAGAAATGCTGTTGAGCACATTTACCACCTCAGGCTCGTCTCGGAAAGGCTAAGTGAAGCTGGCATGAAAATGAAACCAGATGATGGTAAAAAGAAAAGCATGACAAATTCATCAGAATCCCAGGATTCAGAACATAGCCTGGCAGGAGGTGTAATCCAATAGATATATTATATTTTCAGTATACTTGTCTCCTCACTTCACGCGGTGGAGGCCTATATACGACATATACGTGCTGAAATTTATCGTATCGTATTTTATTTTATTATTTTATATTTTGTTATTGTAATTTGTGATTGTTATTTAGAGCTATGCATTCATCTATAGTCTTATTAACTGTTGCATTCATACCACCCTGCAAGGGGATCAAATTCTGTTTCGCTTAAAAAATGGCTCTTCTATCTAAATTTCTCGGCCATCTTGGATTTTAGGGTAAGAAATGTGTTTTAATACCAAATTGACGTCAGAAATGGATTCTTTGTGGTCGAATTAGCCAAAAAAGTGTATTTATTCATATTTGTAGCTTTTATATGGCAAAAGTTATTTTTTCATAATGGCGCAGGCGGCCATTTTGAATTTACGCCTCTAGAAAAAAATGCCGGGATTTTTGCGAGGGACACTGGGGCAAAATATTTTTTAAAAGGTTCAAGAAAGTCAAATCAATCATCAAAACATCTTAGCCAGAAAGTGGTCATGAAAGTTAGGTTTTTCACCCTACTAACAAGTTTAGGCCGACACGCCCATCTTCACCGAAACTAACAAGGGGAAATACTATCACAGGGTTTTAATAAGACGCTAATTGGGGGGAAATTGACACAGTTTAGAATATCAATGCAAAATAAATTCAAATGTTTAATTAATATCTTATAAAGTTGAGCAAGGAACAAAAGTTTATATACTAATATACATATACAGATTTATGGTAGCTTTGCAAACACAGTTTTGATACCTACCTCTGAAATGGGCAATGATGTAATTTATAGGTTAATTTCTTACTTTTACGGTTCATATTGTGATAGAATATGTTCCATTTAGTTTATTCTAAGTCACTGAGTTACCATGCGTTTAATAGTTTGTTTACTAGCTTGGGTAGATAATAAACCTTTTACTGTTGTGAAATCATTTTGTTTTTGATTACCCCATGTGGGAACGCTGCTCGTTAGTGAGACGTTGTAACGACCTTGTGTTGTGCACCTGACGTGTGTCGGGATAGTCAGTGTCGGTCGTTACAACGTCTGACGTCGACAATTATCGTCACACGCTAGACGTAAAGTGGTGCACTAGGCCCCAGGTATGTGGTGGCCATCTCCCCAGATGAAAAGGACTCCGTGTAGACTATTCCACGCTATGTCATATGCTAGCAGCTACTCCATTGCGTATCCTCTTTACTTGGCTATGTCTATCATTTTCTGAACAGCACCACACCATTTCCTGGTGGATTTTTTTTATTGGACTTCTTGAAATGGTTTAATCTATGCAGGTACTTCAAAGTCTTGGGGTTTGCTCGTCAGATCCTGCAGCTGAATTCAATGATTAGATTTAGCTTGAATGCAAAGTATTTAAAGATCAAAAAGGAGTCCCGGAGAAGTCATTGGAAGGACACAAGAAGCTAAATTTGTAGCAGACTGGGAGACAATATACCATGAAATGCTAGGTTAGTTAGTAACCTATATCGAGAAGTTAGGGGAATAAGAATGCAATACCACGATCTGGGATTAAATCACAAGTTAACCCCTAGAAAAACAAAAGCAAGTCAACAATGCGTTCAAAATATGGTAACATTCATCACACGACTTTAGAACCCATTTCTTATCAACCACTAGACCTTAGTATCCGAACTACATCACACTTTAACTCAAGAAAAAGCTACAGATCAAATCAGAAAGTTGGGTGTTGATTTCTGCAAAGTAATTCCGACTGTGCATGCTCTAACTGGCTGTGATCATAGCAGTAAAGCAGGTACAAAACAGCTGCCCTGTTGTGTATCTGAAGGGTTTCGGATCACACACTCGAAATGCTTAATCTTACTTGTGACAAGTCTTTAAAAAACAAAACAGCTATAACTGACAGAAACACGCTGAGATTATGGTGCTCAATTCCTGATGAGGGTAATGCCAACCTGGGCCCTACTGATTTTGAATATATAATGTAAGATGACCTGCTTTTTCCATCAAGTAAAATCACTCAACTTCCAGAGAACAGAGAACATGACGGCAGTGTGTAACTGTCAACACTGTGCTACCAAACTATCTATCAGTTGCTCCAAGGTCTGCCAATTTGTGGATGAAACAGTTGAAGAACAGCCTGTTGAATGCAAAAATCCATACACATAGTATTAGTAGTTTTAAGGTATTGGGAATGCGATTTTAAAAAAAAAACTGCTGCACTAGCACACATAGTAATGTAGTTAAATGTATTGGGAGTGCGGTTGCAAAAAATACTGCTGCACTAGCACACACAGTAATCAGTTAAAGGTATAGTGAATGAGGTTATGGGAATTTTTGCTGCACTAGCACACATGGTAATGTAGTTAAAGGTAATATTATAATTTAAGTACTGATGCAGTAATATTATCGAATGTTTTACCAGCGTATTGATGTAAATTTCGGTTTATAAATGCACAAAATTTGACTATATGTTGCTTCTCATTATCTAACCCAAACATCAACACAGCCGCTGATATAGGATAATACTCAAACACACGAATTGTAACATATACATGCATAAAGGTATGTTATATCATATCAAATAAGTAAAATATCGTTATCGAGTATTTTTACTGATTTTAGGGGGGTTGGGTCACTCACATGATGACTGTTAAAAACACAGATAGATTAGAAGATTCAAATTTGTTCCATATGAAACTAGAATAGGTCCTCGTGACCAGACATAAAGTTTCACTGCCCTTCAGTATAAGGGGGGGGGGGGTGGAGTTTTTGTCAGGACAAATGATTTATTTCAACTCGTCTCGGCGGTATGCTGACAATTTCAAATTTTATTACGGCCTACATGTTTAGAACTATATTAGCAGCTCCTGAAATAAATTATTTTTTCATGCAGAGTCTGCTCGGAATTATTTCATTTAATTATTTTATTTCAAAAATATTCCCCCACCCTGGAGATTAAATAGTGGCCCCCTAACACGGAAAAAAACTCTGGACCTACCGCTGGATTCCACAATTTCTCTTGTAAAAAATTTCTACTGAGTGACTACTTTCATATCCTTCACGATTGTCATAGCTTGTGTGTGAATGGGTGATTTAGGCGGGATATAGGCCTATAGCTGTATAATTATCATCTAGGCCTGTCGTGCAAAGCTAAAATGTAGTATCTGCTTACTAATCACTTTTGACGTAAGCATTTTAGCTTTGCTAGTGTAAATATATCTGAAACCACAACGAGGAGAATTCCAAACATGGTAGTAATAGGGGCCGAACACTGCCAGCCGTTGCTCTGTGTATAGGGGCCTATTTGAAAACATGTATTGACATGTTGTTATAACTAGGTTTGTTTAGAAATCAATGTGGTTTACACGTATGTTTAGACTGGATTATTGGACACTTGGAGAGTTTCATCGATTTAAAATTAGGTATAAATGGTTATTTTATAAATGGTTTATTCACTAGGTGACTCTCCTGATATAGGTGCAAATTTTCGCCAGGTGGCTCTCATTTTCAAAGCCATGGATGCTACTGATCAGTTACCATCCACACTGCTTTACCGGTAGCCTGCATAATAAACATAAAATCAATGGGTGGCCTCATAATAGATTTAAAATCGATGGAAATAAAAATAGGGCAATTGTAAATAATGCAATTCAACATGTAGTGGACAACAAACAGGGAAGAAAAATAGTTCATAGGCGATTCTAGCAAAGATTTGGGATGTCCAATATTTTTTCAAATTTCAATTTTAACAACAGGAAAAACGTTGATTATATATTTATCGACCTAAAAGCTTAGTAGTCCTCTTGCTGAGGGGGGTCCTGTGTGCATTTTTAGGTCCCCTAAGTTTCTATTGAAATTCGTTTAGGGGACCACCCCAGGAGTAAAGAAAACTTGGGTAGACATGCTGGATCATGGTAGCAACTCAGGAAAACGATTTTCAAAATGGCCGCCAGAAGCAATTCTGAAAAAATTATATGTCAATATTTTTTGCACCAGTTGGCCAATTTGGATGAGCAAAATGGCCAATGTAACGTTTTTTAGGGTACTGAATCGATTGGAAGGGGTTTTGAAATCACCAGAATTAAGGATCATGCGAAATTTAAAATGGCCGCCATTCTGCTTCATCAAATTTTATTTTTATTCACATCTTGATATATAATTGACACAGGGAGTCCATGGGACCGAATTGATCCTCGTGCACCCTCACTACTCTCCATGAGTTGTACCATGTTGATCAGAGGACTCCTGTGAATGATATTAACTATGTTACCAGAAAAAAAATTGGGGCGCGATATGGGTTTCGGCCATTTTCAAAATTGCCGCAACGAAAATCTAATTTGGACAAAATCTCCAGTTCTGATTTACATGGAATCATAATTGTGGTGTTTAGACCTATGTTTCCATGGTCAAAGAATCTATTGAAACACACTAATACAATATAGGGTCTTTCCTATATTGCAAATTCGGAAAAATCAAAGATGCTGCCAGTAAATTTTTTTTATAACAATCATAATGTCTATATTGAAAAACCAAATTCTATTTGCTAACATACTATAAAATTAATAAAATGAGGTTCAGAAATACGTATTGATATCCTATGTTAGAAATTTGGCTGGGACATTATCTCTAGTTCTAATTGACATAGAATCTCAATTCTTGTGTTTATGGATTTCATGTTTTTGGGTCAACG